>JAVRXN010000002.1:2937500-3470000 GCA_033556935.1 Timema podura
TAGTATAATTAGATCAGATTAAAATTCAAAGTATTTTATCTCAAATTAAAAAAAATAACTTAGTAAAAAGCAACGTATTTTCTGTTTAAGAGTATCAACTAAAAAAAATGGTTGATAGTGTATAAGTCTAATTTCAACACACTGTCTCGGAATATAAAATGAGGCCCTATGCAAACTTCAAGTTGGTCGGCCCTATGCAAACTTCAAGTTGGTCACCCCTGCCATAAGATAATGCGGCCACCGAAGCTCGTACATAAGAAATTAAAGTGCCTGTTGGAGAGGAGTGGAGGGAATTGATATAGGACTACTTATTTGAAAACGATGACTATAAATTAGATTTAAATTATAAAATTTATAAACATCAATATAAAGTAGAGGGCATATCACTTTTACAACCCCTTTCAAATGTTCCAAATTGAATTCTAGAGCGATTCTATGGAAACAAGTTTACTCGTAAATATATAAATAGAACCAATACAAAAGTTATTGAATTTTCTTTTGGAAACGAAACTCATTTACATAGTTCCCGGAAGCTTTCAAATAAAAGCAGTCCAGAGAAGCAATCACAATGTAATATTATACTGTCCATAAATTACGTAATTCATTACATTTCATCTCGATTGTAAGAGGCGGACATAGTTTTAATTCATTTGACGTGGACTTAGACTCGGGATGGTATAGAATCACGTCATTCAAACTGAAATAATCTAAAGAAAGTAGATCTTTTTTGGCCACCATATATTACTACACGTTTGGGTTATAAGCATAAATAATCTATTCGCTTTTGTTGTGATGGAAGCTGACAGCTAGCAGAAGCTACCAAAATTACTCTGTAAGACATATGCCTATTTATTGTTACTTTTGGCAGTCAAAAATTTCAAATCAAGCTATTTGTTTTCTATTAGATTTTTTTTATGGGTGACCTGGTGGTCTAGGGGTAAGGTGTTAGACTTCCGTGCTGGGGATCCGGGTTTCAATCCCCGGTCCCGGCACAGATTTATCTGATTGTCAAACCCTTCCTTCACCCCTGACAAGACGTGTATTAATCACAACTTGTGAATGTGTGGAATGTCAGGCCTCCACCGTGGTTTGGATCCCACGTTAAACTGTAGGTCCTCCATTTCATCTCACAATCACCCTACCATTATACATTTTCGTAAGTGCGTATAGCCCGAACGGGCAGTAAGACGCGATGCTAATAGTAATAATAGTCTATATCTATTAGATTTTTCTTTTAATAGTCTTTACAGCTTCTGTTAAATGTCAGCTACCACCACTCCTATGGTGAATGGACTCTACTAATTACGCTAATGTTTTAGAGTTTAGGAAGGTTGGATTTAAAATAAAAGTTCCCACATTTTTGTGGATATAGAGTATTAAATCTATTCGTATGGTTACATTAATACTGTGGAGGGGATGAAAAAGGTAGATTTAGAAAAATACATGTACTCATTAGATTGGAGGGTGAGCGGTAAATCACTAAGTAACAACTTCCCTCTGTAAATCTGAACAGGATTTGAACTCCTTCCTTCCATTGATTGGTAGACAAATTTATATTTATATTGATGGTACAGCTCATGTGAACACCAACGTGTGTTTAGATACGTGTTTGTTTTTTTTCCTCATCTTAACACACGTTCGGTCTATCATCATATTCAGTATAATGGAGTATAGTAAAGGTTCACAAAGAGTGGTTCGCGAAGAGTCCTGTGTGGGCCCGCGAACTATATTTTGAATCGGTACATCTTATATAATTGTCTTGGGATTCAACATTACAGATGTGATTTCCTTTAAAACCATTGCTGTACTTTTGTATTCATGCTCCCTTAGTGTACCCCGACATTCCCAAAAGGGCAATACCCACTTTGGTGGCCACATGGTCTAACGCGCTTCTCTCGCAGTAAACTAGACTGCCAATGACGGGGAGATCGAGGTTTGAATCTCTGTTGGGTGTACTGAGGGTGGCTTTTACCAAATACTTTTCCACTCCCCCTCTACGCAAATATGAATATACTTCCTATAAATATAGCCTTCCTAATTCTTAAAACCATCTCGAACGTATATTAAGACGTGGCGCTAAGAAAATAAAAAATAACTAAAAGTGAAATAAAGTATTGGGTGCCATTATACACCAATTATATGTTGCGAGATAACGTTTTAAAAGCTTTTGAAATAGTAAAAATAGATATAGAAACATATTTATTTCAGAGCCAGACCTAAGATTTCAACTATCCTTAGTTCATCCTAACATTCAAAAGCTGACGACCGAAAAATCGCACAATCCATCATCTTATGTGAGTGTTGAATTTATGTTATACATCTTTTTACAGACTAAACAACCTTAAAACCTTAACCTTAAAAAAACCTCTTCTATCTTCTTATATCTGTTATAATAAAATGAAAAGGTTATTTTATATGTCATGAGCATTACGCGATATTTACCTCACACAGCTGATTTTTTTTTAAAAAAGTAGCCTCTGTTCAGGTACATATGCACCTTGAAGCAAGAATTTTATTATTTTGATTAGATTTATCTTTAAATTAATTAAAAACTAGTTCGTAAGAAAAACAATATTAATAAAATGAAGCGTTTGTTTATCTTGAGCATTGTGCGATATCTACGATATACCAAGGCCTGGAATTTAAAAAATCAATAGTTCCTGAGCACAAACATGTGTGCCCTGAAGCCATAATTTTAAAATGTGGATTACACCTTTTTTAATTAATAAAATAACCTTCCAAGCGACGCTGGGTATTAGAGCTTGTTTTTAATAATAATGCATTATCTAATTTTTTATAAATATAAAATATGTGACGTAGAGTACTATAAATATACGCATAGGTTTTTGAATTTCCCCTCCTATGGAGGAAGAGGGTTGGAAGGGGGGGGGTACAGTGAATTATCATTGGCTTCAAGAGGGCCGTAGTCCGGAAAAGGCTAGTACTTATTAGTGTAAGGGATAAGTAAGGTTATAATTTATAAGAAGTGTACTCATGTTGGTGAGGAAAATCATTTATGGAGAGTGAAATAAACCAGCCTCAAAATACGCCAAGATTCTAAGCCTAACCTCTAAGCTTATATTAAATCAGCTCAGACGAGATTGACGCCCTAGCCCGCCTGACCAAATATTATAATCACAATTGATAATACAAATAATCCCTTCACATAAATAAAATCGTCTTGTTAAGATAGTGTTTTTTTTTTAAAATACCTGTGACGAAAGCATTCACAATCTGTAGAATCCACATAGAAAAGTAAGCTTGACTCTTTACTCCTAAAAAAAAGTTTTACTTCCATTAGTCATGTGACTCAGCTCCATCCCTCCCCCTTCCTCCACCCTCCCTTTACCACCTTCTTTCTAAAAACGTGTTCAGCTACAACAAAGAACGTTGTACTTTTAGTGTTCTGTTTTGTACTAGGTTTGTTGTCAGCAACGACATGTTGGAGAAGATTTGAGGGTGTGTGCTTTCAACCTCACTTTCTTAAAACCTCCCCCCTTACACCCACCCCGAAATAAGAAGAGGGGGCACAAGGGAGCTTGGGTGAAGAGGGAAATCGTCACGCGAAAGAGAAAAATCTGCGGGTGGGCGCGTTCCTTTTCAACGTAAAGTTCTCCGGGCGCAGATTGATGTAGCAGAGACCTGGGCAGCGTTCCAGAACCACCCCCTCGCCACCTCCTCCACCCTACCATCCGTGACAACATATCTTCCTTTAGACTTTCAGCATACACCGCTCTATTTTTACACACAGACACACACACTTTTTCTTTCCTCGCTCGTTTTGTTGGAATGTTTTCTTCCTTCTTCTCTGTATCTAGTCTTATTTCCTCGTATAAATTTGCCTATCTTGAGAGAAATTTCTTATGTGTGTCTTAAATTAAAACCAAATTAAATTTTAAAAATGAGACTTTGATGAAAAAAATATAAGGTGACAAAAAAGTATTCACCTGAATACAAATTAAATAAAACAAACTAGTTTTTTTTAGTACCGTGTCTTATTAGCCGTTTAAGTTAGGTACTATTTATGCTAGATATTTTAGGGATTAGAAAGGCTATATTTGGAACAAGTGTTCTCGCGTTTACGTGGAGGGAGAGTGGAAAACATTTTGAAAAAACCTCAGTACACCCGACTGAGATTAAAACCTCGATCTCTCCATCATTGGCAATCTGCTCCAACACAATAGTAATGCCTTAGACCATGTGGCCACCAAAGTGGATGTTAAATTAGTTAAAACGAAAATGTGTTGGTGTAAAGTGAATCTTTTTCACTTCAACAGTTAACATTTGAAAAATGCTGAAGTTATATAAATAAAATGAAATAAATCTGAACAATAAGGGCTAAAGTGTAAAATAAAAAGACAACTGTTTCACCCTGAGTGATTTACTGGTGATGGTGAGTTTTTATAATTCAAACCCTGGTTTTCTAGAGGGTTTTCTATCTCCAAAAGTAATAAGGGGGTACTACTTCTAAAATACATCTTTCTCATTCCTGCCCTATCAAACACACGTCCATTCCGTATGGACTGTAAGACGCAAAACACAGGGGAAGGAAGTACACTCACAGTAGACTAGATTGTCGATGACGGAGAGATTGAGGTTCAAATCTCTGTCGGATGTACTGAGGGTGGTATTTCCAAAATGGGTTTTCACTCTACTTTCACACAAATGTGGGTACACTTCCTCTAAATATAACCGTTCTGATCCCTAAAATCATCAGCGTATTTTATTAAACAAGCGTATAGCCCGAACGGGTAGTAAGACGTGGTGGAAAAAAATAATAATGTGAGCTAGTACAAAAATAAAGTTATTCTTAAAGTTAGGTGAAAACAATATATTTTTGGAATTATATGTACAGTTTACATAACATTAAATAAAGTAAAACTACAAAACCTGGATTCAAATCACTAATGTTTTGTTTAAATCTTGTATTTTAAGGTGGGATGGTAGGAAATGCATGTTTAGAACACTTTTTTTTTCAGTTTTTATGTTAAAATAATGTTTTCGTTAAAATACATAAAATATTTCTCCAGTAGAAACATAGAGCTTAAATTTCTTCACGTAATATCATAAACATTTCTTAAATATTTCTTAAAGTTTTTTGTATGAGACATAAATTATAGCCTACAGTATAAATGTATATTGATGCCGATATCAATAGTAAGAATATATTTTTAAGAGCAAACTACACTTTTTACTTTCTCGAAATCTTACAGATAGATAAATTATTGTGATCGTAAAAAAAATCGAACTCATGTTTTTTACCGATCGGTCTAAAAACTTGGCATTTAGGGTTTTCATAGGGTTGCTAAAAGGTATTTTTAGAATTGGATATCCAACGCTAAAATTAAGGATAGCTTACTGAAGGGCAAAAAGAGAAAAAAAAAACGATTTTATCAAAATCGTCTCTAACGATTCTCATTAAATTTCATTTCCAAGAATTGATTTATATTACAAACAAAATGGCTACTCTCAATTTTTTTTGTAAAAGGACTTAAAAATGTAGAGTTTCATTTTTGGTTGGAGTTGAAGATTAATTAATTTACATATTACATAACAGGAAAGAATCGTCATTTATGTATACTAAAACCACATGTCATAGTCTTATACCACAGTAGAAAAAAGTGTGTACCTATATTGCTGCAAATAAATGTTTTGAAAGCTAGTCTCTGTGAAAATAGATTGGATCTAAAGTAAATTCCACGGAGTCAGTGCTTAATCTTAAAATAAAAGTTTATGTCATAGATCATTGTGCGTAGTCAACGAGGAGTTTCATTTAAATAAGATAATTATAAAGAATATCTCATCAAATCATTGTCAGGTATATTTAATGTCGACATAAAAGTAGTTTAATCGGTTGTGAAGGCAACCATCATAAGATTACATTATCTAATTTTACGGTCCGTCACTTTCTTCTTTCCGTTGGCGGTAAGAAAAGGAGGGAAGAGGGGAAAAAATGAGTTAAAATTTATCTTTAAGATAAGGTTATAAGTAGGTGTAAGACAATGAAATACTGAGAATATTTATTTTCCTTTCTCATCTAGACTTACATTTGGTTCAAAACGAGATATTCAAATGAAGTTACGGGAAGGTTTTGTTATTTTATGAACACTGAAAGGGCTAAAGCTTAAAACGACTGAGTGTATCGAGAGGTGGAGGTTTGAATCAAATTGGTAACACTGGTTTATTTAACCTACTATTGGTGTTTTTAAAACGATAAATTGAATAACGTAAAGAAGATCACCTTGATTAACAATTGCTATGGTGAAATTCTATTGGGTAGATTAGTAAATGATAGTTACATTACTTACTCCTGGCATTAGGAATTTGGAGGTTAGTTACCACACTTACAAAAGTACGCCACCTATCCCTATCTTGAGCTAGTTATATCCAGTCCACCTCATTACATCCTATCCCTATCTTGAGCTAGTTATATCCAGTCCACCTCATTACATCCTATATCTATCTTGAGCTAGTTCTATCCAGTCCACCTCATTACATCCTATATCTATCTTGAGCTAGTTCTATCCAGTTCACCTCATTACATCCTATCCCTATATTGAGTTAATTCTATCCAGTCCACCTCATTACACCCTATCTCTTTCATGTTCATTCTAATGTTATCCTCCTCTCTGCGTATAGGTCTTCCCAAGGGTCTCTTCCCATTGGGTTTGCCAGTCAATACCCTGAAAGAGGTTCTAGATTCTCCCATTCACGCTGGATGTCCTGCTCATCTTAATCTAAAAGACTTGATTATATTATCAATGTTTTGTGATGATTGATGATTACTCATCATTATATAACCTTTTCCACTCTCAAGTAGCCTCATCCTTTTTTGGACATATATATATATATTCCTAAGCGCACATTGTTTTCGAGCATCCTAAATTGGTTTTCGTCATGTAAGGTACGAGACCAAGTTTCACACACATAGAGAAAAACTGATAAAATTATTATTTTACATATCCTTAGTTTTAAATTTATCAAAAGAAGACGAGATTTTAATAAATTACTGACCGAGTAATGGCCTGCATTTACAGGCTGTATTCTTTTACTAATTTCCAAACTAATATCGTTATTGCTAGTTAAAATAGTTCCTAAGCATTTAGACTCATTAACTATGTCAAATGATATGTTTCTCAACGTATTCTCTAAATTATCGTCCCCAATTTGTATTTTATGTGAGATAATATACAGTACTTAGTCTTTTCAGCGTTCACTTCTAAACCTCTTTCCCGATCAGCCTCTAATATAGTTTCTAAATTTCTTGCAACGGCTTTATTACTATTGCCCAACAAATCTAAATTATCTGTGTATCCTAATAATTGCATTATATGTTTAGTGTCAACCCTTCAATACTCTCCAGCATTGCCCTAATAACATACTATAAGGCTAGGTTAAATAGTAATGGGGAAAGTGCATTTCCTTGTTTCAGCCCATTATGTATTTCAAAAGTTTCTTATAATTGACAAACAACCCGTACCCTGTCCCGTGTACCTGTCAAACATACCTCAATTAGCTTGACAAAGGTTTTGTGTACACTAGACTTAACTAAAATTTCATGTAATTTATTTCTTTTAACCTATTCGTAGGGCCTTTAAAAATTTAGGTATAATAATGATGAACCATCATGTTGTATAAGATATTAAAAATACTTTAATATATTCATAGGCCATGTGATAGAAAATGTAGCTGCTAACTTACAGACAGTATCAATATTTATACATTAACACCAATAATTTGGTTAAATGTCTAAATACTAATCGACCATCTTTGTTTATATTCTCTAAACAAATTTCTTACCAGAGTAATTTCCTAGCTTGTTTTTCAATTTTAATATAAATTAAATTTTTTACCGACATGTTGAATTAATTAGTTTTTATTTAAATTATTTGTTTTGGTAATAATTCTAGTTTATCTCATAGAAATTCGGTCAAACATAACAAAAATACATTCACTAATTTACTTATGACACAAACATTTTATTCATGCGATAATAGACTAGTGTCGCATCAATCATAAACTTTTTTTTGAATGGGGTCAAAAAGCTAGGCTTTGTTCAACTCAAACAAAACTAGCAAAAATAATAGCAACAAAAGACCACATTTCAAATCTGTAATACAACTATTTTATTATATGACAACCTCATTTATTATTTCCATATCCTACAACGAAAAAAAACTATGGCTGATTTGTTAGTTATATAAATAAAAACGGCTTTGAATACATTTGTCTTGTATAATATTATTAATATATTTTACTAAACCAGACAATTTTTTAGTTTAAGAAATATTTAATAAAGCTTTCCCAATATTTTGCCTTTAAAATGCCTTGTGAAAATCTGAAAGATGTCGTCTAGTTTAATAAACGCCAGAAAAAGGTCTCCCAAAAATATTAATCAAATGAGTTATCATAAAAATCTAAATATTCAAGCACCTGTTTGACTTAATTATCTGTACAAACTATTAAATACATTATTTAAAATATTTGTGAGCACATTAGTTTTACCATTACTCAAATTTGTTAACATGCTCACACAGTTTAGAAATTTTTATAAATCATTGACTATTATAAGAACTTATTAAATACACAGTCAATAGAATTCCTTATTTTTGCACTTTAATTTACATTAATTAGGCTTTATATGTATATATGTATATATATATGTAGATATGTATATATATATATATATATGTAAGTCTAAGTCAAACAGGTGCTTGAATATTTAGATTTTTATGATAACTCATTTGAATAATATTTTTGGGAGACATTTTTCTCACGTTTATTAAACTAGATGACCTTCTTCAGATTTTCATAAGGATTTTTTGTCAACTTTAAATTGTGCAAATAAGATCTTATTTGCACATTAGTGACTATATATATATATTGAGACAAGAACTTATGTATATATATATAGTCTATATATATATATACATACACACACACACACACACACACACACATAAGATCTTGTCTCAAATGTACAAATAGGACCTTATTAGCACAGTTTAAAGTTGACAAAAAATCATTTAAGAAACAGAATAAATATAATTATCACGCCAAGAACCGAGATTTAGAGGCTTTCAAACAAAGTTTAAAAGGTTTAAACTAAAAGTACTTGCTACTCTTATCGCATTACTGCAATGCTCGTTGCATTCAAATTTATCTCACGGCGATGACTAGCACATACGATGTTACAGTGAGGGTCATCTTAGTTTCTTCCCGTAATTACCTCTTATTACACGCACCGTGTACATTATTAGTATTCTCCTATGGCTGGTGATTTAATTGACCAATTTTAAAACACACGCCAGTGGTCACGTGGTCTAAGGCGTCAGGTTTGTAATAGCGTGAATTTTGGAGACGAGGTGAGAATTAATTGGGGGATTGTTTTTTTTATTAGTGAGATAGGAAGGTGACGCGAATTTAGGTTAGTGTTTTTGCAATTTTTATAAAACTCTTCTTTTTTTACAAAATAAATTAAATATATATTTAACAGTGAAAACATAGTCTAATTTTATACACATAGTACCCTCAACAGTCTTTGAATGTCTGTCATGAACATATTAGCATTTGATGAGAGAGTTTTTAAATATAGGACACCCTTGACATATATTCGATGACTGTTGATATCACCGTGTGAAGAAAATTAAATTTTAGGTTTAATCTCGAGCAATATTTAATTTATTTTTGCCAAAAAAACCTTTGCTATAAAAACTGAAACAAATAATGTCTTTAACTCACTTTCCCCACCTAGCCAGCTTATTGCCACGATTATCCTCCACCCTCTAAGTTCTAGTGGGTGCTGTTAGTGTCAGAAAAACTTCTCATACCTAAATGAAACCGTTAATCAAACAATTTGTAAAAATGTATTGAATATATAGGTATATTTTTTTACCAAATGTAGTTTTCATTTTTTTAGTATGAAAATACGATTAAATTCTAGTAAATAAAAGTCACATTTTATTTTCTTCTCAGTGATAAAGTGATATTATGATTATATTTCAGGAGTTGGCGCTTTAATATGTTGATGGATGACGTAGCCTCCATATGATACACATGTCACAATGTTCCGGAGCAAACGTTGACATATTTCATCAAATGAATCCTCTCCCGCATCCTCACACGACACACACACACACACACACACACACACACACACACACACACACACACACACACACACACTCCGTCATGACAAACGTGGCGAGGGGGTTTCCTGTGAGGAAAGCTCGACGGGAATGGTTGGAGAGGTGGGGGTGTGGGGGGGATGTTCCTGGAGAGGTAGATGGGTGTCAGGAGGAGGAGGAGGACATGGAAATAACATAGGACAAGGAGCGGCGCGGGGGGGTAGGGGGTTGCTACAGCCCCACACGAGACGCGCGAAAACCGCAACTCGACATGCCCCGACAATCAGGCGTGTTTGCGTTACATAGGTAGGTATACAGCTACATCGCATTGAAGGGTAGGGAATCCCGGGGGTAGGTTATCAAATATTAATCCACTGCGGGCGTTGATACCTCTAAACCACCCCATGGTCAGGAAAAAAAAAAACTTTTGGAAAGAGAAATTGCTATTAATTTGTGAATTATTTTTCAAAGAGTGTATTTACCGGAAGTGGAAATAATGATTAAAAATAATAGGTTTTGTTAGCTATTGTGGGTTGGCGGTCTCGTTGAATATCAAAATTAGAGTTTTTAAATAATTTTTTAAATGTTGAGAGTCTATATTGGACGAATATGAAACTGAAAACTTAATAGTTTTGCGAATAAAGTGTGTTTACCTATTTAACTAACTGGCCCCGTGGTTTAGTGGTAGGTATACCTGGCTACGAGCTTAAGGGTCCAGGCATCGATTCCCGTATGATACCTTGGGTATTTCTCCCGAAATATGAACAACCTCAACGGTCACCAGACTTTGGTTAACTAAGCTTAAGCTAGGTTGGGAGCGTTACCACTGGTTCCACACCCTCATACTAACTATCAACCTCATACTTTCCTCCATCCTCATTATCACTATCACCATCAACTCATATCATTGAGTCATGTAAAGAGCCTCCACGAAAGGATGTATGATTAGTACATTTGGGCGTTCGCTGGACAACGGTACATTAGTACTGGCTAATCTTTACACTACTGGGCTACGATGGATGTAGTCCAGACCCGCAATGTATATATATATATATATATATATATATAATATAAATCCATACTTATTAAATTACAAGCTTTAATACTAAAATATTGTAAATACGATACATGCACATCTATAAGCAACAAGTTCTATGGGGGTTTATTTGATTATTTATTAGTTATTTTATGGTACGTCAAGAAAATAAAGGTAGCTTAAATTTTTAACCAAGTTTGTCCTTCGCATCTAAGGAATAATAACACTCATAAAAATTAAAACGTTTAGCTTTCAAGTGGAGTGAAAATTCTTTTGACAATATATACAGTAATATAAAATACTTGCAATTTCCATAAAATATTTTTGGGGGAAATTTAATATTCCATTATATGATAGCAAATTTTTATTCGTGATTATTTCATAAATAACATTTTCAAACATTTTCATCTTGATATTATTATATATAAATGGAACGGTAAGAAAAAGGTTTTGCCTTTAATTTGAGGTTGAAATTTAATTTTGGATTTAAAGTTCAAATACATATTTGGATAAATATTTTAAATCTCACCTTAGTTTTGGAACTAAAATTTCTGTTTGGATATGAATTTGATGCTTCTCCTCGGATTTCTAGTTGATATTTCCCCTTGGAAAGTCAAAGTTTTGCCTTTTAATTCTATTTGGATTTGAAGATAAAACTAAAACTTCCTTGGATTTGACATTTAAATTTGCTTCCCGTCCATTCACACACATTAGCTACGGTTTAATAAAATCATAATTTAAAGTAATTTTGTCCCCATTAGCGTGATGGTAGAGAAGTACAGCTTTCCCCTCTATATTAAATAATATCTAAGATGAAGCTAATTCAGTAAATACGTACATACATACATACATACATACATACATACATACAAATACATACATACATACATACATACATACAACTACATACATACATACATACATACATACATACAATACATACATACATACATACATACATACATCATACATACACATACATACTACATACATACATACATACATACATACATACATACATACATACATACATACATACATACATACATACATACATACAAACATACATACATACAACATACATACATACATACATACATACATACATACCATACATACATACATACTATACATACATACATACATACATACATACATACATACATACATAACATACATACATAACTACATACATAATACACATACATACATACATACATACATACATACATACATTTCATACATACATACATACACTACATACATACCACATACATACATACATACATACATACATACATACAACATACATACATACATACATACATACATACATACATACAAATCATACATACATACATACATACAACTACATACATACATACATACATACAATACATACATACTACATACTACATACATACATACATACATACTACATCAACATACATACATACATACATACATACATACATACATACAAACATACATACACATACAAATACACATACATACATACATACATACATACATATACATACATACATAATACATACAATACATACAAATACATCACATACATAACACATACATAAACAACATACATACATACATACTCATACATACATACATACAAATACATACATACATACATAAACACATACATTACATACATATACATACATACAACATACATACATACATACATACATACATACATACATACATACATACATACATACAACATACATACACATACATACATACATACATACATACTACTACATACATAAACACATACATACATACATACATACATACATACATACATACATACATACAACATACATACATACATATACATACATACATACATACATACATACATACATACTACATACATACATACATACATACATACATACATACATACATACACATACATACATACATACATACATAAACATACATACATACATACATACATACATACATACATACATACATACATACATACAATACATACATACATACATACATACATACATACATACATACATACATACATACATACATACATACATACATATACATACATACATAATACATACATACATACATACATACTACATACATACATATACATACTATATACATATATACATACATATATACATCATACATACATAATACTATACTATACATACATACATAATACATACATATACATACATACATACATACTATATACATACATATATAATACATATATATCATACATATATATACATACATATTATACACATACATACATACATACATACATGTATATCTCGAACGCGTAGTAAAAAACACTGCTGAAAAAACTGCACAGGTAACATTTCTATTACATTTTTAGACTTTAAGTTTAAATAAAATTAAAGCCAAATTTTGTACATATATATTTAGCATATACCGTAACATATGGTACCCACTTCACAACGGGACAGGAGACACAGAATCAATGAAATTTTTTTTTTATATAAAAACATTTGTCCCGTTTCCTTGCTATAGTCATGTTTCTTCTCCACTAATGTGGATCTGCTTAACATTTTTAAAATCACTCAAAATGACCTCCTAAGCCTAAAATGCAAGCCTGTAATCCTCGTGTCGTAGATTGACTCATGCTTTCAAAAATACATTGCATTGCATAGCTTATACCAAAGCACTTCGTATAATGTTAAGCAGTTACAAAGCACTGGAGTACAAACATTACTATAGCTCGGAAACAAGGTCAAATGGAACATATGTTTATATCAACTTATTTTTATTGTTTTTGCGTCTCCTGTCACCATGTAAAGTGAGTCCCATATGTTACGGTACGTTCTATATATGCAGATCTCAGTTTCAAATTTCAGAAAATATAAATTTTATATGGACTACAAAAGAAATGTCTGTAGTTAAACTCATTTTACTGAAACACATCGATGATAGAAGATATTTAGTGAAAATAGAAACGTTGAGGAGTATGTTTAGAGATGTGCAATAATAAACTTTCATAAATGCTGATTGCTATTAGTTAATTATATGTTTGTTTTAAGAGTTCACGACCATCAAGACCAGAATGTATCTCTCTAGACATATCGGTATAAACCCATATCCTAGTAAAACCAATGGCATTATTCTACCGATGTTTGTACTGAATCCCAGGATAGAGGAAAGCTAGAGGGCATCGCTGGATTTATACCCTCCCTCCCTATTAGACATTTAATGAGGGGTGAAGAAATCCATGGTCGGTTTAGAGACGTGGGAACTATTCGTATGGGATATAAAGAAGGTATGTACGGGGTCAGAGAGGAGAGGGGATGGTTGTAAGGTTATAGACCACCAGGGAGTACTAATACCCCTTGTGCAATTCTTGGTGAGAAGAGAATCAAATTTGTGTGTTTTAATCCCTTTCCACGCACTTGAAAGAGAGTAAGGGTTATAGTGGGGGGGGGGGGGGAGAAAGGAGGTTTCAATTTGTGTATAATGAACTGTCTTTGTGTGTGTATGTTGTGTAGATGTGTTGTAGATTCAGGGGAAATGACTTGTGGGTTTTATTTGTACCTCTTCCTAATGCGAGCCGAAGATCAATCTTTTCATTAGGGGTTATATGGATGTCGATTGAAACAAGCTATTATATTAATTGGGTGTAGGCTATGGAATATATAGAAGGCTGTGAAGCAAAACCTTCTATTTCTCTCCATTCATATCTCTCTCTCTCTATATATATATATATATATATATATATATATTTCTTCTTCAGTCAAAAATCCAAAGGTTGGTTTGATGTGATTTCTAGCCATCCGGAGCTTGGTATTTCTCAGCCCTTTGGTTGGCTAGTGTTTCCTCCACCATCTGGTAGAAATCACATGTATTATGAGACTTGAGAGGTTCGGAGGTTCTCCGTGTCCTTCCACACTAAGATTTTATGAGCAAATGGAAAAGCCTTTAAAAATTTCCCGGGAAAAGTATTTTCACCTATTTTCCAGGGTTCTCTTACATGCCACAATCGACATGGGACCAACGGCTTTACGTCCCTTCAAGGGAAGTTACGAGAGTTGTAAAGAGAAATGAATAAATTGTATATATATATATATATTCCGTCCCTTATGTATAGAAATAAAGAGGAAGGGGGAAAGAAGGTATTGATATATACATCCCTTGCCTCTTTTAAAAACCCAAGCCCTATTAAAAAATAACTCATGGATTTTTTTCGCTTTAGTTTTTATAAATTGAAAGTTTAAAAAAACTAATATTTGACATACATTTTAATTAAAAAGTTGTCCCGAGAGATGAACCACTGACTTCCCAGAATGGAAGCTTGAGTTATCAGAAAATGACTGTACGTATGTTATTATATTATATATAATATATATATATATATGTGTGTGTGTGTGTGTGTGTGTGTGTGTGTGTGTGTACTGTTAAACTGGTTTGTCCTAGAAAGTTGTACTCTTAAGGTAGGATGGAGGGGTATGTGAGGAAAAAAGAATGTGTTTTTGTAATTTAAAAAAAATATCTTTTTGTTGCCAAGATAAATAGAATATTGCTCCAGTAAAAATATAGAGTTTAATTTTCTTCACATGGGAACCTCAATATTTCTTGATTATCTGTCGAGCGTATCTGGGAATTTAATGACAACTTTTTAATTTCATTTAAAAAGCTTCTCATCTAATGCTATATTCAATGATGGATATTCAGGAATGTTGCTAAAACTGTGAAGAAAATTAAACTCCTGTTTGTATTGAGCAATATTATTTATTTTGTACAAAAATAGTTTTGCTATAAAAACTGAAAAAAAGTGAGCTTTTCCCGCGTCCCTTCGACCCCACCTTAAGGAGGTTGCCTACTTGTGAAGTTACGGAAATTCAAGCCTGGGTTTCAAATGTTAATGAATTTACTTTTTATTAGGTGTGTTTTAAAGATAAAATAGAAACAAAATTTATAAATTCTGAAATAGTTCTATAAATATTCACTCACTGCCACAGTAAACGCAATAACTAAGCCCATTTGGTTTGTTTATGAAAATCGCCTGTAGGAATATTCCTTTTAAGGCGTTTATTAAAAAGCGTCAGAGGAAGAATATTTGTATCTATAATATAAAACAATAAAAGGTAGTTTATAAATGCAAAACGATATTGTCCAATCTGCTGAATACAATTGAGGTATTTCTTATTTGCTCAGATACATCTACGATACGCTCTCTTAAAACCCCAAACCAACCACGGAAGTTGAGGAAATAATGGACTTTAAATGTTTACAGAGATAAGAACCCACTGAGTTCAAATCTGGTGATCAGATATCCCTTTCAACGAATCCTTTCACGGCCGATCTTTGAGGAAAACCTTAAATAACTCTAAAATTAAGGGTTTATAAGCCATGATTATATGAACTCTTATGAATGTTTGGTCGATGGGAATAAGCTCCTAGAATATTAAACACCGATTAAAATACACCTTAATAGCTAAAATTAATATTTAAACTAACGATCTATTTATAGTATACCATTTGATGCTATAATACATTTGCAATATCTACAATTAGTTTTAAGAATATCTTAATGTAATATAAAAATCTTAATCTCATCTCATATCATCAAGAACAGCTTCATCCACCACTGGTATGTTTTTACATAGCCTCTGCATCCTCCATTTCAAACACTTGTAGTTTTAAAAATCAACTTTCCTTCATACTTGCTTCCTCACTTAGCCAGTCCTCTCCTCTCATCTCATCACTGCTGGGTATGTTTGTAACATAAGCCTCTCCACCACTTCTTCCTTCACTACCTGCTTCCTCCACTTAGCCCAGTCTTCTCCTCCTTCACACTGGCTGGGTATGTTTGTAACATAGCCTCTCCACACCTCCTTTCCTTCCACTACCTCTCTCCTCCACCTTAGCCCAGTCATCTCCTCTCTCCTTCACACTGGCTGGGTATGTTTGTAACATAAGCCTCTCCACCACCTCCTTTCCTCCACCACCTCTCTTCCTCCACCTTGGCCCAGTCATCTCCTCTCTCCTCCACACTCCCACATACTCCCTTCAGCCATTTGTATCTTGATCTTCCTCTTGTCCTCTTACCCCATCCATATCCAACATCCTCCCAGGCACTCTTTCCCTCTCTATTCTTCCCACATGACATCACCACTCTTAGTCGTGCCTTCTCTATCCTGTCCTGGTACTGGCTCTTCCTTTACTATTCCTCTTAAAATATCATTTATAAAAAATACTAAAATTATATATTTAATTAATTTTTTCAATCTAATTAAAAACTTGAACTTTTAAAGTAAATTTTCAATTTACTTAGAAGTTAGTATCTCTTATTATATAATCAAAACCGAACCACACTGTAACTAACTTTAAGTGATTAATTAATCCCCTTTAATATCTCATCTAAATAATAAATAGATCAAAGCGAATGATGGAAATGAAAAAAAACAAGAAAGAAAAACATCGTCCAATAAACTTTTTAATTAAGTTTCTAAAGATTGCTTACAGACCCGAATGGAGCATTATAGTGTTGGAATCTTAACCAGAGAGAGAAAGAGAGAGAATAGAACCTGTGACCTCATTGATGACAATACAAACAGTTCATACAATGTTCCGTCTTTATTCGAGAGAGACAGAGAGATACTACTACTGCAACCATCATACATCTATCTAAGTACGAACTCCACCCCTCCCCCCTCACCACGCCCTTCCTCAAAACAACATCCGCAACATAAACTTAGATCACTAGTGACACAAAGAGAAACGCACAGCAGAAGTACAATATGATGAAGAAAAATACGACACTACGTCATATCAACTTTGGTACTAAAACCGTCTATGTCGTTTATTATTTTTATTTTTCCCCTCAGCACCGCTTCTTACTACCCGTTCGGGTTATACGCTTAGGTACTAATTACGTTAGTGGTTTTAGGGATTAAGAAGGGTTTTATAGGAAGTGTACCCGCAACTGCGAGGAGGGAAAATGTAAAACAATTTTTTGAAAAATTACCTGACTGAGATTCGATCCTTTATCCTCCTGTAATAGGTAGTCTAGTCCACAACATTGGAACTCCGTTTCTAATTTGAATCCTCTGATAATAAGTTTATAATTTTCATCCTGATGATTCAATGTAATTAGACAAATTAACTGCGTCCAACTTGTCATATGAGGGTACCTTCATGGCTTTTTCCGCTATGTTTCATATTTTCATACACCTAGCTCGCTTTTCAGTTCCACCCACACTACCAAAATCATTGGAGGAGCTGCATTCTTATTTGGAAATATTGGACACTAAGACAAGTAAAGAAGAACCATTTTATTAGTGAATGATAACGAAAAAATGTTTTGCTTTATTCTACGGTAACAATCATAGACATTTTTTTAAGAGCTTTGAGTCATTTACATGGACAGAACGTTCTATGTTACTCCAAAGCTGTTTTGCAACCATCCACCATTAAGAGTAGTAAAGACAATGTCTTAAAAAATGATTTTAAAGATGATTGATGTAAAACAATTAATAAGGGTTTTTCAGATAAAAGGCTATTTTAGGGTAGTTTACTGTCAACCAGTTTTTCAAAGTTTTTCTTCCAAACTAGATCCTGGCCGAGGTTCAAACCCAAGCCATAAAGTATATTTCCTTGGACCACTTAGCCATTATATAATATATATAAGTTTACATTTAGCAAAATCATTTAATGGTCTGATACAAAGAATGAGCCTAGTTATCAAATTATAAAATCAAATTTGATTAAAAGATTATCTTAGATGAATCTTACGTTTTATGAAATCACCATTTAAATATTTTCTCTCACAAAAGATAATTTATCTCTCCATGCAATTTAAATTTTATTTTTTCTTTGAGTTCCAAACAAAGCTATCACATAAGTATATTGATTAATAATAAAAATAAACTTTAAATTAGTTTATATTTAAGAAAATGTATTTCTTGAAACCACTTCTTAATAAAAATGTGCACCCTTTCTATTTAATATCTCATTGCGGTTTATATAATATAGTTTTGTATGTTGTTGGTTTCCCAAATGTGTGCTCTGTTTTTTATTGGAGGCTACTGTACCGTGTCGTATTGTCTTGGTTGTAGATTACACAAACCCCCACACACATGTACTGAGAAGATAGCATTCGTGTTTCGGCTCTTATGTCTTAGGGTGAAAGTAGTTGTGTGACGGAGAAGGGTTGGGGACGAAAGGGGAATGATAGTACTAAGGGCCAGAGGAAGGGGAAGGGCTTGGATCCTCCCCATTGTAGACAAGGAAGACACTGCGGAGAAACATATCTTCCTCTTAACCACTGTTACACCGAATACATCTTTCGCCGGGAGAAGGGAATTCTTCAGAGTAAAAGCGGTTTATTTAGGAAAGCTTAGATGTGTTGAAAGAGATTTGTTCTCTGGGAAATAAACTATTATATAATTGTCTGTGTATAACACAAATAAGATATTATATTAATAAACCCGATTTTGTGGTCGTGTGATCTAACCCAGAAGTGTCAAACTAATTTGATCTCAATGGTTGCTTTGTAAATATTAAAATACTGTAAAGGTTGCATTAAAAAAATAAATGGAACAGTGCACCATGCAGAATTTCTCCCTATATTATTTTAAATTAGATATTTACCAAAAACTCGTAGAATATGTGAAATGAAATAATAGGTATATACATTGTTGTAGAAACTACTACACCAAGATCACAAATAACATAAATGGTACGGAGCTCCACACAGACTTTCTCGCTCTATTATTTAAAAATGAAGAAATTTACTCAAAACTCGTAATATATGTGAAACTAAATAATACACATTAGAAAAGCCAAACGAAAATTACACTATATTTATGTAAAGGAAAATTTTGAGTCCCGGTTTTAAATTTTATAATTTTATTTTTAAAGAATCAATGTCCTAATTTGTATGTTTGGACCGATATAAAAGATCAATATTGGGTCCACAACGGTCAACACCTCGTATTAAAATTTCAACTTCCGGCTAAAAATTTCGACATTTTTTTTAGGTGTTGCACATCTTAAGGTCATCGCATTTCTATTAAATTCCTCATCTGTAAATTTTGACCAATAAAGAATGTAAATATTGACTATTGAGTCTAAAATGGAGATAGATAATTGTTTTACAAACATTACTCTTAAGAGGTTTAAGGATAAATAACAACATTTTTGAGAGACTTACTTATATTTTAATTACTCAATGGCATTATTACGTTAAAATTGAAGTAGTAACTTTTTACAACTAAAGCTCACAAAATTGTATTAATATATTTGCCAATATAAAGCATATTTCATATAAAAGTTTTTTTAATAGTACTACAATTTTGCAATGATAAGTTATTTAGTATCTCAAATAGTTGCGGAGGGACAGAAGTTTCCGCTTCTGTAAAGTACCCTTTTCATGGAAAAGTTAAAATAGCCAATTTATTTATAATCTTAATCAACGTCTAGATACAAATTTTAATCAAAATCGCTAGAGCCAATTTTTAGAAAATATATTTTTTCTCTTTTCACCCTTTATTAAACTACTCTTAATTCTGGGGTTAAAAAGACACACAGACAGCCGGCATTGCAAAAACCACTTTTTAGGTTTCGGGTGGGTCGACATTCATCAAAATATTGAGTTCGATACTTTTATTAAGATCACAATACTTTCTCTCGACACTTCCGAGACACTCCAAAGTGTCGAGAGAAAGTAAGTGATGTAAATATTGTCACCATTTAAAGTAAAACTATCTCCGTGTTGGTATTTATTTCTTTATTTTTTTGTATTATGTATTTTTCATTATTATTAATTTATATAGATTCTATATGTTTTGTTTACCACCTTTTTAAAAAAAAATCATTTATATTTGTTGGGTTGAATTTGAAAAAATAATTTCTCCACGGGTTTTTCCCACAGTTCGCAAATTAGTGTGTACGACAGCAGACATCTAAAACACCGCGCCAAACTCAAAAATTATTTTGGTTTCAACATACTTGCGTAAGCTGTGTCACCAAGTCCATCCATCGACAAACCTAGGTAGCCCTTCTGGGACAGCTTTGCTGATCATTGTTTTCAGGTATGATACATAATATAGTTTCGATACGTTAAAACTGAATATTTTACAAAACTCATCATCCAAAACACTTATATAGGGTACCCTTTCATTACAAAAAGTAAATTAAGTCATAAAACAATAAAACGCTCTTATTATTTCTTAGATTTTTTTTTCAGGATCTAATAATAGTTTGTTGAACAAAAATTGAGCATCTGTTAAAGATTTATAAATGGATTAAAATCTAAAATTGTCAAATGGTTTATTATTTTTATAACTCTGATCAAAATAAAACTTGGGCTGTATTTTATATTGGTTGATGGTAAGGTCTGGTCTAAGGTGCCACTCATGGGCTAGCAATGATTGCAAGTGATGGGGCTCTATTCCCTGTTGGTTTCATTGAGGCTGGAATTCACTCCATCCATGTTATTATCGTTACTACAGTCTTACCAGTAGTTCTGTGAACAGTAGACCTCCCTCCATGTTATTATCGTTACTACAGTCTTACTAGTAGTTCTGTGAACAGTAGACCTCCCTCCATGTTATTATCATTACTACAGTCTTACTAATAGTTTTGTGAACAGTAGACCTCCCTTCATGTTATTTTACTACAGTCTTACCAGTAGTTCTGTGAACAGTAGACCTCCCTCTATGTTATTATCGTTACTACAGTATTACTAGTAGTTCTGTGAACAGTAGACCTCGCTCCATGTTATTATTGTTACTACAGTCTTACTAGTAGTTCTGTAACAGTAGACCTCCCTCCATGTTATTATCGTTACTACAGTCTTACTAGTAGTTTTGTGAACAGTAGACCTCCCTTCATGTTATTTTACTACAGTCTTACTAATAGTTTTGTGAACAGTAGACCTCGCTCCCTCCATGTTATTATCGTTACTACAGTCTTACTAGTAGTTCTGTGGACAGTATACCTCACTCCATGTTATTATCGTTACTATAGTCTTACTAGTAGTTCTGTGAACAGTAGACCTCCCTCCATGTTAGTATCGTTACTACAGTCTTACTAGTAGTTCTATGAACAGTAGACCTCCCTCCATGTTATTATTGTTACTACAGTCTTACCAGTAGTTCTGTGAACAGTAGACCTCCCTCCATGTTATTATTGTTACTACAGTCTTACTAGTAGTTTTGTGAACAGTAGACCTCCCTTCATGTTATTTTACTACAGTCTTACCAGTAGTTCTGTGAACAGTAGACCTCCCTCCATGTTATTATCATTACTACAGTCTTACTAATAGTTTTGTGAACAGTAGACCTCCCTCCATGTTATTATCGTTACTACAGTCTTACTAGTAGTTCTGTGAACAGTAGACCTCCCTCCATGTTATTATCGTTACTACAGTCTTACTAGTAGTTCTGTGAACAGTAGACCTCCCTCCATGTTATTATCGTTACTACAGTCTTACTAGTAGTTCTGTGAACAGTAGACCTCCCTCCATGTTATTATCATTACTACAGTCTTACTAATAGTTTTGTGAACAGTAGACCTATCTCACTCTATGTTACTATCATTACTACAGCCTTAAGATGTATCTTTAGATTTTAAGTTGAAATATATCTAATGAATTATCCTTGAATTTTAAATAGATATTTTTTCTTGTTGCTCACTTTATACAAAAAGAAATTAATACTACATAAAATAATACATTATTATGTACATATAGAATAATCGTTGTTTACTTGGCGTAAGACGTTAGTCTTGCAATAAATAATAATAAATAAGTTGCTCGGCCCAGCTTTAAAGAATATAGCTACCATATATTGTTGAAATTGGTCAACATGTTTGTTAGTATTTGAATAAAAAACAGACCAACAAACAAACCAAATTATAAATGGTCGAGTTAATAAAAACACGATATTGCTTCGCTTGGGAAACTAGAATAAAATAATTTCATTTCATTTAAGTAAGCATACTCTTTTCACTTACATGAGTTCAGCACATTAATTAAAAATTATATTTTTAGCGTGTATATTTAGGAAATAACTTAGGGTCAAATTAAGATTATGTTTTAAAAAAGAAGAAATATAAAGCGTAAAATATAATCTTGGTTACCTGGTTTTTCTAATTTTTTTTCCACTCTTCCTTCAAGCAAATGCTGGTACACTTCCTTTTAAATTAAGATTTACTCTTACTTAACATATTAACGTAAATCTATCCTGTGCGTATAACTCAAACATGTAGTAAGACGCGGTGTAAATAATAATAATTATCATTATTATAAGTATACATTATTTTAATATTTCCATAACCAGTTTCACCCATTTGGTTTGTTTATTTTCCCCTATAAACCTCCTTACGCTCCCCAACAAACGCTGATACATTTTCTATAAGCTCTATTATTAAATAGGCCCTACTATATTTCATTAGTTTAATTAAAAGTGCGGGAATACTAGAAGAAAGATGAGGTGATAAAAAAATACCTGACAAAACACTAGGCCACAATTATTCGAGCAATTTGCAAACAGTCTCTATAAATATATAGCTCAACGTTGTACTTAATCTCTCTGAAAAAAGAAACATATTTTGTTCCCTATATCTTTACTAGCATCCCCCTCTGACCCCCCTCTTAAGTAGCAAATAAGCAGCACAAGCTTAGCTCGAGCAAAGCCGTATCAAAACTGGCTCTCCTAATAGCTTTTTTTTTTACAGGCATTTCTATCTTTTCCGTTTACGAGATATACATGCTGAATGGGAGGAAAGGGGAATCAGTAGTTTGAGTTAGAAGTTGGATTCTACCAGAGAGTCGAGAGCTTTAAGACTAGCAATAATGATCCTCTTCCCAAATCTTCCTGCCACGATTTACATACAACTTTAACTGTGATATCTTCCTCTTGAAATAATTACTTAAATATTCTATATATATATGAAATTTATTAGTAATTATTTATAAATGAATAGAGAAAAAGGCCTACTTCGGTGGCCGAAAAGGCTAGGGCTTCACAGTCGAGATATCCGGGACTGCTAAAAATGGGAATATTAGGACTCTGATCCTGGTGGGTTGTACTGAGGATTTTTTTTACTAAATGGTTTTACACTCTCTCTGTGAGAAAATACAGTAATAATTCCTCTAAATATGACCTTTTTCATTACCTAACACACTAGCGTAGTTAGTATAATATACTTTACACTAACCCCGAACTGGTATTAAAACCCCGTGCTAGAACAATAAAAAATACCGTTCACAGTTAAATTACCCCCATTATTATTAAACCTATCTAAGCGACGGATTCATAATCAGACGTGTCATGGCTATAAAACAAATATAAGACAAATATATTTATCAATCCAGAATCGAATGGACCAGTTACATTCTGGTCCAGGTAGATGTCCTGTATTTAGTTTTGAATCACTTTTGACGAGGACTTAATTTGACCTCGGGCTACATCGTTCGAAGCTTAGT
This sequence comes from Timema podura, assembly GCA_033556935.1. NCBI lineage: Eukaryota > Metazoa > Arthropoda > Insecta > Phasmatodea > Timematidae > Timema > Timema podura. The sequence goes on from JAVRXN010000002.1 coordinate 2,962,150, forward strand.
AGTGGAAAGATTATCCAGTAGCCCTATAATGTAACGTTTCCCAATGAATGTCCGCATGTACTAATCTTACTCCTTTCAGTCGAGGCTCTTTCCATGTCCCAATGAGATGAGGTGTGGTGATATTAGAGATGGGTTGACTCCTATATTTCTCGACTCAGGATATTAAAATCTCTTTAGAATTTTGTATCCAAATTCGAATCTTCTAATATTTAAAAATGTAACATTTTATTCAAAGTAAAAATATTCAAAATTGAATTTAAAAAAATTGTTTAGAGCATGGTGTCATTGGAAAATGCTAATTTGTTTGTCTGGTCTATTACATCATAAATAACAAAGAAAATAATTTTATATAAAGTGATTATATTAATAAAATTTGGACCGTGTTTGTGATTTTATTACGCTCCCAAAAAATATTAGCAATATCAAATCAAGCTCTTCATATTGTATTCAAGATAGTCTTTTGAGGTTTTTACAAAACTCGAATACCATTTGAATTCTTACATCTGGCAACACACACTTTTTATTTAGCTAACACCACGCCTTAATACCCATTCGGGATATACGTTTATGTACTAATTATGCTAGTGGTTTTATGGACGAGGAAGATTATATTTATAGGAAGTGTACCCGCATTTATGTGGAGGGAGAGTGGAAAACTATTTTGGGAAAAACAACCTCAATACGCCTGACCGAGACTAAAACCTCAATATCCCAGTCATCGCCAGTCCAACACTTGAGTAGCGCCTTAGACCATGTGGCCACAAAAGCGGTTCCAAACATTTATTGAATATTTGACTCGAGCATTGCGGAATTATACAGAAACATTTCCAAGATAAGACTAATAGTTTTTAAATACCGCAAATGTTCAAGACAAATATTAAAGAACCGTGGTGATCTATTTTGTTCAATAGATAATTTTTTTTCATTTTCCTAAAAAATTATTAAAAATTCTGGACTTTAACTCATGTTACCTTTCATCCCAAATCAAGGATGAAAGTAGATGCATCGTTGGGCACGAGGGCAAGGTGTCAGTCTCATGTAAGATTAGTTCTAAACGGTGACGCTTAGCTTAGTGCGTGTACCAGGGCAGGGTGTATTGAAGGTATTACTCCCTTCAATGGTCTCCCGTCCTCCATTTACCCAAACGCGGGCACATTTTCTCTAAGACTCTATATTTATCATACATACACGTTGCGTAATTAGAATATTTAGTTCGGATGTTTGCAGGAATCGGCCACCTAACCTTATTTGTCAAACTATTTAAATAAAGAGAAAATGTTTTTAGCAAAACTCCAGGACATCCTTGAAAGATATTCAAGATATATTGATGTTAGCACGTGCAGAAAGCTTAACTCTATGTGGCTACTGGAGAACTATTTGATTTAATTGGCCAACAAAATGTAATGCTATAAAAACTATAAAATTACTCGCGTTATCTTCTACCACACCTAAACACTTAGGTGGAGAGAGAAATTAAATCCATTCTAATTAGTCGTTACAGTCGGTTTAAATGGCCGGGCGTGTTTTTTGGATAAAAATAAGGCGCCTTAGCTGTGAAGTCCATGTAGCAGATTCCGTATCTCCCTGTAATACATATATAGCAAAGAAAGAAGAACTCTGGGAAAGAGAAGAGAGGCTTAATGACTGATTCAGGAGGTATTCAATCGATCATAACAAGAGCTGAATACCCTTTTAGGGGAGAATAAAAATGAATGAAGCTTTCCGATAACCATGGAAACAAAACGTTCCTGTTATCTTGGCTTGAAACACTAAAAAAAAAGTTGTATTTTATTCTGTAGGGTGGTTTTTGTATTAAAAAAAATTTTATTCTTGTAATTCTATTGTCGAGTGTATTTAAACAAAAAAAAATCGTTTGTTTCATGCGAGATTTACAGTGTATAAATGATTTTAAATGTGAGTTTACATTGGTGTTAAACCATTTTAATTCGTTTGTATGGAAATTTTTTTTCTCTTTTCTCCATCTGATCAATTAATTTTAATACTCTTTTATTAATTTCTCAATTTTTATAATATCTACACACTGTTCTATTGAAGAAATGGTATTTAGTGTTTGGTGTATTGTTTATATTGTACTGTACCTAAATTTTATAAATAAATCTCAATGCTTTACTGGAAATCTTGCTGTATCAGTGATAGAGATTTAGTGCAAAGGTCCAAAATCAAATTTTTTCAGAGTCCAGGACTAATTAAAACAATACTTACCCGCTTTGGTGTCCGCGTGGTCTAACGCGCTACTCTCGTGTTAGACTAGACCGCCGAAAACGGGGAGATTGGTGTTCGATCCCGGTCGGGTGCACTGAGGGTGGCTTTTCCTAAATGGTTTTCCACTCTCCCTCCACGCTAATAAGGGTTCATTTCCTTTTAATTAAGCCTTCCTAATCCCTGGCCCATTAGTGTAACTAGTACATAGGCGGATAGTAAGACACGGTGATAGGAAAATTCACTACTTTAGATGTGTTTGAATCAAACTTTATTATTACTATTATTATTATTATTACTATTTGCTAAGTATCATTAATAGCCAAAGCTAATATATGTTTTCACGGGCCCACTCGAATTGCGGAATAAGCTATACCTGTCAGCCAGTCCACACGATTTGCGGAGCAACCTGTAATCCCATTCAACTCCTAACGACTAACCTAAGCTAACCTAACTTAACCTAGCCTAACCTAACATATCCCCAATGCTCCTTTTTGAACAAAGTGATTATGAATTTAATTTTTACCCCACAGTTCATGTAAGGGTATTACCGAGCTCGGATGAGTTGATCCGCAATTTGTGTGCCCCGATTTTCACGAAGACTAGATGTCAAGCTCGTTTATATTCTTTGTTTTCTGGTGACAAATATGTTGGGTTTCAAATTCTTGGGGTTGATGGGTGTACTTGGTTACACTTTTATCAAAAGTTTCCTAATCTCTGGTACATTTACACTAAATTATATATTCTTCATCCCTCTTACATCAGTGAAATTACGTGTAGGAAGAAGGGGTGCAGTAGAGTAAAATAATACAGTAAAGATAAAAATATCTACATCAAATACATTTTTATTTAATTTATTTGAGGTATTTAACGTGCAGTAAAGATAAAAATATCTACATCAAATACATTTTTATTTAATTTATTTGAGGTATTTAAAGTGCACTTTCTGAACCAACTGATTACCGGTATATCAGCACACAAGAATTTCTATGAGCGAGAGCGAAAGGACGTACCAATTTTACCGGGAAAGGTATTTTCACAAACCTTCAAGGGTTCTTTGACAAACCACAATTGACATGGGACTGATGGATTTACTTCCCCTTCGTTGGAAGTTGCACTAAGGATTTTTATCACTCAAAATATCTGTTGATCTCGGCTGGGTTTGAACCCAAAAATATCGTGTCCTGAGGCCGGCACTGTACCATATCAAATAAACAAGCCATTGATGTAATATCAGAATCACCCAAAAGGTTGGTGAAATGGATTAAGGTACATGGTACATGGCACAATTAAGTCCCCATTGGCAGCAGGGATTCTGTGATTCAATTCCATTCTCAGTAAGATAAAAAAATGGTGGGTTTCCTGCAAATGACATTCGTCATTTCTCCTACTTCTTCCCTTCATGGGTCAGGCTATCTGCCTGTTCCATCTTCAAACATTTTCCAGCCATCTCTGCTCCTGGTTTGTATTTATATGATGGTTCTTCAAAGGCTGGAGGAATGAAAGCTCGATTACTAATTACCGGCAGGTCATGATGTAGAAAGATGGCAGGTCTGTCACATGACTTACTCAGATGGAGAGTGTAATTCTCCAGTGGGGATATTTCATATACTCACATTCTTAAAAAAAAAAGTCAGATGAATTTAACAAACTTTGTTTCTTTATTATAAATATAGATGCCTTCTTACTAAGCTAACTTGTCTCATTTATACCACTCAGAAATTTCACAATTACTATTACTAATAATAAAAGTATAACCTACATCGAATACAAATTTTTTTTACCTCTATTTTTTACTCTTTTCAGTAGCTGAATAGTCTAAGGCATAACTTTCATATTGGACTGGCCTGCTGAATGGGTTTCAAATCCCATTCGGTTCTACTGAGGATAGTTTTAATGGTTTACCATTCACCTTCCAAGCAAATGCAGGTAGACTAGCTCTAAAATTCTTTCCCTCTCATCCCTATCCCAACTTGTGATCCAAAGTATGAACTCATATAATGATGATACTCTGACATGGTCTAACCAAGTTAATAATATTTGTAAAAAGATTTTCGCGTCTTTGCATTTATTAAATCGATTTCCTGCTGCTCTTAAAAAAATCATTTGTTCAAACTTTAATACTTCCCCACTTTGACTGCTGTAATATAATTTACAATGACTTGACTGTAGAGCTCGCTAGTAAATTATAAAAACTTCAAAATGATTATGAAATGGCGATCCCGTGACCATATGTCTACATATGACAACAAACCTGACTGGCTACGACTTGATAAGAGACGGCATCTACATAATTTAGTAATGAGTAAGAAAATATTGCTAACAGGATATCCTCAATACATCTCCTCACGTCTAGTTCCTCTTCATACTCATCATAATCTCGGTACCCAATTACGTGACACCCACACACTTTCCATCCCTCTTCATAAATCAAACTTCTATTTTCTCTCTTTTACTGTCGCTGGAGCTCGTTCCTGGAATGCTCTTGATCTAAATATTAGAACGGCTGAAACTAATAAATCCATTCGGCTTAAGAGTTCTCAAAGTCCACGGGCAGAGTCTCGATTGTCGATTGAGGAGAAATGTAGGGATAGAGTAAGAATGTGTACAAAGTAAAATTGTTATTATTATTATTATCACTATTGCTATATATGAAAATGTATTTAATCTATATATTTACTAATAATATTATAAGCATCGTTTATTTTAAAATTATTTGTTATCTCTATCATATTTAGATATAATAATGACACGTGAATGTGTGTTGAATGATTGTGTGCCTAAACCTTTCTTTTTCTTCCTCTCTTTTCAATTTATTTGTTTCTACTTTCCTCATTTATTTTATTTTAATACATTCACACACACACACACACACACACACAATATATATATATATCACACATATATATATATATATATATATTTGTGTGTGTGTGTGTGTGTGAACAGTGTTCTGATTGAAATTATTTTTGTAGAGATATTATAAATTAGTTTTGGCACATAAATATCAAAAGTACAGTCTTTAATATCAAAGGATTAAGTGAAATAAAGGGCCCCGCCCTTAACTACATCCAAATAAAGACGATTTATTATTATTACTATTATTATTACTATACGTATAGCCTGAACAGGTAGTAAAACGCGATAATAGAAACATATTTTCCAATTAGTCTTAAAACCCATCCCAGCTTTACGCCCCTTTTTAACTACGCTAAGGGGGAAATTATCAGTAAGGTAGAATAGAGAATAAATGTGGCCAAATCTGCGTGGAGGAGTGGTAGTCCCTCTAGGAATAAACACAGAGCCATATTAGATGAGCCTGACTTTCAAACCGCTTTCCCACCATTTCAAGTTTATCTTACATCCCATGGGTATTTTTTTTATAAAGTGTATACCAATTCTTTTATTTTTCTCATCATTTCAATAAAAGAAAATCAATTGAGAACATTCAAGATTTTAGTGAGGAGATAAAATATTTTTTTGCATTTAAAAATATTATACATTTGAAGTACACCCAACCCATGAGGATTAAAAAAAAAAAAAGCGTTTTAGTAATGCATGGTTTTCCCACCAACTATTTCCCCTTTCCTATCATATCTGAAACATTTTTGATGTCTTATTTCCATTCCAACCGAAAGTGCTTCAACGAAAACTCTTCACCTTTAATTCCGCCATAATTCAACCCTCTCTTTCCTCATTACATCTCGGTATATTCCCCCGCCCCCCTAAACCCTCCTCCTACTGACAGACTCTTTCCAGTAGAACCCCCTTCGCCCCCTTCACCCCATCCCCTGTCACCCTGACTGTATCAGCTCAAGGCCCCAATGGAAAAAGCGAATAATTGCGTCTTCCAAACTTGAACTTGCAAAATAGGCATTTGCAAACTTAGCCGAGTATTCGGACTGCTTCCATACTTTTATTATAATTATATTTTCAAATTAGAGTTTTAGTTTTCCTCTTAGAATACGAGATTATTTCCCCAAAGAATCGTTTAACCTGGTACAGCACACTTTGAAAATCTAATCTATCGTGAACTGGTTGTATTCGTCGGGTGATTTAGTGAAAGTTATTGTTAATTAATAATACATTACTTTTAATTCAAAAATTGATGTTGAGCTTTTACTTATATTTTTAGCAATGCGTCTTACCACACGTTTCGGTTGTACGCTTATGTTCTAATTACGCTGATTGTTTAAGGGATAAAGAAAGTTATATTAATTGGAAGTTAGCACACATTTGCGTGGAGGAAGAGTAGAAATCAATTTTGCTAAAACCAATCTCAGTACACCCGACCAAGATTCGAACCTAGATTTTCCCTTTAATCATATTCTATTATAAGAGTAAGGCATTAGATCATGTGGCCAACAGGTTTTATTATTATTGCTGTTAGGTTTGCATTAAAACCAATTACATTATGTTAGACGTAATTTAATGTACTACACGGCCACATAATTGAATGGATCATTACATATGAAAATAGGCCGTATTATATATCATTTTTCTAAATTTTGAAAAATGAAACCTAGACACAGTAACCTACCTTAAACTATGAGTGAAGAATGTGTTAGAGCATTAGCTCTCTGATCCAAGGGACCCGGGCTCGATATCTGTGTCCAGATGTAATTTTTCAAAATTTCTAATATATTTTTCTTACCCTTTTGGGGTTATACGCCTATGTACTAATTACACTAATGTGTTAGATATTAGGAAGGTTTGATTTAGAGGAGGTGCACCCACATTTACATGGAAGGAGGGTGGAGAACCCACCGTCAATGCACCCGATCGGGATCGAGCCCTGATCCTCCGTCTTAAGGAGTCTAGTCTAGCACAAGAGTAACACGTTATACCACGCGACCACCGAAGTGGGTTCAAATATTGTGACATTATGTTTTATACACCGCATCTTAATACCCATCCGGTATATCCGTATAAAATCACTAATAGGATAGGGGTAGGTAATGTATATTTCAGTAAAAATTAGCCCCCTTTACGTTGAGAAATAAAGGAAAAACCTCCTCAAAATACCTTCCCGAAAGTCAAACTCCAACCTCACCGTCACGAGCAGTTCAATATATTTTGAAAGTGACACATTAGACCATATAGCCATCAATACGGTGAATGAATTTGTTAAATGAGTACAGATAAGAAGGATGTTTGCAGGATAAGTTATTCAGCACTCGTTCGGAAGAAATCTGTAAATATACTTTTTTTTTAAATTCTGGTAAAATAATTCTTAAATGGATTCAACCAATATTAGGACTCCATTTCCCACCTTCCAGAGAATTGTTAGTACAGTAATAAAAATAAACACACTATGGGCCAGTTTCATAGTCAGATTTAGTACGCCTCAAGTGCGGCGCTATACTAAATACAAGACGTCACCTACCTGAAATTGAATGGAATGGGCCAGTTTCATATGCAAAACTGGCCCATTCCATTTTGGTCTAGGTAGATGTCGTCCTGTATTTAGTATCGACTCGCACTTTAGGCGTACTAAATTGACTATGAAACTGGCCCTATAGCTAAGTTAATGGTTTAGTAGTCTCGGATCTGTGTTTGTAGCTGATTCAATCCAAGAATTATTAAAAATATCTCTAACACTTTTTTTTAAAAAACCTTGCACATGTTTTGATATATTAATTATTAGTGTATTTTTTTTACTTCTACTTAAACTATTTTTTCAATTAGCTTATTATTGTATTCACATCGGTGTTCACATTGTCTAAAGCGTCTCTCTCACAATAGACTGGATTTCTAATATCAGGGAGGTCAGGGTTCGAATACTAGACGGGCGTAATAAGGTTACTTTCTTCCACTAGGATCTCTCATTTTCATTCCAAAAAAAAAAAACTAGGTACATTTCCTCTACATTATACCTACCCGCCTACACAAATTATTGTAAGAATTTGGATAACCCTAAGTAGAATTAAGATGGGGTGTAAAAAATAAACTACTTTGTATATGAATTAAAATTTTGACAATAGGACAAAAACAATTAGTTTTGGTTTATCGATGAAGGAAGGTATGGATTTGAATCCCGGTCAAGTATACGCAATGTGTTTTTTTCTTTATAACTTCTCATTTTATCTTCGTATGAGTATACTACTTCTAATATTCTAACATCCTCCCCCTAACTTTATTAGTGTAAGTATGCGTTTAACAAAGAAGGTAATGAAATTCAGAACTCGTTAAATGTTGACCTATATCCCCTTTTTACATTATTTCTATTATTTGTTTTGAAAAATGAGTTGGTGCTGGAACTTTTTAGTTCATATCTTTTAGTATGGCTATAGGATAGTTTTTTATATCATATTAAAATATAAAATCCTCCATTGGGATAATAATAAATGCCTTTTACCGATTTTCAACCACGATGAATTGAAATGAATTATAATTAAACTATTACTTAAAATACAACTGTGTCGTTTACATAAAAGTAGCCAATTTTATTGGTCAAACAGTATAAGGCGTTAATTTAGCAATAGACTAGACTGCATATGACAGGAGATTGGGGTTTAAAGTATTTTCAGACGTATTTTGAGAATGTTTTTCCTTAAACGGTTTTGCCTTCTATCTTCATTCAAATGGGGATACATTTCCTTCATATTCAACCTTATTAATTCCTAACACTTTAATGTAATTATTACATCTGTGTATTGCCTGAACGGGTAGTAAGACTCGATGCTAAAAAAAATTGAACTACCTTCTACAGAGACAGAAGAACCCGGGGGTTTCCCTCGAACTACCGGTATTCCCCCTCCCGCCTTGTTCCCCCCGGACAGCATCCTCTTGGTAGTTGCATGATCCCTCGGGTGCTACGCCTTTGTTCCTCTCTTCTCCTTTCAAGTGGCTCTTCTCTCCACTTTATGGAGACGTTCATTGGCCGTACGTTCCGTTCATTCACTCGCACATCGACAAACTTACATGAAAACACACGCCTCCCCTTCCCTCTTCACCTATAACCACTATTCAAGGGTGAGTACAACAGCCCCCCCCCCCCCCCTTTTCTCCAACCTTCCCTCTTGTCTCATTTGTTTGGTTGGGTTTCCAGTGAGATTGAATCGTTATCAATTTGAAACTTGCAAAAGTAAATTGTTTTGGTCGATCGTCCAGAGACGTACAATACGTTCGTGAGGACCCTTGCAATAGGACTTACTAGAACAAGAGTAGAACTATCTAGGTATAGACTGATGACATGAAGCCCTTTTAGAACACGACGACCTAGGGGTCATTAAGAACAAAAGTAGAACTACGTTAGTTATAATCAGATGAACTTAAGGATTGTTAAAACAAAAGTAGAACTACGTTAGTTATAATCAGATGAACTTAAGGATTGTTAGAACAAAAGTAGAACTACGCTAGTTATAATCAGATGAACTTAAGGATTGTTAGAACAAAAGTAGAACTACGCTAGTTATAATCATATGAACTTAAGGATTGTTAGAACAAAAGTAGAACTATATTAGCTATAGTCGGATGAAATTTAGAATTGTTAGAACAAAAGTAAAACTAAGTTAGCTATAGTCGGATGAAATTTGGGATTGTTGGAACAAAAGTAAAACTAAGCTATCTATAGTTGATTAGCTTAAGGATTGTTATAACAAAAGTAAAACTAGGTTAGTTATAGTCGTATGAAACTAAGCATTTTAAAACAAGATTAGAACGATTCTTTGAAAGCTATATATCATTGGAATAGATTTTCCCTTACTAAGATTTTCTCCTTATCCATGCAAGAAAATGTGGTACCCTTATTCTAATTTATACCTTACTCATCTATAACCCAATAGTGTAAATATTAGGATAGCCCAAATGGGTAGTAAAACGTAAGGTAAAATAGTGTTTTTTTTATATCAACGTCCTATATCCATTAAGACTATAGTTTTTTTAAGCACCGCGTCATACTATCCGTTCAGGTTATACGCATATACAGTAATTATGCTAATGAGCTATGGATGCAGTAGGTTGAATTTAGATTAAATGTACTGGCATTTGCGTGAATAGGGAGTGGAAAACCATTTTGGAAAAACCACCCCAGTACATTCAATTGGGATTCGAATCCTGACCTCTCTGTCATCATCAGTATAGTATTTTGTAAGAGTAGCGTCTTAGACCATGCGGCCACCATAACAGATTCATATAGACATTTGATTAAAGGTGTAAGGATGATAGGAAATGTAGGTTACTTGAGTTTTCTTGGAGGAGATTGAAAAGCCAGCTGAGATACGAACCATGGCTATGCCGTCAGCAAACTATACTGGATGAGCTTGACATTTAGTCCGCGTGACCATTTAAAACAAATAAATGTTATGGTGTACCCTAAATACTTTATCACTCCTTTATCTAAATTATAATTAAAGCTCGTAAAATATGTGGGACTAAATGTATTAGTTATTATAGAAACACAATGTTAAAAAAGAACCTTGCATTACAATAAAGAGCATACATGAAATAATAGACACTGTTAAGCCGCGTCCACACTTTACCGCACTCTGCCGTTGGTAAGAACTATTAAGTGCTCTTCGTCCACACAAGGATTGGCATCCAGCATGCACCGGAGTTCAAGCTGTATTTTATTTTTTAATTCACGTAAAAAACTGGCTGATCAAAGTTTTAATTTTTCTGGTAATCTCTTCCTTTTCAACATCTACCATTCAGCATCGTGCTTCTTATTATGGTCTTTATATCCCTTCAGCTTACAGTCCCACAAAAGAGGGTGAGCACGATTTAACTCAATTAAATAACTAACTTTTCATTCGACCAGCCCATGTTCATGAGTTGAAGGACAAAGGACAATTAAATCAGTGGAGACTGCGCAGGGGTTGTCTAATGACAAGCGTGGTACGTCCATACTACATACTCGTATGCCAGCATTGCTTCCTTTGAACCGGACTAACAACCATCGGTTTCCTGATGACGTACCACCAACACAGCCTCCCCACCAAACCCGCATTGCCACATTGGCATTGTGTTGGCATGGCTTTAGATTACAGAAACATATAGTTTGTTCTGTGCGAATTAAAGTCCCCGTTTCCCAAAGCTCTATTAGAAAATATATATTTTCCCCTAGATAGTAAAATATTGATTTTATAAAATATTTTTTCATGTAAATTTTTTATTTTTATGAGTTCTACACATTTTTCAATTATAGGTTATTTTGTATTTCAGATATTTGAATAGATATAATCAAAAGTGTAAATATCCTCTAATGTAAAATACCCACAGTCATTTTCACTGGAAAATCATATGTCGTTACAGCCCATTTTGAAAAAAATAGATATTCTCTCTTTTTTTTCTTGGAAGGAAACTACCCTTAATTTTAGGGTTGGATAGCTAATTACAAAAATCCCCAATGAGGAACCATATTAAAAACCAGATACCTTCATTTAGTCTGATAGGTCAAATATTTTCGGCTCTAATCGACATCTATCAAATCCTAGAGTTGATTTTATTGGCGGTCACTCTACTTTCTACGCCCAGGGGTGATAGAATGTTTCAAATGTCTAAATATATTCGGTAACGTACGTAAACCTACTTCACACTTTACTTGTCCTAGAACTTTGACACCATTTCTTATAAATTAATTTTAAACTAATATTACTCCTATTTATATTTGTTTAAAACTCCATCTATCATATTTTTTAAATTGAAAAATCACACCTGAAGATGGGAATCAAACCAGAATCTTTGTCTCAGTACGCCATCGCTCTTATCATTGAGCTATCTCCATCATTGGCGTACTAAGTCAAAGGTTCGGATTTCGAGTCCCGTGTCTAGGTATAATTTTTAAACTTAAAGAATAAGTTATTTAGATGCGTCAATAACAGTAATTAACATATATAACAGCTTGGCTATCCAAACCAGCCCTCTAATATCTTCCATTACATAATAAAAGAGTTTTTTCCAAAACACTTTGTTTTTTATCCAAACAGTGACTAAAAATATAACAAACTCTGTATTCTATATTTGTAACATACATTTTTTAAATAGTTTATTTTTTTCCTTTTATTTCTTTCTCAATTTTTTACTGCCAAAATCAAAGCTATATACTGCATTAAAGCCAAAGTGTCATAGCAAATAAACCAGTACTGATAGAAAAAACACCATTCGCCCCCCATCCCCTCCTACCTCCCTTCCCCCCTTCTTCTCTGTAACAATATGTATTCCATATGTGACAAATGCGACCTCGAGTGGCAATGTAACGGATGGGTGGCCTTGTTTGTATCAACATGCGACAATTTCATGCATTATTAATGGTTTTTATATATCTACACTCAAGCAAGATTACATTTTTTTAAAAACCTTTCAACATTTTAAACACTTTACATTGTCATTGCTAAACGATTGCGTTTTTTAAAAATAATATGCGCTCTTTCTGATCAATTATATGTTTAGTTGAGGGCTTCTATTCACAAATATAAAATATATGTTTTTAAATATATTTATTTTGCGTCCATCACTGGTCTATCCGCATTACTAGCTTCATGGCATTAGGAACTAAAAAGTTAATTGCCGCACGTACAAAATTACGCCTTTGTTTCTATCTCGAGCTAGTTATATCCAGCACTCATTATTACAACCTATCCCTATCTTAAGCTAGTTGTATCCATTCCACTCATTACACCTATCCCTATCTTGAGCTAGTTGTATCCAATCCACCTTACTACACCCTACCCTTAATATCTTTTCCACCTCATTACACCCTATCCCTATCTTGAGCTAGCTGTATCCAATCCACCTTACTACCCCCTACACTTAATATCTTTAGCTATTTCTATATATTTTTCTATTTTCAATATAATATATTATTAATTTTAGATCCAATCAAAGCGAATTTCTTGCGATAACCCAAACGGGTAGTAAAATGCTGTGTTAAAAAAAATATACCCTATACATCCACTTATGATTTTAAATTAATTTATATGTATATTAAAATTTTGGTAAAAAACCTTTAGTAAAAAATTCAAACATTATTTTTTATGTCAAAATTGATATTATATTATTATTATTTTATTAGTGGTATTTTAAATTATTGATACTATATATCAAAGGTGATTGCTACAAATCACCTGACTTGACGTATGGATATTTGTAAGTATAGCTTATAGTTTTTCTAGCTGTCTGGATAGAGTTGTTCCTATGAAAATTGGATCGTACACATTATATCTTCGATAGCTGATAGCTATAACGATTTTAATTTGTAATATAAAATATTCTATAAGATTTTCGATTTAAACTATTCAACATTGATAACTCTAAAATGTGTAACGTGAAAAATATATATATATATTAAATATTAAATGATTAAATAATTAGCTTTGTTGGATCCTATTTGAACAAAGGAATCATTAAATTTGTATTACAATATTTTAATATAAGACAGATAATTGATGCGTGATTGACATGATGTGTCACTGCACGTGCATTAAATAGAAAACTACCATCAAACGTGACGTCATCAACACAAATAGGAAATTGCATAATTAATTAGCTGAATCGGACGGGAATCTGTCTGTCAATCAGCTGTGATGGCAAATTATGGATGATGGTCTTGTTTGTCCACTTCCTAAAAATGACTGCTTTGATTGATTAAAATACTTCAATATTTTTTTAGTAAAATGTTTGTGGTCGTTTTAATTTAACAACATAAAACATGAAAATAAAATAGATTGAAGGTCAGATTAAGTGTAAATATGTATTATTAAATACTTCAAATTGATAAAAAAATATTAAGAATTAATAGCCGGAGCTATTATTTTGCTTATTATGGAATTACTCCATATAGATATCATATTCTGAAAAGTGAAAATGACACTGGACCGGAAGGTCCCGGGTTCGATTCCCGTGTCCAGTGTCATTTTCAATTTCAGGAAAAAAAAATTTCTTGACACTTTTTAAAGTATTTTTTTATAAATTTGAATATTCTGTAAAATTAGCGTCCTTACCTTGACAGCTTGCTCTATGGCCCTATCATATAAGCTGTACCATAGTGTAATACTTACAAGATGAACGAAGAATGTATGTATGCTATGGTTGGTTTAATGTTGACCAGCTCCATTGTAAAGTGGTCAGTACATTTGGCTATGAACAAAGGGGTCCCGGGTTTAATACCCGGTTTGTACCATGGGTATTTATCTCCAGAGAGGAATAATCCCAATGATCACCAGGTCTTGGTTGGTTAAGTTTAAGATCATTACTAGCTCCACACCTTAATAATCACTATCATCACATTATCTCATTTTGGGTACATGTAGATAATCTCCATGCTTGTACCCTGGGTAACATCATTTTCCACCAATGTGGCTAAAATCCCACACATACATATGATATAATATCTCCCCCACTCAAAGCTGTTATACGAAAAAAAAAATGCAATTTCTGTTTTGGTAAGCAAATAATTCATTTTTGAGAAAAATATTTTAATAAAATAGCACTACCACACAATATTATAGTTTGCATTTGAAACAAAAAAGTAAATAAGTTAAAATATTTTGCTTTGATACTAAAATCATTTATTTTTCATTTATTTTTACTTGTTTGAGTTATTTTAGCATCTTATCTAACTACTCGTTTGGGTTGGATGATTACGTACTAATTACGCTAATGATTTTAGGAAGGCTATTATTATAAAAAGGTGTATTCGCACTTACTTGGAGGGCGTGTGGAAAACCATTTTGGTAAAACCAATCTCAGTACACCCGACCGGGATTCTATCCTTAATCTCCCCGTCAGCAGCAGTCTGGTCTACTGCGAGAGTAGCACCTTAGACCATGCAACCATCGAAGTGGGTGTTTCCACACAATTTACAAATACAACAATCGACATGGGACTGAAGGATTTTCTTCCCCTCCGAAGGAATTTGTGCTATTAATTTCTATCACTCAGGAAAAATCAGTTGACTCCAGCTGGCTTTGAACCACGAACATCGGGTTCAGAGGCGAGAACCTTACCCCAGGACCACCGTGGTCAATAATAATTTATAAAGTTTTTAGCTGACTAAAAGATCTTGTATTCAAGCTTTGAGGGCTACCATTTAGTTCCATAGTGTACACCATGACAACTCTGCATGGAAATAAATAGAAACTACCCATCCTAGCTTTAACTAACATTTAATTTTCTCAGACATGGAAGGTTAGGTTAGGTAATGTTGTATGGTTTTTTCATAACATATAAACGATTATTTTCAACTAGCTATATTATCAAATAAAATTAAGTGTTTAAAATTATCATTTATATTTAATGAATTAAATTCAAACCCAACCCAAACTGGCCTAACCTAAACTTCCATGTCTGAGAAAAATAAATATTAATGAAATTTGGTATACAGTAGACCGGGTCATAGCGGTCACTGTGGCGAAACGGACACTAACTAGAATTTTTTCTACAGTTGGTATGTAGCTACTCCTAGAGACTGCCTGACCTTCAATTCGTCGTTCAAGGTCAGATTAAGCTTTTGCAATAGCTAGCAACAAATATGTGATGTTTGGTGTATCGGTGTGCGCGTGAATGGCAGAAAACTTTTTTTTCGCGTGATTTCTTCAATCGAGAGCTAAGAGAAAGGTAAGAATTTAAAGCCCTATAATATTTATCATGCATTACATCTCGATAGACCAATCATTGGAATATTTTGTTTGTCATGTATAGAATAAGAAACGAAAAATAATTTGTTCGTAAACTCTATGCTAGTATTTTACAACAGATTGATCTTGAAACACTTTATGTATGTGGCCATTTTACCCCAGGGAGTGGCCATATGGGAAAACTGTGGAAAATTATGAGAAATCATCCTTGGAGAGCTCTAACCAGAGATAATTTTTCTGCAAGCATCAACAATGCACAATGCTATCACAGGATTCAGAATCACAGCTATCTGTCCATTTGATGAAGAGGTGTTTCCAGATGAAAGCCTTTCTTCGTCTAAGATAACCAGTGAGTCTACACCAAATTAACACCTGGCTCAGGACAAACTTTTAAATAAAGAGAAACATAGTCATTAAATTCCAGGACATCCTTGACAGATATTTAAGAACTGTTGAGGTCACTATGTGAATAAATTAAAGTATATATTATCTTGTACTAAAACAATATTTCTTTTCACCAAAAAATGTTTTGCTATGAAATCTGTAAAAACATTGACCTTTTCTTGCGTCCTTTACATACCCACCTTAAGGCTCGTTATTATTAAAATGATTTGAACTAAAAACATTTCCTAAAAAAATATTACCTTTAATTAGAAACTGTAATATATGTTTTTAATAGTTAGGATATTAAAAATTCATAAAACTCCACGTATAGATTCATTTCCAGCCGAGTTAATAAATGGAGGCGGTGAAATGTTGGAAATAGAAATTCGTAAACTGCTATGTTTCATATGAAACCATGATGTATTACCACAAGAAAGGAAGGAAGTTGTTATAGTTAGAGATGGGACGCTTGAATCCTCGATTCCTCTAATCCCTTGAATCCTATGGTATTCGATAAATTCGAGTTTCGAGAATATCGCAAAAAAAAAATCTCGAATCCAAATAATGTAAAACCCTTAAATTGAACTCAAAATGCAATTTTTTTAATGAATTAAATAGAGTCGTGTAGTTAGAAAAGAATGACATATTAGCTTCATTTATGTAAAAAAATTAAAGAACAAAATCACAATTTTTTTGGAAATATATAGTCCTAAATTCGTTTTTACATTAATTATGTCCATTTGTTTGGTTTTTTAAAATATATTTTTCAATTTTTTAACAAACTAAAAATGTACTTTTGAAGATTGGAGGATTCTAATTTGGATTCAAGATTTGAAATAAGATTTTGGATTCAGATTCAAGACATATAATACTCGATAAATCTCTAATTATAATATACCAATTTTCAAAAAGGGAGATAAAACAGATTGTTCTATATGGTTGTGAAAGAAGGTCTCCAAGCTTACGTAATAAAATGATAGCTAGGGTGTTTGAAAATAAAGTGCTTAGTAACATTTGGTCCAAAAAAAAGAAATTAATTTACTGTGTATTAGAGTAAGTTACATATTGATAAGTTACATACCCTGTACGCATCACAAAACTTTGTAAGAATAGTCAATCTCGAGGACATGAAACGTGAATGGAAGACACTATAACAGTGTTCAGGGTATTGACTGGAAAACTAAATGGTAAGAGACCATTGGGAAGATCTGAACGCAGATGGGAGGATAACATTATAAGGACTGAAAGATATAGGATGTAGGGATGGGGGCTGGATAGAACCAGCCCAAGATAGGGATAGGGTGTATGGAGGTGGACTGGATATAACTAGCTCAAGATAGGGATAGGGTGTAATAAGGTTAACTAGATAGATTATCTCGAGATAGGATAAGGTGTATTAATTTAACTAGATAGAATAGCTCGGATAGGAATAAGGTGTAATAAGTTTAACTAGATAGAATTATCTCGAGATAGGATTAGGTAATAAGGTTAATTAGATAGAATTATCTCGAGATAGGGATTAGTGTAATAAGGTTAATTAGATAGAATAGTTCGAGATAGGGATAAGTGTAATAAGTTAATAGATATAATTAGTTCGAGATAGGGTTATGAAGGTGAAGCCAATCAGGTCACCCTGCTGATATTGCTACACTGGTGAGTAACAAAATACAGTGTAGCAGCTGCGAAAGGGTGCTTTCATGATTTAGCCTACATTATATTGCATGATCGTTTGAGATTTCGGAAAATTTGCCTAATGTTTTTGCCCAAAAATCTGAATCGGGAACAAGAAATGACCTTACAACATCTATATTTGTATACAGGTAAAGAAGAATTTATGCTCCATAGGATTTTTACTGAGGACGAATCGTAGACGCATTTCCATCAACCCGAATAAAAAACGTGTTTCAATGTAATGGAAGCATCCCACTTCAAATTTACATAAGGATTTTAAGGTCACGCCATCAGCTGGGAAATTATTTCTTACTCTATTTTGAAATATTCAGGGAGTATTGTTTCTAGAAGTGAGTTGAAAATGTGTGAACAGTAAAAAAGGAAGAGAAAACACTAATGAAAATACATATCTAACATAGGAATTAAAACGCCTCAAACATATCACTAACGATAGCAAATAAAAGATAAGCTTAGGCTTTTTTTTAAAGAACACTTTTTTTTTCATAAAATGCTCAAATTAGGTTAGCTTAGAGAAAAAAAAAGCCACCATTACTAAATTATATTCTCCGCTTAACCCGTAGGGAGGTAACCGCATCCCGAGGTTGAAAAACCACTGCCAAAGAGAATACTTTCCATCAGGTGGTCTTGCTCTGATATCACCATCTGGTCGGAAAAGGGTGTCGGGGGGGGAGGGGTTGAAAGGGGGGGGGGGGTCCACTCAAAGCGACCGCTTCTTTCACAATCTTAACGGAAGTGTGCGAAAGAGAGTCATTTAACTAAACGCTGGATCAGCTATAAAAAATATTACTTCAGGGAGCTAGGGACGGAAAAATTGTGTGAGGAGATGAGGGATAAGAGAAAGAAGGGGGAGGTAAAAGATAAAAAAAAACTTGCCATCAACTGTCTTTCATTATAAAGAAAGATAAAAAAAAATCGCTGAGTTATCTAAAAGTGAAATAATATAATGGGACGTTGAGGTGAATATTGCGATGGATAAATCGTGCTTCTTTTTTTTCTCTTTCTCCCTCCTTTTTTTTTCCTCTCAAAGTGGGGCTATAAACCAAATCCGTGAAATGTCGGCTTTGACTTTCAGACGTTTTAAAACGAGATTGTCATGTCTATCACCTTGGCTATTAACGACTTAATCTCACAGTTTGATTGGGTAGGTTGTTTAGAGCAATGTTATTAAAACTTTTTTTGTTCGTGTACTCCCAGATATAATTTATCTTCAATTTTATACCACCAAATAATTTGGCACATAATGCAAGTAATACATTTTATATACTCTACATGGAGGTCGGTGACCTGGTGGTCTAAGGGTAAGGTGTCTGACTTCTGTGTTAAGGGTCCGGGGTTCAATCCTCGTCCCGGCACAGATTTATCTGATGGCCAAACCCTTCCTTCACCTCTGATAAGACGTGTATTAATCACAACTTGTGAATGTGAGGAATGCCAGGCCTCCACCGTGGTTCGGATCCCATGTAAAACTTTAGTTCTTCCATTTCATCTCACAATCACCCTACCATTACACATAAGTGTAAGTGCGTACAACCCGAACGGGTAGTAAGATGCGGTGCTAATAATACATGGAGGTATTCCCGTATCCCTGCATATCCACGTACCCCAGAGTGAATACTAACACCCTCAGTACACCTGGACCTAGATTAACCAACGGTTGCGAATCCGCTTCGGTGCAAGGAAATAATTGAGCTAAACTTTGCACCCAAGATTCACCTTTTTTTATCCGCTCAGGATCTCAATTCAGTAAACAAGGAGCAAACGGGTGGATATAACCATGGTGACGTCATCATAACTTCATCATTTGCGCTTTTTGTGACCAATATCTGTGAAAAATTCACTTTAGAAGTTAATACAACTGTATTAAATATTTCTAATGAAAATGGCACTAAAAATACTACATATTCTTCTTAAAATCCAGAAATTAAGTTAGGCTACGGCCATATTTGAGACTTGGTTTCCACAGAAGAAAAAAGTCGCAACTAAGGCCGTAGCCTTAAAGTTTGCGTATTTCCCAGTGCTTTTCAAACAACAATATTATTTATTATAAAGTACTTAATTTTATTATTAGCTTAAAGTTTTCACTGCATTAATAAGACATTAAAAGAATATTTATAACTTGTTTTAAAAATATATTCTTAGTAAGCTCAATGTCTTTGAATTTAGTCAAATATAATACCTGTTCTGATAGAGAGAAATACTCCACAGAGTGTTTTTTTTTGTTGATGTTTTGTTTTATGATAATGAAAGGAGTGCCGTAAAAATCAACAATACCAGATTGAAAAAAAATTGTTTTCTTGCAGGATGTGCTTTATTTTAAATCATTGTCATTATTTGGAGCTATAACATGATTCAAAAAAATGCCCGCATATTGAATAGGTGTGAATTGGATCTCAAACTGGGGATGTTATTTTAGTGAATACGGATTAAGGCGAAAATTTCAAATTTGAGCTAGTCATGACTCAACTTTTACACCAAGAGTTCGAACCTTGAATAGATACGTTCAATCATTATTTGTCCTCAAACAATATAATTAATGGGATTTGTGGATAACCAAAAAAATTAAAATCATTTAGCGTGCCACTGAAAATAAATTGATAGTAAATGGGATCTAATTTATTAATTGTACGAGTTTTTACTAATATAAATGATATTATGGTTAAATATATACACACTCTATGGCTTATCTAATGTAAAATAAATAAGACCCTAATTACCAACAATAATAAAATAAAGACAGCACTGCGAGCACTCCACAGATTTCCTTCTCTTCATGAATATTTATTTTCTCTTCTATTCTTTTCATATCTAAAATATTACCACGCCGCGCTCCATAAATTAGACAATTATATGCAACCATTTCCATTCTTTTCCTTCCATTTCGTTTTACTATTTTGGTATCTCTTCTTGAACACAACGTATAAATATACACACATTTTCTTTTTGAGAAAAAAAAAAGAAACAATAGACTGTGTTAGACTATCCAGAGTGGTAAAATAACCAAAGCGCCGTGGGAATCTTTCACAGCAGGGGTTTACAAACTGTTGTACGCGTAAATACTGGGGTACGTGATATATGTATTAGGAATACGCTGGCATAGATTAGTAATGACATCCTGTTTTCTTTAAATTATTTAATTTAAAGATGAACTGTGTTCTTTTAAAATAAAACTCAGGGCTATTATTAAATATGTGTTTCATGTGTTTTCATTAAAGTATGAATTTGGTATTTTTGTAATGTTTTATCTATCTTTATATGCCTAAGATAAAGATGAATTTATATAAGTGAAATATTAAGTTGTTTAATTGACTTTTTACTGAGATTATAGGTAAAAAAACATATTTTTTTTGTAGAAATGTTTTAGTTAAACTTTTTCTCCTAAGTTAAATAATTGGTTTAAAATTTAAAAAAAAACTTGTACCGTTATGAAGTAGAGTTTTAATTTATTTTTAAAAAATGAGTTAAGCCCCTACTTGAGATAAATGTTAATGAATGAAGGCAAATTCGACAACAGCAAAATATTGCAATTCGCTACTCGATTATAGATTATCTAGGCATATGTTTAGTTTATGTCTTTGAAAATAAATCATGCTAAAAAAAGACGTGTACTACTATCTCAATCTAGTTCCATCCAGTCCACCTCACTATATCATATCCAAGTATTGAGCTAGTTCTATCCAGTCCACCTCATTACACCCTATCCACTTCTTGAGCTAGTTCTTTAAGGTCCATTCTAATGTCCTCCGAACTGCGTATAGGTCTTCCCAATGGTCTCTTCTCATTGGGCTGGCTAATTTTTTTAGTATTTTTTGATTTTCTTTTTACGGTGAAAGATCATCACACCCGCACACAGATATAGTGTGTAATGAGGTGGACTGGATAGAACTAGCAAGATATAAAGTGCAGTGAGTTGGACAGGATATAACATTAGATTTTCTAATGACATAGAGTTAATAAATAACTAAAGAAATATCTAATGAAATAAAATGAGTTATTCCTCAATGAAGGATAAAAAAAAGTCAAGTAAAAAGTCTAAAATAAAAAAATAGAAGATGAAAAAACTAGAGTAAAGTGAGACTAGAAAGAAATCACCGACTGTGAAATGACGCCTGGATTAAAAACTTTCCAGAAATTCTCCTAGAGCTCTCCATCTTACACAAGTCACACCCGAACTGAAACTTCCTTACCCCCACCACCAACACCTTCACCCCCCTCCAAACTGAGAACAATTTTTAGACCTCCTTCGGGCCTAATATAGATGAAGTCCTAGATTAGACCATGACCTAACAGGATTAAGTACTTTTGTTCTTATCCAGGGCTAAACTCTCTATACTTCTTAAGTTTAATGGCTGAAAAGTTACAGAACAGATGTATTAATATTTCACATTTTCTACTTTCTACTTTTTCCCTTGGTTTATTCTCTTGAGTAATATTATCTAAGTTTACATTACTCTCAAAGGAAATTTTATTTTGGTAGTGAAAATAAAATAACTCTAAATACTATAAGTAGAGATCTTACATTTAAATGTGTTTATATTTGTATTTTTTAACTTTATAACTTTCAACGCTTAAACGAAAGACCATAAAATGTGAATTTAAAATTATTTAAATAAATTATAAAATAAACTTAAATGTATTATTCACATGAACCGTTGACATTTATCAAAAGCTTGGTTTCAAATTTTTTGACGATCGAAATATTTCTCTCTCCAAGGGGTCGAGTCGTAGTCAAATGTAAAACCATTTTGTCTCTTTTTTTTTTTTTTTGTGACATTTTTAATTTGAATTTCAATGAACCGGAAATTAAATGCATGTAAAAAAAATAATAATTCTAAGGTTGAGTTACATATGGACTAAGGATCCTTGTGGTCAACTGGTCTGAGGTCCCACGTTTGAACCCCGGTGCTTCCAAAATTTATCTGTGAATTTATCTGTATGGAACGGGGTCAAACTCAAGGCTCGTGAGGACTAATGAGGAGCTACTTGAATAAAGAAGTAGCACCTACGGCTTAGAAAACCGAGATTAATGGCTAGAAGACTCGTTACGTTGACCACATAGCATCCTCTATCCGCAAATGTGGGCACTATTATCACTAATGGTGGCAGCCGCTCGGTTGATAAAGCTCGTTTGCAGGCTCACATTATGGAGTTTTTAAAATTAAAGTGCATCTCAGTATTTATTATATAATGGAATCAACAGTTAGGCTATTTTTTTTTCGATAACTTAACTGAAAAAATATATAATAAATATCAATTTAATAAAGGTCACGTAACAAACATATATACCATCTAATATATCCTACTCTATTATAATTTTTACACATTTAAAAAAATTGTAATCAATAAATTACACCCTTAAATATTTTACTAGATAAAAATTACATACACTCATCAGATTGAAATGGAAAACTAATTCGTTAAATCTATTTTCTTTCATTTAAATTTTTCAAAAATAAGTCAATACCAAACTATCCTAAAATGATCTTTTTTTTTAAATAAAAGAACATCTATTTTCAGTAAGTACAATAAACACCCAACAATACACATCTAGAACAAGGTGTTAACAGCCATTTTCGTAAAAATTTCAAATTTTGAAAAATGTATCATCAATAAACTACCCTTGAGTTCATTCGATGATTAAAATTGTATTGTACAATTTCAAATTATTACAATTCATGACCTATGATGGTTAAAGCTTGTTATTTTGTACTTATTGCGTACCACTGTGAAGGTAAAGTAGTTAATGTATGGGGCTGAAATTTAGTTTAACTAGACTTTCTTATGAGATATATACAATAAAATATTTATAATTATTTGTTTAAAAAAATATTATTTATATATAAGCAGTCTAAAAATGGTAAAATTTATGTGATTCTCAATTATATATACTTTTCTTGTTACACTCTGATAATTTGATTTTAACTCATTTTGTAGAATACAGTATCGTTTTTGAGAATTAATATCTTATTTTTAACCTAACTCTACTTGTTAATTTTTTTAATGTATCCATATTAATCATTTAAAACATATTTGAAATGTCTATTTCATGAAATTTCTTATTTTGACCATACCGATTGTAGAGACAGCACCGATTAGCAGAATAAAATTTGCTCAGCCGAGGAAGAGGGTCAGATAATCCCCCAAATAATAACACACTCATATAAGGCGGACGCCTACTTCCCTAATCGGTGTTGCTGGAATAAGCTGAGAAATTGCTACTTGCTCCCTTTTCCGAGGTAGCCCCTCTCTCCCTAACTACGCTAAATTTTCTGTCAAGATTTTATAGACTAAGGAAATCTTAGTAATTCATCATTGTTGAATGACCTTAAATCAAATTTTCTCCAAAATTTAAGTAGGCTATACCATTTTATTTAGTTATGTGAAATACTCCTTAGATATATATTTTAGAAAAAAAATCAAGACTTCTAACAACCTTTAATTTTAGTCCTAATATTATTTTAATTAGGTGTTCTGTCTTACGACAGATCCATTCTCTTTGTCAGTAAACTTAGACCGCCAATGTGCCCTGTCCTCTGCCTCCTCCTTCAAATCCCAGAATTTGTTTTCTTTCCTTCATATCATCCAATAGTAAAAAATAATTATTTGGCTTTTAGGTTAGTTACCAATGTATAAATATATGGTTTTATTCATATCAATCAAACAATTCGTCTATAGATCCAGGAACAGACAAATGAACAGAGCAAATTGTAGGAACAACATATGAGTTTTGGGGCACATTCAATATTCATCGTAGCCTTGAGATAAAAACTGTCGTAATTACAATTTGTCTTTCTATGAGAAACTAATTTTTGATATACAAATTTCAGAGATCTAGCATCAAACTATTGGTTGAATGTTTTTTTATAGTATTTTAAAATGTAATTTTATTTCCACTTTTATAGTTCGGAAACTTTTTAAAATAACATTAATAATATTTAATTTAATCCATATTTGCTAATTATTGTTTCAGTAATGTACTGTGACTTAAATAAACCTATTAAATTAAAACATTAAAGAAACGTGGATGTAATTATTTTATTTGTTTATCATGACCCACAAATAATAAATGTTTACTGAAATCCTGATTTAATTCCATCGCATTTAATTCATCCCTCATTTTATATTTTACATTCAGTTCTTAAACCTTTCATGGAAATTTTGTTTTACCCGACCCCTTCTCCCTCCACCCCTCCAGAGCCTTCCTGCAACTACCTCAGAGTTTCAATCCTCCCTTTTCTACAGCGATCTCATTACGTGAAATTAGTCGAGAAAAAGGGGAGGAAAAAACTTTAATTTTTTTGTTCCAAATTCCAGGAGAAATTGTTTTATGTTACTTTAGACCTCGCAATTTGTACTGGTACAAAACAACATTACACTTAAGTTTCCCTTTTTATAGTCTCAGGTATTTGCTTATGAATAAATTTTCAAAGAAATTAGTTATTTTATATTTGTTTACATTTATAATTTTACGTAAATGAGTTTTATATTATATGTTTGTGTAACATACACTTTGCTTAACTCACCTAAAATGTGTAGTATTTTGTTTTCATTCAAAGTAGTTAATGGTTTCATTTAAAATCTAGCATGTTCCCCCTGGATGATAGATATTGTATTTAAATTGGAAATTTACAATAACACAATAACAACTATAAAAAGAAATTGAATCAAATCTCTGGTTAAATAAATAATCTAGTGTATGGTACTTCACAAAATAAAAGTAATACAAATCAATTATAAAATCTAATAAAAATGAAATTTGGAGTATATTACTATTTAGCGATATTTGCATTTGAATCTACCAAAAATTAAGATATATTTGGTTGTCACAATCTTGTTTTACTATAGTTTAGTTTTACAGTTCCATTAACATAATGGGGTACGAGATTTTTAACACTACTCAGCTTAACTTTAGTGAACTACGAACCATTCCTTCACCTGAAATCCACATTAAGTTTTTTCAAATGTTTGTGAAATCAGTAACCTTGACTCTCATCATAATTCGACAATATATCACATATCGAACTATTAATATATACCATGACCAAAAGACTCGTAGGAGGAGTTTTAGATTGGATGAGTTTTCTCTTCAGATCCAGTTAGGGCATTCCTAAAGGAAGGATTAAAATCTTGGGCAGACATCTGGCCAACCAGGCCTGAATTTCATAGGATGCCATTTTGATTTTGGCATATACATGCAGTAGCTAGTATTGATTTATTTAAATATTCTTATCTTGTCAGTAAAAATAAACCATATACGACTTGTTTTTTGGATTACTCATAAAATCTCCTAAGTGATAAAACTATTTTTATTCCTCTGGGATACTTGACTCTGTATATTCAAGGAGGAAAAACAAAACAAGCTCAAAACATTCAAGATGGGAATAGATTACAATGCATTAAAGTATCAATTGAATTACGATACATAATAAATAATCACAGACTTTACACGATGCTTTTTAGCACTACGTCTTACTAACTGTTCAGGCTATACGCATACACAGTGTTAAATTATCATTTTAAGTAGTGTACATATGTTTCTGAATGTCACAAGACGTTTTGCCCTTACAAAAGGACGTACGAAACAGAATTACCATGTAAAATGATCCTTTCAGTGACCATATGATGGAAAGCCTGTGCAAGTTAAGCCTTGTAAGTTTTCAGGTGGAGTTTCCAGTTCCCTTCGTGTCCGCTCCTACGAGGTTCTTCAAAAACTTTATCATATTCAAGAATTCCTACAGATATTTGCACTGCTCATAATTTGTATCTTGTTCCTGTGTGAAAACATCCAACAATTCAAAGTTACTTCTGATGTTGCAATCAGCTCTTGGAACTTGAGCTGTGCTTCTTCAAATGTTGAGTGTTGCATATAATCAAGCACATCACTGGCTTGTGTATTTAATGCAGCATCATTCTCAATGTACTTAAAAAGCTTACCATTTAAGCCTCTCCACCCCTTATGATAGTATAAACATTTTATTTGCTGATCTGACGTAAATTAGTACATTTGAGGATACTCTATACTACTTTTGGAGCAAACACATTGGTTTTCAATGAGGAAATTTCTTAACTGCTGCCTCTTGTGTATTCTCAAATACCCGTAAATAGAATTTTAGCTATATAGAAAAATACAAGGAGAGGCACAAAGTCTGGGAATTAATTTGTAACCAAATGATTTTATTATTCATACATGAATAGTTAGCACACATGTTTATATACTGTTAGTGGATAGAACTGTATTGGTAGAAAACCTATATTGTGTTACAGAACGTTAGCTTTTGAGACGGTTGCATGATTGTCATACCATATCAATGTATTTTGATTTGTTAATCCACCAACAATTTTCAACATACTTATCACTGTATCTTCCTTCTTGATCTTATAACATGGTAAACACAAGCCTCTTCAATAAGTTTAAGATCTGACCCAATCTTCATAGATGTTGATTGATTGCAATGATTTCTAACCTGCTAACATAGAAGTAGAGCAACATATCCTTTACTATTGTCAACGTTGGTTTACTGGTAGCTATGTTTGGAATTTCCTGAAATAAGATAAATACAGTATCATGGGTTACTCAAATATCTGGGAGACTTGCCTCTTCATGGTCAAAACTATTCAAAGCATCTACAGTGAAGTTGCTCATGATAAAACGACTTGAAACTTCAGGGTTCACCAAACATGACTTAATTGTGTAATTTTCAAGGTTGTGAAGAAAGTCAATAATCTCATTGTAGCTTAAAATAACAACACAGCTTTGTCAAATAAAGTGATAAGCCGCTTGCTTTTATAACTCTCGTGAATTGAATGGACAGCCGTTAGAAACAGAGGAGTCTTCTTTATTCCCTTATGAACATCAAACAATATGTGAAAAGGGGCTTTAACTCTGCATGTTTTAAAAGTTTATTTTTTCAACTGAGCTCTTCAAATTAATCATTGTGTCTTTCTTCTACTACTTCAGCTGAAGTTAACTACTTTTGACTGTAATCATTAACGTGGAAGGGATGATAAGTTTATCCACACCAAACACGTGCGACAAGAAGTCAATTAGTGGTTGTAGGATTTCTGTTTTTCCACATAATTTTTCTAGCTGGTTCGCATCCTCGAGCTCATTGTTAGGGCTGAAATTTGTTTTTAGAGCGATTGTACAGTAAATTTTGCCAACACCCCTAACATAACCTGTAGAAATTAGTTTGTCTGTTACTTGATCAACAGTGAGCTTTGATGAATAAACAAGCTGGACTGATTTATTAATGTTGATTTGCAAAGCTGAATATTATCCTAAAATATATTTATCGTGTACAATTTTACTTCTTTATTTATAAGCATTATTATCCAGCTTGTTTGTTGGCATAGACACTAATCTACCATATGTTAGACCATAGCCAGAATGTCTTGAAGATATGATTCGCTGTCTTCTACTGTTTGCCTTTGGTTTGAGTTGGATGTTTATGATTTTCTGACTTTATTTTTGGTATCTTTTAATATACGCTTACAGACAGAGCTTGTGGTCGTATAAATCTGCTCCAAACAAAGCCGATTTATCTACAAGATTACAAGTTTTGATGCATACATCGTCCTTTGATGACAGAGTGGCTGCGTCGATGCTCCTGTGTTTCAGTTTTCCACAAATAATGCATGGAAGATCCTATTCAGAGTGAGGCGCCTGCTGGATATAGGAGGCGGGCTACTTTTCCGTGGGCCACCCTGTATATATATTTATAGGCCATAAGCTGTTGCATATATCATAACTGCTATATCCAAAGGAGAAAGAGATCACTATCCAAAAGACAGAAAGATATAGCTATTTTTATAGTATTTAGTCAATTTCATATTTCCAAACAATATTATAAATTTAATCATTTAATAGTGTCATCACTTATTATATTATTCCATTCTTATAGTTAATTACTTAGTTTATTTAGCGTATTAAAATAATTTTCGTTTCTATGGAGCTAAAGAAAATTTTACAATATATTTAGGTTTTTTTAAATATTTATGTATGTACCGTATCTATGTTCTAACTAGTTAAAATTTTACTTTAAATCATTTTGTTCAATTCATAAATTTTTATGTTTCAAACCAATTTTATGCAACCAAATTTTTTTTGTTCTATTTTTAATTATAATTATAACAAGTAAATTTTTCAAACATGTATTTATAAATAATTATTTCGAAATCAATTTTTACATATTATATTTTATTAGTTATTAAAGCCACGTATTACTTTCCTTTGTCAAACACATTAAACACATCATTACATGGTTTTTTATATTCTGTATTTATAATTTTACTACATTTTGCGGAGAGATTAATCGCAATACAACAGGCTGATAAACCGATTCGGTGACTGCATGTTATAAGGCGTCAATCACAATAGACTAAACTGCCGATGACAGATATATCGGGGTTCGAATAATGGTCGGGTTCACTGTTTTGTGGTTTTCCACTCTCCTTTCACGTAAATATGAGTTCACTTCCTCTAAATTCAACTTTCCCTATCCCAAACATATTAGAATTATTAGTATAGATGCATCCATCCCGAAAGGGTGTTGAGACATGGTGCTAAAAATAAAACCTAGCGTTCCCTTATTACCTCGCATTAAGCGCGTGTGTAGCGGTTCACCTACCTCTCGGGGCGTATATCAATGTGTGTAATATATTATATTTCACTAAATACCTGGAGTTTCAAAGTTCTAGAGACTCACTTCGATACTTTTGTTTTAAATGAGAGAAGATTAAAACTATACGCTTATCCTCAACTCGCAACATTTCCGTACCCGTGAACCCATTACCAGAGAGGAAATCCTTTTTGTTCTCTTCATGATAAATACTTCAACAAATCTAGCTTTGGAACTTTTTTTTAAAGGCGCTTTATAGTGTACAGCACCAAACACCTGTTGTCCACATACTTCAGGTATTGTGGACGTAATACGTAATATTCATTTTGAAAAATTATGCATTATTTAAATTGTTTTTATTTTTTTTATTTTACTCAACGTGTTTGTTTATTTATAAAGACACGTTTTCCTTTCTTGTATTTTTAATGGTAGATTTGTTTATATCTCATTTACAAAACTCAAATTGGATTCGGGTAATTTTGTTAATATCATCCATATAGTTTGATACGATTTATATTGTAAGAATAGTTTCGGTAGTTAATGATTTAGGGTTTCAACCAAATTTAATACGTCATAGCTTGTATACATTACCTACAACACAATTAACCTTCTCCTACCCGCTTCGGTGGCTGCGTGGTCTAACGCACTATTCACGCAGTAGGCTAGACTGCCGATGATGGGGAGATCGAGGTTCGAATCTCGGTCGTGTGTACTGAAGGTGATTTTTTTCCAAAATAGTTTTCCATGCAAATGCAGGTATTACTCTATTAAAATATAAACTTCATAGTACCTAAAACCACTACCGTAATTCGTACATAAGTGTATAGCTATAACGGGTAGTAAGACACGGTGCTACAAAAAATAATTTTCCTGTGTCTTATTAGGTGCAGTTTAGCTGTACCAATGGCGATGTTGAAGGTAAAATTTAGAGTAGAGACAGCAGTACTTGATTGATGGTACATTGAGAAAATATTTATAGAAAACTGCCCTCAGCATAACCGACTATGATTAAACACTCAACTTTACCCACTAACAGAAAAACAACTTAGATGAGCCTGACATTTATTCACCATGTCCATTGATACGGGTAATAGCATCAGTTTTATCAGAATCATCCCCTTCTAGCAATAACCTCTTGCCTCTAAATAAAGAGCTTAGGCCTACGTATACTACAAACCGACAGAAAACTGAACGGGGGGAATTTCTCTTACGTTTTAGGACATCAAGATTAATTTAAATCGAATTTCAAATTTGATTGCCAATTAAGTCAAATTCTTCTTTTTCAGGAAACAAAGTCTTGAGTTGAAAGTATTTTGAGAAAATAGGGTCAATGTACTGATGTACCTTTAGTTTAGCCTTCAAGGTAGTAAGTAAGATTGTCTAGGATGGTTTCATTATGGCGCAGCTTATACAATAGGGCGATATTGCAAGGAATGAAATAGGACTAAAGAGTCAAGGATCGCAGTATATAAAAGTGTGGTAACGCCAACATTGTTTCATGGATGTGAAGCGTGGATTTGTCACGAGAAACACGAGATCAAGGAGAATGTGATTGGAATAAGATTTCTAAGAAATATATGTGGAGAAACTCGTATGGATAGAGTTCGTAATGAATGGGTGCTGAAAGAATGTGGTTTGAAATGGAATCTAATAGGTCAATGTGAAAGAATCGTCTTACGTTTTTTGGGCATGTTGGGAGGATTAGTGTGGATCGAGTGACGAAGCAAATATATTAGTGAAGAGTGGGTGGATCAAAAGGAAGGGGTGGGCTATGTAAGAAGTGGTTAAATTTTGTAGATGTATGTGTGACAAAGAAAAACATTAAGAGTGGAGGAATTAAGTGCGGATTTGTTGTTTTATGAGATATGCACAGTTTCTTGGCTACTCCATAATGGAACGGCGTGATGATGTGATGTAATGTAATGTAATGTAAACGCAGTTTATTAAAGGTGTTCAGTGTAGTAGACTACTGCAAATTTTGCAAGCTCTTAACAGCAACAAACTATGAGTTAACATTTTTTTTCTTGAAACGTTCCATAGATTTTAACGGTAATTTAACTCAAATTTGAGTTCACCTTCACTAAAGTGATTTTATCTTAAACCCACACACCCCTAAAAAAAACAGTAAAATAAAGTTCCTGCAATGCTTTTTCTTATTTCTTTTTGAAATACACAAAATGAATGTACGAATTTCATTGTTTCCACGCAATTGACTTTATTTTTTTCCTTCCACTTGATCCCTGCCTTTAAAACCTCTACTTAAAAATCTACTCTTTTTTTTTTGTGCCACACAAAAAAAATTCAACCATCACCATTTCGTTATCTCTCTCAACTCTCTATTTCTCTCTCAATCTATTTTTTGTTTCTCTCTCTCTCTCACCGCGAGATGACTCCTAAGGGGGCTCTTGCTTACCCCATGAAAGACATTGCTTCTACTTGACTTTGAAATCTTGGTAAGCTTGGGAATGGGTCGCCCACTTCAAGAGTCCACATCAACCCTGTATAGTAGTTTCAGAGTGACGTGACTAGAGTCTCGTGGCTAGATCATGGCTCACAGGCTTACTTAGATTTTAGTGCATAAAGCTCTATTCACACTTTCACCAAAAATTTAGAGTAGAATCTTTTTGGATGAATAAGGCTTGATTCACAAGTTCCCCCAAAATTTAGAACAGAATCGTTTTGAATGCATTGATACACCGAAAATGTATAGCAGAATTTTATTTAATGAATGAAAATTGATTTACAATTTCACTGAAAATCTAGGGCAGAATATTTTTGAATGAATAAAGCCTCATGCACATGTAAGCATAAAATTAAAAGCAGAATCTGCTTGAGGATCTCAGCAATTCACACGCTAGCAGAAATATATGTTTGTACATGATTTTTTGTAACGCCAACTAGAAAAAATTGATTTTCATCATAATTATTTTCAATTGGATGGAAAGATATTTAATATTACTGTCCAGATATATGTTTAAAAATTATTGTATTAGATCGATACATGCACTTTCCATTTAACGAGTTACTTGAAATATCCTCACAGCAGTAAGCGACGCCGCCTGCTGATATATCTTTCTGTAGGCGCCTGCGCATTCTTTTAAGTCTGATGATTTGGAGATTTTATTGGGTCTCTCAAGAAGATGTTGTCACGCAGAATTGAGAAAGTTGAAACAATTTTGAGTCACACGAAATAGTCAACGCATACTGCACCGTTATCCAGATACTATGACGCGATCACGTTTCTGCTCTGATCTTGGTTTTTGGCCTTCATGTGAAACCAAAGTAAGTGTACATAAGAGTTGAACACATATGACACACGTTTTAGTCGAAAGTGTATCATCGCTTCTAAGCCTCCGTGATGATGATAGTAATAATAATAATAATATTGCATGTCTGGGCTAAAACATTTGTAGCCCAATTTATGGAAATATTATCCAGTCCTGATGTACCGTCGCCCAGGGGACGCTAGAATGTATTAATCGTACATCCTTTCGGTGGAGGATCTTTCCATGTTCTGATGAGACTAGATGAAGGTGATAGTGAGTATGATGGTTTGGAACCAATAGAAACACTTAAACCTAATTTAATTCTAACTAACCAAACCCTGGTGACCGTTGGGTTAGTTCTTATTTCGGGGGGGCGGGGGGGGACGGACGGACCCCAAAATACCAGCAGGGAATTGAACCTGGGACCCCTAGGCTCGTAGCCAGGTGCACTGACTACTACACCATGGGGTCGGTTAGCACCCTTCATGAGGTGGGTAGAATTACCGAGAAAGCAGAGTGAAAAAATCACTAAATGTACACTCCGTTTTTACCCTGAAGGGTCTTACCATAATTGATTAAACTATGATCCTATCTTTTAAGTGATACCATTGTATAATAATTCAAGGTAAGGTACTTTTCAGGGATAACGAAGGGTACATACAAACCTGATTTGAATCCCAAGATCTGGTTATAGACAAATGAGACGGAATGCTTAATCGCGCAGGCTTTTATGAGATTTACAAGACACATATCTTATTTGTTTCATTGCGTCTTTCTACCTGTTTGGATTAATCCCCATGAACTAATTACTCCAATTTGGTAAGTATGAGTAAGGTTTAATTTTAAGGAGGTGTACCTATATTTGAAAGGAGGGAGAGCGGTAAATAATTAACGAATAAACCACCCTCAGTACACCTGACCAGGTTTATTACTCCGATCTTCCCTTCATCGGCAGTCCAGTCTATTGTGAATGTGAAGACTTAAACCATTCGACCACCGAAGTGGGTGATGCAATATCTTAAAGTCCTTTAGAATCTTACGAAATTCGTAGCTAATATTTCAACATGATGAGTTATTGATAGTTTAGAAAAAATATATCTGAATTTCCTAGGAAGGAGAGTGAGAAAAAAAACACTCTTTGTACACCCAACTAGGATTATAACCCCAACATAGAGGCAAACGAGATAAAAAGCTTTTTGGAGCAAGGTTTATTCTAGGACGTCTATAGGACACTGTCGGATCGATCACATAGTTCCCAAAGTCCTTTATGATCTTACAGCGACTGTACACCAACTTGACTTTGAAATCGTTTGTGCTACATGGAAGATAGTGCTTCAAAGTTCACTGGCCACGCCGTCCCCTTAAGGCCATCAAAGTCGGTCCATAAGACAGCTTAAACTTTGCTCATATGTGATGAGCTTTCCAAAGTTCTTTCTTTTTTTGGTACTTAATGTGAAGAATTCGAAATGAAGAGTCAAGCGAATGGGTACAAACTTTTTCTATTCCCCTTTATTCTAGCGTCTCTTTCAATGTCTGCATCGGTATTAAAAAACTAGATAAATTGTAATTACTTTAAATAAATCACAACTCACTTCGGTGGCCACGTGTTCTAAGGCGTCACCCTCACAATAGAGACTGCCAATGGTGGGGATATCCGGGTTTAAATCTTGGTCAGGTTTACTAAAGGGATTTTCCATAAATAGTTTTCCACTCTTTCTCCACGCAAATGTGGGTACACTGATTATAAATTTAACCTTTCTAATCCCTAACACATTATAGAAATTAGTACATATGCGTATAAGCCGAATGGGTAGTAAGAAGTGCTATTAAATAAAAAATAGTGTATTCGAACACCAACCTTTTTAACGGCTTAATTATTCTAAGATGCATAATTTGTAAGGGTAAATTAGACGAAATGCACCTACGTTAGAGATAAATCACACCAGTTCACCTGGTCCATACTCGTTCAAGCCTCGTGCTTCCAGTCACAGATGGGTAACTTGGTAGTGTTTGACATGACAAATATTTTTGTATATTTTGTTGTGGGTAAAAATTCGATAAAGGGTCTTTTACTGAGTAGTTTTTTAATTCAAACTATTTTGAAAATTCCTATAGTGATTTTGCTTAAAAATATATCTGAGGAAAGTTTGACATGAACATGGCAAATAAAGCTGTATAATTTTGTTTTGGGAGGGAAATTTGGTTATGGATAATTTACTGATGACTATTTATTTAATTTGAATATTTAAAAAATCGCTTTGGTGATTTAGTTCAAAATTGGTATCGGCAGAGTATTTTAGATATCAATAATAATGTATCTTTATTTATAGATTAATTTAAGGGCAGCTTATTTACAACAAATTATTGAAAATTCTAATGTTTTGGAAATTGACCTTGAAGATTCAATCCAAAATGCGATTCTGTTAATAGTTTTTTATAATAAATAAGAATATGTTTTTTTATATTTACAAATAATAAATAATTCTAGTATAGCTTACAATATTTTTTTAATTTGAATTTGGTTTAATATATTTGAAAAGTTTTGTTTAAAATGCAGCTTATATATTAAGGGTGATGATAAAGATGGTGTGTTTTTTAATGTGTATATCTTATTTAATGGTAGCTTACTTAAAAACAATTTTTGAAAATATTCTTTGGAGCTATAACACACAAAATAAGAAACTTTGTGCGATTTTGTTGTACTATTTATTTTTTAGTTATTTAACGTGCACTTTCTAAGCCAACTGATTATATCATCATGAACAATCCAGCCACTCAGACGTTAATTCTTCAATGTGAAAGGGGAAACCCCCATTTCAGCAACGATAAATGATTTGGCCATGCTGGAAATCGAACCCGGCCACCTTACCTTAGTAAGCAGACACGCTACCGACTGATCCTAGTCGTTGGATATCCCCTGCTTGCTTACAGTGTCTTATATCATACCTCGCAAGCTTACTGTGTTCGCTATCACAATTTGTTTTACTTAAAAATATAAATTATTTTAACCAGGAAAATTTTCTACCACGATTTTTTTTTTTGCATTCAATAAAGTGGGTCTTAACCGGGGCTGCAGCCTAAATAGTGAAATTGATTTCGTTCAAACTTGATATTTAGATGTGAAATCGTGATCTGGATTCTAACCTCAAAATTAATGGACACGTACCGATTAATAATCTTTAAAAATTTGAAATAATTTAAAAATTTCTTTAGGAATTGTGTTCAAAAATATGTAATTGAGGAGTGTTTCAAACGATAAATGCAGAATTAATCCCAATGATTCGTGGAAAAATAAATTATTTTCTGTAAGAAGAACGTTTTTGAATTGGTTTTCAATTTAAAATGTCTTTCTCCAAGTTATTTTCTTTTGTGTACAATATATTGTGGAAATGGCAGCAAAAAGCCACTCCGAAGCTACCGGTGGCTGTAGCATTAATGTTAGCTTATAGCAGATGATGGTTTCCACACGTCCATCTCAGCATCTGCCTTAAAATTATGAGTGAAGAAATACCTTGAACATGAGACGAACCCTGGATATATAAGTGGCAGTGAATTTACGCGTTTATCACGAGTTACGGGTCCGATTTCCGTGTCTAAGTGTCATTTTTCAACTTAACGAAAATAGCAATTACATGCAAAATGTACACCTCGAGTGTTTCATATGGTCATCAAAACAATATGTTTGTTTTTTCTGAGGAAAGAATACAAAGGGTATGTGTTTTGATGTAGAATAAAAGAGACAAGGTCAGGATGTTTGTACAATTGTGCCGTACCGTTTACTCCACTCTGCAATTGTCCTCATTCGAGAAACACACATCACTCAATGTGTTTATTATAATCAGCATGGTATGTGACATATCGTTTGCCTACTCTTAGGGATTTACGAACCATCTATCCTCAGTGTTAAGACTTATTTAATCATAGTCTTACCCGCTTGTCAAACTCGTAGTGCTGTCTGTCTTCAATAACACTTGTAATATTCTTTTACTATAATAGTATTCGTAATATTCTCCGTCTGCAATAGTACTTGTAAAATTTTCTGTCTTCAATAGCACTTGTAATATTGCTTGGTTACAATAGCACTCATAATATTTTCTGTCTGCAATAGCACTCGCTATATTGTCTGCCTGCAATGGCACTCATAATATTGTCTGCCTGCAATGGCACTCATAATATTGTCTGCCTGCAATGGCACTCATAATATTGTCTGCCTTCAAAAGCACTTGTAATATATTCTGTCTGCAATAGCACTCGTAATATTCTCTG
The DNA here is from genome assembly GCA_033556935.1 of Timema podura. Lineage (NCBI taxonomy): Eukaryota > Metazoa > Arthropoda > Insecta > Phasmatodea > Timematidae > Timema > Timema podura. Next base: position 2,999,170 of record JAVRXN010000002.1, read on the forward strand.
TCTTCAATTGCATTCGTAGCATTGTCTATCTAAATTATCACTGATAATATTGTCTGTCTGCAATAGCGCTCGTAATATTATCTGTATACAAGAGCACTCGTAACATTGTCAATCTACAATATCACTGATAAAAGTGTCTGTCTGCAATAGTACTCGTAATATTATCTGTCTGCAATATCACTCGTAATATTGTATGTCTGCAATAGCACTCGTAATATTTCTGTCTACAATAGCACTCGTAATATTGTCTATCTACAATATCAGTGATAAAAGTGTCTGTCTGCAATAATACTCGTAATATTGTCTGTCTGCAATAGCACTAGTAATATTGTCTGTCTGCAATAGCACTCGCTATATTGTCTGCCTTCAATAGTACTCGTAATATTGTCTGCCTTCAATAGTACTCGTAATATTGTCTGTCTGCAATATCACTCGTAATATTGTATGTCTGCAATAGCACTCGTAATATTGTCTGTCTGCAATATCACTCGTAATATTGTCTGTCTGCAATATCACTCGTAATATTGTATGTCTGCAATAGCACTCGTAATATATTCTGTCTGCGAATAGCACTAGTAATATTGTCTATCTACAATATCACTGATAAAAGTGTATGTCTGCAATAATACTCGTAATATTGTCTGTCTGCAATAGTAATTCGTAATATTGTCTGTCTGCAATAGAACACGCAGGAATATTCGCGTGTCAGAACCACCAAAGCCGCTTATCGGAAGGAGATAAACATTGTCCATCTATGGCGTTTATTTAATTACATTAGCTTGCGTTCACACAATCATAAACAAATATAAATGAACTTCTATATTCAAATAAAACATAAGTAATTTATTCAAGAATAACAATTCGTGGGAATATACAGTTTAAATGTATTACCTTTTAAATTATTTAACTAAAGTAATAATTTGATAGCGTTTTTATATTTTAATTTGATGCTATTTAATTATTATTAGTAACCTTAAATGACTTAGATGATGAAGTAATATTGGTTTAGATTACGTCTCCTGACATATCAATGTGGACAGTCCTTGTTGAAGCAGAAAACAAACGCAACCCGTCTTGCGAGTGCGCTTTACGAGTGCGGGTACGACCATAGAGTGCGATTGATTGTAAACGATCCATTAATCGGTTTAAGACTCATTAGGTCTGGAATGAAATACTAATGAGGAAGGGTAGATCATGCGTCCGTTTTAACTCTTAGTTCTTTTTAGACTTTGAGGCTGAAGCTTAAAAGTCTTGTTCTCTTTGTGCTCGACGGAAACTTAGCTGTGCTCATGATACTGGTCCAGTTCTCCTGGGATGTGACTTGACTCTTCTCTGTAGTGTAACTTTTCAAGGGAGACTATTGGTAGGCAGAGGGGAAGGGGTGGAGTATGGAGGGGGCTAGGATGGCTAATAAGAGATGTCCACTGCATTTGTGGTGCGATTTACAAAGTATCCTCACTAGGGTTAAGTTGGGGGTGGGTAGCAGGTTGGGATGAAGGAGGAGGTGAAGGTGGCTAAGAGGAAATGTTGAGGAGAGGGGGTTGAAGAGGCAGACAGGGAGGATTGGAGGGTCGGCTCGGATGGTCCATCTACATTGCTAATTACTGGAGTGGAAGTGGGTAGGGGGTGATGGGGGCGGGGAGGGGGGCAACGTGACAGTTGGAAAGGGTGTAAAACAAATCCTCGACGGAAGGGTTGCGCTGAGCTCTACTGAAAGTTTTTTTTTTAAATTACCCTCTTCGTTGAGTAAAGTGGAGGAAAAGAAAAGACAGTGAGTGAAATGGCCTAATGGTGTGGATCCTTAGTATTCTAGAGTGTTTGATAAAGAAATAGTACATGGACCTATGTCAATAAGGATGGCTGGTAGTGACATGGAAAATTAAGAAGAGCACTAAAGCATTATCAAGTGGTTCTCAAGTGAGTGTCGCAGCACCCTAATATGCCCAGAGGGTCACCTGGAGGTGCCACTAAAATATGAAGATATTTATAATAAAGTCCACAAATACTAGGCTAAGTTAAAAAATGTATTTGCGTTTGTTTTCTTAGCTTCGCTTCTTACTTCTCATTCGGGGTGATACGCATATATATATTCATTACGCTAATGTACGAGGGATGATATAGTTGAATTTAGAGGAATTTCCATCTGTATGTCCATCTTCCGCTGTCCATCTTCCGCTGTCCATCTTCCGTCTGTCCATCTTCCATCAGTCTATTTGTTCATATGTCTGTCAATCTGTCCGTATGTCTGTCCATCCGTCCGTATGTATGTCCATCTATATGTCCTTATGTCTGTATGTCCATATGTCTGTCCCTCTGTTTGTGTGTCCATATGTCTGTATCTCAGCCTATAGCCTATATTATTTTACTGATCGGGCTAAGACTTGGTATCTAGGTAGGGTCTCCAAATGGCCGGCATTTGACCGGCCCAGCTGATAATTAACTCGATTTTCTTCCTAGGTCCGGTACCCGGTCAGTAAAACATAAATTACAGCAGAAAATCGGTATTTTTTTACGATGAAGGGAAATTTCTTATGGAGAAAGGAAGTATTTTACTTGCTATGGGAAATTACCATTGCAAACATGGCAAGCATGATGTCTAAATAGTTTATGAATCTAGTGCGTGTTAAAAGAAGACAATATATTCTTACCATATTTTTTGTCAGTATTTGAGATATATTTGCCTTAATTTGCTTTAAAAATGAGGGCAGATGGATCCTAGAAAGTTGAATTCCTAGTTGATGAACCCAAAATTCCTCTTCGTAGGAAAAATATCATGAGGAACTGTGCTTTAATAAGAAATGTTTTGAGGAGGATAACTGCCTACAAGGAATGTATTTCTAAACATGAGGATTTGAACTCTAGCACGTTACATTCTTTGTAACAAAGATTTTAGTGTTAAATTTAATGGTGAGATAAGAAACACAACATTTATTATTATTATTGTTATTATTATTATTATTATTATATTTTGTCTTAAGATAGGGCCATTCCTTTTGTCAGGGAAATTAGACCGCCAATAGATCCTGTTATTTGCCTTCTCCTTCATCTCACAGAACTTTATTCTTTCCTTAAAGTCATCCATTATTTGAATCCGCTTCCTTACTAAGCTCCTCTTTCCCTAATCCTTGCCTTCTACTACATAGTGAGGAAGTCAATTCTCCTAAGGATGTGTCCGATCCAGTTTACTTTGTACCGAAAAAACACATCCAAAATGGTTCTATTCTAACCCACTCTTCTTAGGACATCTTCATTCATCACCTTCTCTGTCTACCTGATCTTCTAAAGTCTTTTCCATCACCACATTTCAAAGCTCTCCAAGTATTTATTTTCCATCTTCCCGAGAGTCCAAGTTTCTGCTCTATACAGCGCAATGCTCCAAATATAGTATTTCATCAGTTTCTCACTCAGTTCCAAACTCAACTTGCTGGTCAGCAGTAATTCTTCTTGTTGAAAGCTTCCTTGGCCATGGCGACCATCCATTGACCTAATTTTCTGGGTGCATATTTATTGATTAAGTTAGAAGAAAACAAATTAATATTACATCCGATAGTATATCATATTAAATTGAGGATAGCCATGGTTCACGTAGTTTACGACGTCAGTCTCGCAGTATATGTCAAAATAAAAAAAATTATAGGTACTTGATTGATTTCATAAAATTTTTTATTCTAATCACTTGAGATGAACTAATAAACTTAATATATTTTGGCCAGCCCCCATCTTAAAACTGATAAACAGATATACAAATTTTTTATATACGCCATTTCGGCCTAGGTTTAAAGAATGCCCACAGCAAATTTCGATTAAATCTATCCTAGAATTGTCAGTAATCGTGGAACAGACACACAAAATGCCAAAGGGTGGAGTTGAAACAATACCTTGCTCCACTTAGACAACTACCCCACCCAATTTACAGTTTTCCTTGACTTTATTAGGTAGCGTTGACGCACTTAGTTTAAAATTCTTATCTAGTGTGAATCAAAGACCCTTTCTCGAATCCCGATGAGTTCGAAATGTATTCTTCAGACGGAATGAAACAAAAACGGGTACGAGCTGTACCCAACGCCATTAATCTATTTTATTAGCTCCTGTATAAAATATCTAAATTAAAACCAAGCGAATCGCAAAGTTGTCACAATACGTTATTTTCGCCGATTGGCTCAAAGGTAACGCTCTAAGGAAGAGAAAACAATTTCACCGAATTCTTATCGCCAAACAATTCTACGGATGGAGTAATTAGTTTTTGTAATGGCTCGTTTTGTGAACGATCCTAGAAGAGAAACTTCCTTTCACAAATGTTTCAATTCTCACGTTGATCCCAAGAAACCGCCAACTCTCCCAAGAAACAAACGTACGTCTTTTTTTTTTCACCTTCTTCACCCACTACGTCTTTTTACTTTCTCACTATCTTTCTTTTACCACCCCAAAAAAACCAAAATAAAAGTGGGAACGTGCTGATAGAAAAGACAATCACGAAACTAAATGTGAAACAACGGGCGCCTGTAGGGGAATATTCCCGAGGCTATCACGCTCTAATTCGCAATTTGCCTCTTGAAATTTTCCTTGCACTAGCGCTAAGGGCCACTCCCACTTTATTCCCATCCCCCCTCGGATTCTGGAAGTGAAATATAGCCTAAAGAAGTTTTAAAATTGCATGATCCCTGGTAGAAGAACAGAGCCACTCTAACTTTATTCCCATCAGCCCTCGGATTCTGGATATGAAATACAACCTAAAAGAAGTTTTAAAATGTCATGATCCCTGGTAGAAGAACAGAGCACTTTCACTTTTATTCCATAAGCCCTCGGATTCTGGATATGAAATACAACCTACAGTAGTTTTGATTTAATCTCTAAATAGCTTAGAAACAGGGAAAATGTAAAAGTATACTATATTTTTCAAAACTAAGTTAAACTAAATTCGTTACAGACCAAAATAATAACACCAAAACTCAAACTTATCTAAATACTTCAAATTATTATATTACACGTCAGTTATTATGATTTTTACTTCCTCATATCAAGAGAAAGTATTATGATCGTGAAAAGAATCGGTATCAAGAATATGACGAATATTTACGTTTTATGTGAATATGAACCCTAAATTGTGGATTTTACAATCCTGTCAGTCCCCATGCCTGCCTGCAACCTAGATTCGAACATCAATCTACCTTTCATCGGCAGTTCAGTATTACACGAGAGAGATGCTTTAGATTATTCGGTCCTAAAGCAGGTCTACAAACATAATATGCGATTAGTGGTATTTTAAAAGAAGTGAAAATTTATTCCCTTGTAATCTTCATTTGGTAGAAATTTTTTCCTTTCAGAATCCTACTATGTGGTAAGATTCTTATAGAAAAAGGTATTTCCAAATTGTCTTACCCACTTTGGTGGTTGAGTGGTCTAAGGTGTCACTTCTGCATAGGACTGACCTGTCCTTTATTGGGATATTGGGGTTTGAATCTCAGTCAATTGCACAAAGGTTGGTTATTCTTAAATATTTTCCCACGCTACCTACATGCAAATGTAGGAATAATTCCTCAAAATCTAACCTTACTTATCCCTAACACATAAGTGATATTGGTACATATTCATATAAATTAAATGCCTGATTATATGCAGCTCTAAATAAAATTACCTTATTTAGAAATTTAGATCATTCATATAGTTTGAAATATTTTAAATGAAAAATAAAAAACTAAACATAATTTACGATGCCATACTGCCACAGATGTAAACTTTTGCAACATATTTCGTTGAAAGCTTTTATAAAATATGCACACTATCTCGTGTCTAGTAGAACTCCACATGAGGTTTAAAGAGTGAGTGTGTGTATGTGTGTGAGGTGGTAGGGAGGTGGGATTGTGTTTACCAATCGTTTACATAAAAGAAAATGGATGTTATGATTATTTTACCGCAATTTTATGCGCCATATTCTCTTACTTTATTCAAAGCCTTCTAAAAGCATTTTTACTTCCACAAAACGAAAAAGTAGATTTTTAAAAGGATTCATGTTTATTAAAAAAAACTATGATTTAATATACAAGGTAGCCCACTTTGGTGGCCATATGGTCTAAGGCGCTACTCTTGCAATAGATTAAACTGCCGAGGACGGGGATATTGAGGTTCGAATCTCGGTCAGATATATTGATGGTGGTTTTTCATAAATTATTTTATACTCGCCCTCCTCGCAAATGCGTGCACACTTCCCTATAAATATATCCTACCTAATCCCTAAAACTGTTAGCGTAATTAGTACATAAACTCATTACTCGAACGGGTAGTAAGACTCGGTGCTAAAAAGAAACTGTACAATTTCAAGCAGGTGTTAGTAAAATGATTTAAACATTTGAACACATACAAAGATATTGAAATTAGATTCAAGAGACTATGTATTTTTAATATGATACATAAGTTATCACGGACACAGACAAATATATTAACATGACTCCAAGAAGTGAGGTGGGGGGTTCGATTCTGGCTTGATATAAAAGAGGTCGAGTGTTTCTTGCTGAGGCTTCTCATCCCCTTTTGAAGACATTCTAATTTTGATGTCTTGTTGAGGATATTAGCATTTAATTACCCTGATGGATTATGGACTAGGAGGATTTGTTTCTTTGAGGATATTTAACTACATTGGGGTGTGGAAAACTATTTAAGAAAATACAACCCAAAAACATCCGGCTTAAGTTACAAACCCTAAAGGTGGGTTTCCTTGGGGTCAAGTAGACGACTGACCTCTTGTCTGAACTATTTGTCCGGGTGAGTTGTGGACAATGGACAAGTACACGACTTTGGTCGCTCACACGTGTATTAATCACAACTTGTGAATTTGAGGAATTCCAGGCCTCCACCGTGGTTCGGATCTCACGTTAAACTGTAAGTCCTCCATTTCATCTCACAATCACCCTATCATTACACATTAGCGTAAGTGCGTATAACCCGAACGGGTAGTAAGACGCGGTGCTAATAATAATAATAATAATACTAATAATAATAATAATAATAATAATAATAATAATAATAATAATTATAGTTGATATTGAATACTAACAACGTTGCCTACTTGGTGAATTCAAAACTATTTTGTAAGACGGGTTGCATTTTACTCTACGCATCTAAGCATTCAAAAAACTTTCACACCTAAGACCCCATGCACGCAATATAAATAGAGGAAAAATATGAGTTATTCTCCTTGAAAATCCTTTTGATTTATATTCTATAAACATTATCTCTAAAGATTGCGCCTGAACACCATTGATTTTCATTTACAAAATCAACTTTATTCTTTGCTTTACATTATAGATATACATTTGCTTCCACGGACATTTTAATCTTCATCCAGGAAAGAAGATCCCTACAGGCTATTTTAGTGAGTAAACCAAGTACCCTGATTTAAAGATTATTTAAAAAGAAATAAGTAAAATATAATTCAAGATCAAAAAATACTTGGGTGTCGATGTAATAATGTTTTTAGAATTATTTAGAGCTTATGTTTTTGAATTTGATGTTTTAAGCTAATAACTCTGAAACTAGCTGAATAAAACTTAACTTAATCAACATGTGAAATGCTATCTTGAGTTTCCGTTACGTCATACGTAGGAAACGTTCTTAAAACCAGAAATCGAGACCATGTGTGTATTATGTGTTATTGCTGCAGACCGAGCCCACCAAAGCTCCACTACATCCACATATAGACGTTCAATCAGTGAAACATCCCCTTCACATAAGCCCAGCCGGGATTCAAACAGGCCTACCTCTAATTGGGACACGTGGTCTCAAGGGTCACGTGAGAATCTAAAGGGGAGAACTTGAACCAATTAACGAAATACGTCCTTACACATGTATTTGGATTATCACAGAGAGAACCTTATCATAATGTTCAAAGAGTAACTAAATCTACTTTCATTTATTCACACGTTAAAATATAGAATCAGTCCCCCTTCTGGAATCATTTGGCAAATCACACAAACAATAATAATAATTCAGGTATATAATATGTGTTCATTGGGCTTAAAGGATAAAGTTTGAATGAGAAAGGAGGATATACTAGTACAGTCCGGTCAAGAAGAAGTGGCACTCGCAACAACCTGTGAATTGAATCCAAGCAAATGCATTGTAGCTGTCATCTTTAATTTTTAGTGATTAAATTTGACATGTAGAAGGTAAATATGGCCGCGTTTGGTAGATTTCGTCAACACTATTTTTTAAACATTTTGAAAATCTTTTTAATTGGTCATCCGACTATACAATAATCCCAGTGGTTTTCAACCCAAGGTACACATTTCCTTCAAATATAGGCAATGTGGCATACATAATAGGGATACATGGAAACTATTTAGTAATTAGCTTTTAATGATCTAATTTGAGCATAATTTATAAAACAAGCTTTAGATTTTCACTAAATATCGTTAGTAGCACTTCTAATGTTATTTTATTCAAATATGATTATCTGAATTATTAATAATGTTTTTTGCTATCTCTCTTTATATCAAAGATACAACCACATTTTTACTCGAGTGAAAAGTTTTGTATGAGTTTTTACTTTGCTGAAATAAGAGAATTTACCTTTTTATAGCCTTTTTATTACAATAAAAACAAATTATACTTGAATATGTTTTAGTCAAAATAAAACTCTTTTTTCCTCAGTTATGTAATTACTTTTTATATAAAAAATACTAATACAACTAGAGAGAAGGGTTTTCATTAATTAATTTAAAAAGTACTAAATTCTCGTAGTATTTTAAGATTTGTTTATGAATGAGGGGGTACGAAAAAATGAAAGTATTTTTTTAAAAAAGCCACAATAACCGCAACACACTCAACGGTCGTTCTCAAAGTAATTGACGCGTTTCCTCTTCAAGCGATAATAGATGAACGTATTTTAGTTAGAATTCCAATGGAGTCAAAATGAAAGCCTCCACGGTGGAATAGGAAAATAAATGTTCAGTGATTTAAAACTACCTACAAGTGCGGATTATAAAACAAAGTATACGCTAAGAGATGATAAATGGTCGTTTTAAAAATATAGAATATATAAATTGTAAAATATATATTGAGCCTTATCTATCTATTTAATACGAAAGTGTATGTTCTTGTTATACCCAACGCCGACCTATTTCATGGGTACAAACTGACAAATGAGGACTTTAATAGAAACGTTTTGAGCTGAAGATGTGAGAGTAATATTAAAATTAAAACACTTTTTATAGGAAGTCAAAAAGGTAACTCCTTTCCCAGAAGCATCTCCAGATCCGCTGGGGCTATAGGGCTATTGGTGGTATGCAAAAACATCAGTGATACATGGGCGGTATGCAAGAACGTCAGTAAATGCATGATGTAACCAAGAACGTTAGTAAATGCAAGGGAGGTATGCAAGAACGTTAGTGAATGCTTAGTGGACATATAGTGGTGTCTCGAGCACACTATGGGTCCACCTTTTAACCTTTAATGACGCAAGCAAACCCTCGCTAGTGTCCACTTAGATCCACTTAGTCAAGTTCTTGCATACAGCCCTGTGGGTCAATTCTCGGTCTTTTACCGAGTCAAGATATTTTATATAGGAATAAGAAGGCGGCTAACAAAATATTTTACTTAAGTATAGCGCAATTTGCGTACAGTTTTTATAGTTGGGTCTAATTAGAAAGTGTTATTACTATTATTATTTTGAATAGTTAACATACCCTTTACACCAATCAGTTGGTCGAATGGATAAAGGCGTTCGTCTCACAATAGGCTGGACTATCATATGACAAATGAGGGTTCGAATCCCAATAAAGGTGTTCTGAGTGTGGTTTCTCTTATATTATTTCCAAATCTTCCTCAGCTTGAATCCTGGTACATTTCCTCTATATTCAACCTTCCTCATCCCTAACATATAATATTATATATTTGTTCATCCCGAGCGGGTATTAAGACGCGGCGATAAAACAAGCGCATGCTTCCAACATGATTATTATATCAGCCCACAATCTACCAACTAACTTTACTACAGTGTGGACACAGCACCCGTCCCCTTGGTCCCATTATTACTGTAAAGTAGGATTCCCACAATTTTACTGATGATGAATTTCTTGGCAATGCCGGGAATTGAATAAGAGACTAATAACTCAATAGACGGATGAGCTATAGACTGACTAGACACACTAGGATTGTGTTAAGATACTTCTTTTTACAAGTTTTTTTTCGGTAGTTTAAGTCTGCTTTTACGTTCCTTATACATATTTTAGATATATTTTACTTATTTATTTGATGCATCAAACGTGCAATTTCTAAACCAAGTGAGCATATCAGCAAACGAGAAAGATTTTCTATGAGCGAGAGTGAAAGGCCCTACTAATTTTACTGGGGAAGGTATTTCCACATATCCTCTAGGGATATCTTACAAGATTTACTCCCCCCCCAAAAAAGAAAATTTTAATACAAATTTTTATCGATCATGAAAAATCCGTCGACCCCAACTGTGTTTAAACTCACGATCATCGGGTCCTGAGGCAAGCACTTTACCCCAACACCATCGAGGTCAACAAATTTCAAATAAAGAGCAAACAGCTTAGAGGATGGGATTGAAACTGGGAATTCGGATAAGATTTGTACCTTCCACTAAAAAGTTTAACCTCTCTTTTATTGCGCTCTAGAGCGGAAAGAAAATGTGTTTGAAAAGCGATTGTAGTTCTTTATCGGTTGGTTTTTTACGGGCACTTTTTGAGCCAAAACTGTGCTGTTCAGCTTGTTATCCACCGGGAGTTACATCGTGACTTGTCGTACCCATTCCAAATTTATAGCTCATGGAATTACATGTTCTGTAGGGAAGGGGGACTCAAAAACTGGTGATATTGTGGTCTAAGATGTCAGGCTTGCAAAAGAGTGTATTGTCTGTGGAGGGAAGGTTGAGGTACACATTTTGGCAAGATGGTGGTTTTCCAATCTTCTCCCAATCTTAATGGGGGTGCTTTTCTTCTAAACTACCTATACAATCCTTACCCTATGGATCAAAATCATCACCATTATCATCATTTACCATTTACTTTCACTGGCAAAGTCTGTCTCGAACATAAACCTCTCCATTTACGTCTAACCTCCCACCACCTTCTTCTTTCACGCCATCCCAATTCACTCCTCTCCTCTCCACATTCCCTTTATCCACCTGCTCCTAAGTCTTATTCTTTGTCTCCTGCATGCCATCTCCATTTCGAGCATCTTGCTTGGAATCGACTTCTCTTCCATCCTCTTCACATGTCCATGCCACCTCAATCTCACTTTCTCTATCCTATCCTACAGAGGTTACTCCTTCACACTTTCATTCCTGACCCAGTCCATCCTTGTCACTCTTAGCCTGTATCCTGCTCCTATCCCTTTCCTTCCTCACCCAGGTTTCTTATTCATACTGCAACAGTTGGACAAGATACGCCCTGTACATCACTTCTTTAGCACTTCTGCGGCACATCTCTATGCCAGAACAGAGATTTGATGCTTCTATAAAAGGCCTCCACTTGCCTCCCCCTTTTCCCAATTTCTCTCTTGCTTTCTCCTCCTATGGATGAGGAAATTCGAAAAATTTTCAAATGGACATATGGGAATAAAACTCAATACCCCTTAAATTATATAACACTAATATTCTACCACTGAGCTATCCATGAATAATCCCATGCTCAGGATGATTCTCCACTCATATTTTAAGGCAGAGTCTTTGATGGACGTGTGGAGGTCATCGGCTACCTATTGAGCTGCCGTTGATACCACAGCTCTCGGCAACTCGGAGGTTGGCTTTATCCTGCTGTTTGTACAATCACAATACATGGAAGCGAATAGAATTAAAGAAGGCTAACGTTCGTACAATTTGATCATACGTAAATAGTGAAGCTTAGAAGATAAAATTTACCTCGCTTCGGTGACCGTAGGGTCTAACGCGTCACTCTCGCAACAGGCTAACCTGTCAATGACAAGGAGATCGGGGTTTGAGTCCCAGTAAGGTTGTCTGAGGAGTTTATTCCAAAATGGTTTTTCACTCTCCCTCCACGCAAATTCAAATACACTTCCTCTAAATATAGCCTTTTCCCGCCTTAATTCACTAGTGTAATTAATAGAGTCCATATGCATATATCTCGAGCAGGTAGTAAGAGGCTGTGTTACACATATATAATATATATATATATATATATATATATATATATATATATATATATATATTGTAATTATTAAAAAACAAGCTGTAATATATATATATATATATATATATATATTACAGCTTGTATTTTTAATAATTACAATCTGTAGTTGGTGGATAAATATGAAATTTCAACGTATTGTGGTAAAATTAAAACACTGCCTTTTTTTAAAACATATGAATAAACTCATAAAGAAGAAGGGGAAAAAGTGGTAGCTTTTAATAGGTGAATCTTCAAAGAGGGAAGGGTGGAATGGGTTTATTTAAAAAGTTTACGAAACACTCTAAACCTCAAGATGAAAACCAGTAAATCTAATAATGGTGTTTGCATCACGTGTAAACTAAACAATAGACGGAGTAATTTCTGTTGATAAATAGTTTTGAAGGATATGTAAATTATGTTTTACATGATAGTGAACATCAAACTTTTGTTTACGACCAATTAAAATGATTTTATTGCTCTCTTTCTTTAAAAGTAATATATCTATTACTGACATTAAAGAAAAATTATTATTATTAGCATCGCGTCTTACTACCCGTTCGGGTTACACGCACTTACGCTAATGTGTAATGGTAGGGTGATTGTGAAATGAAATGGAGGACCTACAGTTTAACGTGGGATCCGAACCACGGTGGAAGCCTGGCATTCCTCACATTCACAAGTTGTGATTAATACACATCTTGTCAGAGGTGAAGGAAGGGTTTGGCAATCAGATAAATTAAAGAAAAATTCTTCATGTAGAATTTAATAAAATGTTTTAAAGGGAGAGACAGAGAACCTAATCGAACTGGTAAATTATGATGTTTCGGAATATTTAATCATGATTTAAGTTGTAATTTGAAATAATAAAAATAAAACATCTGTAAAATACTTTGGATAATTACACTGGTCTGCATGTTTTCTTATATTTGAAAGCTAATATCGGTTTTTAACCGAGTTTGTTATGCTGAGCTCAAAATTTTCATCAACTTCTTCCTATCACGTAGGCTACCGTCAAATCTTATATTAGGATTTAGGTTACTGACTGTAATAAGTAAGAATTAAATGCGATGGAATTTATAAACTAAATCTCCATATGTTGGCAACAAATCCTTTTGTCACTGATTTTGTAACCGTTTAACAGCGTGAGCTCAGTTCATTTTCGAGATTAAAAGGTCAAACTGGTGCTATAAAGTGAGTGAATTAGTTTTTTAAAAGTGTTCTCAATATGTGTGCAAATAAAAAATTCCGATAATATGAAGCTCCATGGTACAATAACTCGATATTTAATTCACTTTATTACACACAATATGGAGAATGGAAGGACACCTAGATTTATAAATTTTGAAAGCTTTTAATAAATATTACATCCCAAACAAACCCCACCAACAGCCCACACAAGTCACTTTTGGAATGGAAGTATTTACGATGACGTGCTACTTACCCGCTATCCTCTGCGTTATAACGGGATGGAATGGATATTACGTCATAGTACGTTATATATCATACTAAATAATTCATTATTTAATAGAACCAATAAATAGTTTATCTTATCTATTATAACTAAAATTTTAACTTCCAAATCCTGGAAGATTGAGTTAAACTAGATTTGGAATGTATTGTAATGTAATCGACACGGCCTAATTTGAGGCGTGTTTGTTTAATATTGTTGTATTATCGATTGTGAATGATAAAACGAGTAATACAAGTATTGTGATTAGCAACTAAGCAAATAGAACAAAGTCGCTGACAGCATAAACAGAGTGTCAGCAATCCTTACGGTGAATCAGGTCAGAAGGTAGAATAAAAAGTAGTGTATCCCATCTAACAGGGCTGACTAATCACCATCGAGTCTAGGGGGTCATTTTGCCGGGGGCTACGTAGGTTAGGACGCCGGCACATCAGTACCAGTATTGGAGGGATACATCTTGAGCCCAGGGTACCGGGGTTCATAAACCATACAGGATCATCTAGAGGTATCAACATCACGTTTAGTAATAAAGGATAGAAGTACATTAAAAAGCCACAAAAACCCAAGTCGAACGTCAAATACGAACCAACCCAATCAGAACCAAATCACCTCTCTGAACACAGCCTGACACTAATGGCCCATAAGGACATTAAGGGAAACAAGGGGGGTGAACGGTGACAATAATAAATATATGGATTACTCTTATTTCAAGGACGTCAATAATATAATATGGTTCTCCAAGTTTTTTACGGGTTTTTACTTTCTCTCTATCTTACAGGTAGAGAAAGTATGGTGATCGTCAAAAAATTCGAACTCGAGATTTTGATGAATTTTGACGTTTCATGACTTCCTGAATTCTAAAAAGTGGTTTTTGAATTTCCGTCTGTCTGTCTGTCTGTCTGTCTGTCTGTCTGTACCTCCAACTAGAGCCTAAACTATTTTACCGATTGAGCTGAAACTTGATATCTAGGGTTTTCATAGGGTTGCCCCGAGGGATTTTTGGAATTGGATATCTACCCCTAAAATTAAGGGTAGTTTACTGAAGGGAAAAAAGAGAAAAAGTCGATTTTCTCAAAATCGGCTCTAACGATTTTGATTAAATTTCATTTATGAACATTAATAAATATTACAAACAAAATGGCCACTCTCAATATTTCGGCAAAATCGATTTAAGGGCTCCGGTCTGATGCGTAAATTAACATTTTTTATAATAGCTCCGAAACTATTTGAGATATGAAATAACTTAGCATTACAAATATGTATATATATTTATAATACAAATATTTTATCCGAAACATATTTTTATAAAATCAATAATTTTCAATCTATACGCAATTATATATATATTTTTAACTTTTTGGACATTAAAGCTTAAGTATTGCGATCGTAAAAAAAACTAACCTGAAATGTTGATGGATGTCGACGTCTCATGACCCCCCGAACCCTAAATAACAGTCTTTGCAATGCCGTCTCTCTGTGTGTCTATTAAAACTTAAAATTAAGGGTAGTTTACCGAAGGGCAAAAAGAGAAAAAGTCGATTTTCTCAAAATCGGCTCTAACGATTTTGATTAAATTTCATTTATAAACATTAATAAATATTACAAACAAAATGGCTACTCTCAATATTTCGGCAAAATCGATTTAAGGGCTCCGGTATGATGGGTAAATTAACATTTTTTATAATAGCTCCGAAACTATTTGAGATTTGAAATTACTTAGCATTACAAATATGTATATATATTTATAATACAGATATTTTATCCGAAACATATTTTTATAAAATCAATAACTTTCAATCTATACGCAATTATATGAATTTTTTAACTTTTTGGACATTAAAGTTTAAGTATTACGACAGTAAAAAAAAACTAACCTGAAATGTTGATGGATGTCGACGTCTTATGACCCCCCGAACCCTAAAAAACAGTCTTTGCAATGCCGTCTGTCTGTGTGTCTATAAAAACTTAAAATTAAGGGTAGTTTACTGAAGGGCGAAAAGAGAAAAATTTGGTTTTCTCAAAATCTGCTAAAACGATTTTGATTAAAATTCGTATCTAGGCGTTGATTAAGATTATAAATAAACTGGCTATTTTCATTTTCCTATGAAAATGATTTTTAGGGTACATTACAGAAGCGTTAATTTCCGTATCTCCACAACTATTGGAGAAACTAAACAACTTATCATTGCAAAATTGTAGGCCTATTAGAAATAAAAAACTTTTATTTGACATATATTTTTATAAAAGCAGCAGTTTCTGAGATATTTGCAAATATATTAATACAATTTTGTGAGCTTTAGTTGTAAACATATACTACTTAAGTCTTAACGCAATAATTCTCCAATGCCATAGAGTAATTAAATATAAGTATCTAAAATAGTATGTTATTTTTCCTTAAATCTCTTAGGAGAAATGTTTGCATAGCAATGATCTATCTCCATTTTAGACTCAATAGTCAATATTTACATTTTTTATTGGTCAAAATGTATAAATGAATAATTAAATATCAATGCGATGACTTGAAGATCTGCAACACCATATAAAATGTTAAAATTTTAACCATAAATCGAAATTTTAATACGAAGTGTTGACCCTTGTGGAAGACATTAAACTGTTTGAAATGCTCTTAGGTGGACAAAGATGCACCTCTTTTCTCATTGATTATATATCATTGTATATTATTTTATGCGTGTTCTTATGTGGAGTGGTGATGATACAATGTACATTATTCCGTTCAGAAATCTTACGAGTTTATAGAAAGAGAGAGAAAGTCTGTGCGGTGTGCCGTACCATTTATTTTAGTTGTAATGTGGTCTGGTCGTTGCAGACTTCATGTAGACGAGAAATTTAATTTGTGTAATAGTCTAAAGCTTGACATTTGTTTTAGAACAGAACTTTACGAGAAAGTGCATGTAGGCCTACTGATACGACTAATTATTATTATAGGACTATGGCATGTGTGGTCGGACAAAAACACTCAATCTCAGATTCATTGTTTCAAGGCATGTTAAACAATATTACTTGTCATCATTTAAGTATGTGAATATATTTATATATAATTTGTAAGTGTATTTAAAATTACAATGCTTTATTTGACTCCGTGTTTTTATGTTTGCTCAAATATGTGACAAGTATCAGTATTTCATTATTCTATTTTTTAAAAATCTTCAAATGGCGCGGTTGAAGTGTACCATAAGCTAAAATGTCTCATAAAAGTTGGCTTTTGCTATAATATCAATGCAGATATTCTTTCAAAATTGTTAAAAAAAAAATTTGAGAAATATCAATTTTATTTTGTGATTTTAGTAAAAAACGTGAAGCAATGGAAAAAAATAAATACTTTTTTAAAAACAGCATTAAAATTGTTAAAAAATATCCCTTTTCTTAAAAAAATATCAGTGAACTATTTTCAAAATGAAAAGAATATTTATTAATTAGAAACCCAAGTAGCTCAATACGTAATCTAAGACATCAGAATCTTAACGTTCTAAATTACTGCTGACATAGATTTTGAGGATTCAATATCGGGTGTAAATAGATGGATTAGGAATGGCTATCCCAAATCCACTCCATGTTAATGAATTTACTATAGCAAATCAATTCATTACTATCCCATGGATTAATCCACTGAATGATTAATGTGTTTAAACGTCTGTACTAACACATATGTTACCGTCCAAACTCGATTCCAGGACAAGCTAGATTGGACTAGGCTGAATTTATAAATTCTAAGAGCCTCAGGATGTACTAGTTTAGCCTAGTCTAAATTCGTTAATCCTGAAATTTTGGCTTATCTCATAGGATAAATTATTATAACCTACAACTACTGTATTAGGCTAAACCAGATTTAGGTTAGATTAGGTTACGTTAGTTAAGATTAGCTGACAACATTTGCACGCAAACTCTGAATGTTGAAACCTGTCCAAGGTCGATTCATCTTATTGGTTAAGAAGAATGTCAACTAATACAGCCTAGAAACATCAGGCTATATCAGTTTATCCTACAAGCGGCAGGATGTATCGATTTGACCTAGTCCGAACTAGTTTGTCCTGAAATCGGGTTTGGACGGCTATGTATATAAATAGATAAATACTTTATAACACATTTTTGTTTGTTCCCTATTTTGTAAAGCAGAGTTAAAATATTTCATGCCATTCCTGAAAGAGTTGGTGGAAAGGAATGGTAAACAGAGTAAATAGCAAACGAATGACCTTGATATCTTGCCAAAAATCTGCCCTTTGGATGTTGATTTGTAGGCATGTTTATGAAGGATGTTTCTACTATTTTCTACTGGAACTAACTTGGGGTGGAGGGGAATGGGCGGGGACAAAAATGTGTACAACATAAAACGTGAATTTAAAACCAAAATTAAAGTAGACTTGTTTGGAAGCTATCCAACATGTATGATATCAGGGAGCCTGAAGTGTGTTCACGTAAATATTTTTACCTAATGTACCACTTATTCATAAAACATTCTATTTATAAACAATACTCCTTTTTTTAATGAACTTGTCTTAATACCTGTTCAGGCTAAACGCATATATGAGAATTACTCTAATGGGGTAAAGGAAGAGGAAAGAAGCATTTTAGAGATGGTAAACGCGTGGAAAGAGAGTGGAAAACAATTAATGAAAAGCCACCCTCAATAGACCTGACCGAGAGTTGAACCCCACTCTCCCAGTCATCAGCAGTCCAGTCTAACATGAGACCATACCATTAGGCTATTGAAGTAGGTAATATTTTCCCTTTAAATTCGATTATTTAGCGAAGAGAATCTTATTTAGGAAATATAATTTTAAAGAAGAATTAATAATTTACCCTACAAATGGCTTTGTTTAGCTTAAACTTTAATAAAATTGCTTTAAAAGATGGCCGGTATTTGTTCCATTTTTAATTTATCGTATATTATATTATAGAAAGTAGAACATCTCAGTCTTGCTTCCTCTACTATCTCATGTACTCCAACATCCTCATTACATGCCCATACCATCTCAGTCTTGCTTCCCCTACTATCTCATGTACTCCAACATCCTCATTACATGACCATACCATCTCAGTCTTGCTTCCCCTACTATCTCATGTACTCCAACATCCTCATTACATGACCATACCATCTCAGTCTTGCTTCCTCTACTATCTCATGTACTCCAACATCCTCATTACATGATCATACCATCTCAGCCTTGCTTCCTCTACTATCTCCTGTACTCCAACATCCTCATTACATGACCATACCATCTCAGTCTTGCTTCCTCTACTATCTCATGTACTTTCTGTAAGCCAACTGCTGCCAGGACAATTCCATTTCTAATCCTGTTTCTCTTCGTGACAATTTAGAATGCTCGTCAAAATATTCATTCTCACTCATGGCCTCAACTTTCCAAGCTTCTCTCACTAAATTAATTTAAATACAATCTATAGTTCTCTGTTTGCTGGCAATCAGGATCTGCGCCGTGACTCGTAGTTAGCTGACCCCTGTTCCAGACTATAACATGCTCATAACTACCCCATCAGTGTAAGTAAAAGGCTAGCAAGGACACGTACTAACTTCAAAAAGACTTCTAGGAGAAAATTCCTTGCCCATAATGCTCTGCGATGATTCAAGCAACGAAAGCAGTGCTAGGACTGACGTATTTAGTTTGTTGAGCGGATCTCCCAAGGGGCATTTTTCCCTAAATGAAAAACACAAACACACATGAAATGCTTACAAAATAAACAAGTAAACATCACACGGCTGATAGAATAGTTCATATGTATACATACGCCGAACAACAAACACCCAACTGCTTTCATTGGTATGAGAACTTTTCCCATTTTTTACGTTTCGCACAAATCAACAAAATGAATGGCATATTTACCGCGTCCAAACAAAACTGATAGAAGTTAAAAATAATTAAATCAAAAAGAAAACACTAATTATTCGATGAAACAAAATTAATTAAAATGTTTGTGTGGTTCAATCCCTCTAAAAACTTATTTTTTTGGAAGTTTTTGTTGTTATGATAGGAGTTAATTAAAATTTTAATTAATTTGGTATTATTTGTCAACATATAAATTAAATAATGCAACATATAAATAAATGAGCTGGAATATTAAGGGTAGATGCATTTAAATAAAATGTACACAGAGTTTTTTTTATAAAACACTGCTCGGAAAATTAAAAATCACACAAATGGTTATGCAGACAATGGTGTTGGCTTCGTTTGTTTACTCGGTGAATGTAAGTCCTAGGTTCATGACTGGGCTTGCCTAATTGATTTTACTTAATAGTTTTCCAAACATCCTTAGTGTCAATGTTGGCACATATCTTCCAGATTCAACCTTCCTTTTCCCTAATCCACTTATGTAAGTATGGGTAGAGTCCGGACGGGTAGTAGGACATAAAAAAACTCCATGGTGTGAGCCTGCAAACGAGCTACTACACCAACCGAGCGACTGCCACCATTAGCGATGATAGTACAAACATTTGCGTTTAGAAGCTGTCACGTCGTCAGCACAGTAATGACTCCTGTTGTTAATCTAAGTTTTCTAAATCAGAGCTTCTACTTCTTTATTCAAGTAGCTCTTCATTGGTCCTCTCGGGTCTTATTTTGACCCCATTATCGATCCACTGCTTCACAGATTAATTTTAGAAACTATGGTCATCGAACCCGGGACCTCTGGATCCAGAAACTCTTACCAATAGACCAAAGAGGTGGACAGTAAGACATAAAACACAAAAATAAATAGTTAATTTATTCATACCAAGGTGAATATCTCCTTCAAATTATTCTCACAATATAGAAAGATAAATGTTATTAGTAGATGCTGGGGTAGTTCATGTACACAAAATAATCTTCATAATTTGTGTGTCTATTTATTTGTCAATCTTTATCTTCTCTTCACTACCTGTACTGGATATTCTAATTTAATTACACTAGTGGTTAAGGTATTCATAAGAAAGCTAGAGGAAATCTGCCCGTATTTTCTTGCAGGGAGAGTGACAAACCAATAAGGAAAAATAACCTCGCCGGGATTTGAAGCTCAAACTCCCCGTCAACTGCAAACTCCCCGTCAACTGCGGACTATAAAAACTTGAAATTTAGTCCATGCATCTGCCTCTGCCGGGTTTAATTCCATTAATATTATTAATTAATTTGTATAACACCGCGTCTTACTACCCGTTCGGTCTATGCGCTCATGTACTAATTACGATAATGGTTTAAGGATCAAAACGATTATATTTGTAGGAAGTGTACCCGCGTTTGCGTGGAGGGAGTGTGGAAAACAATTTTATAAAACCACCGTCAGTACACCCGACCAAGATTCGAACCTCAATATCCGTGTCATCAGCGGCCTAGTCTACCGAGAGAGTAGCATGTTACACCACGTGGCCACCAAAGCGGGTATTTAAAAACAATTATTTTCTTAGAATTCACCGTTAGTATCCTGTCCATTAGGAGGACTAAAGCATTGAGGCTGTACTATTAAATAGGCTTTACCTTCCAATCCAAAACGGGTCATATTTTAGTATTCAGACTCTTTAAGCTACACCTTCACCGGCACATCGCATCCATTCGCGTTCGTTTCATCAAGGTTGGATTTGTTAATTATGAAAGAGCATTTGACCCTGCGGCCAGGCTACTTAAATTAATCATTGTCTGTTATATTCAGCCACCTGTTGGAAGGCAAGTACATGATATTGGCGGGTAACAGTAATGGTCTCTGGCATGTTAGAGGTAACGGTAATAGCCATCACAGGTTTACCCTAAGTACCCTCGCGAACGCAACCCGACAAACCTTCCGATTTGAGTGCCATCGCATTAAACTTGAATAATCCGCCACGCACAAAAAGGGGGGTTGACCCCGCAGTCGGGCAAATCAAACTCTGACCGAGAGAGGTTATAGGGGAAGCTTTTACACGCACTCAATAATACTATCGACGTTGGTGTCGGAGCCCTTAAAAAATGCATTCGTTTTTAATTAGTATATTTCACACGGCCACTGTACTGACAAAATAAAATCGGCTTCTGGTGTGCTGAAGTCGGCCATAATCTCGGAATGTTATCGATCAATTTTATTTACGTCAAATGTTTGGTTAGCTGATACGATTTGCACCGGTTGACACGTAGTTTTAAGTTGGGTGTGTGAAGGCGCATCCACGCCGGCGCAACTCTGTCGGCAACATATATTTTCAACAAAAACGTGAAAAAGGAAGTTATAGATGTTGACAACATAAATTAGCTTCCCGCCGGTGAGCGCTAAACATCAAATAAATGTTGTAAACATAGTTGTACACGCGCGACGTTGCTGTCGACATAGTTATGAGCATATGATTAGTTTTGTTTGTAAGTTCCACTTGACATTGACTATGAATACCTTAAAACGACTTTAAAATGTCTAAAAATTAATAAAATGTTACGCAAATCAAGAATATATAACCTCCAATTCAAAAATGACACAAAAGACCAAATACCTATAAATAATACATTTCTACCACCAAAGAATCATGAACGGAGTTTATATACTCATGTGACTAGCCAAAAAAAGATGACACGCCATTAAAATTTGGGATCTAGAAATAAATAAGGAAACTAGGGAAAATCCCAAAAATATCATTAAGTTTCTTGATAAAACAAGATAATTAATCACATAATAAAATATCAACTGAGAGTTTAATAAATTTTATATTCGTATTTTTCACTAAACAACCAAGATAAAATATTCGGACATATTATTGGAATGAAAGATTTCAATGTATAAATTTGATCTAACAGAAATATTTTAAATGTTTTCCGTTACTTTGATGTGACTGACTTCTAAGTCCTTTCTAGTGTCAAGTTGGTAGTCTATTAATGCATGCATTTTTTATATCAAGCCACTTATTTTGTGATTAGTTATAGGCTTGGTTAAGCTAATCTTGTACCAGCGAGACGCAACCATTAAAAGCATTTCCTGGATTGCTGCGTGCTATGGTATATTTAAAATGACATGGACCTTTCCAATCCAACACGATTTTCGTTTCAAGGAACATACGCCATTTTAGGTCCATGTAAAGACTACGATGTTTAGTTTAGGTTGTCCTTCTTAGTGTCAGGACCATTATACACAAAACGTTCTCGTAAAATACCGTTCAATTAACGTTCCCGTAACGTTCACTTAATGTAAATAAACTTGTGTGTGATCAGGATTCTTGTAACCTAATGTAACCACTCAATCAAAACACAGACAATTAACGTAGATATTTGAAATCAAATTGTTTACTAAAATGAGACTCCAGTAATTAAGTAGATCAGGTTGCAAGTACTCGCAATAGAAAGCTTTACTGGAGCTACAGAATAAAGTGTAACAAGAAGCTACGACGTTTTAAAGTTCGCGAAACGCGGACAAATTGCAGCGAAGATGTCATCTGTATTCTATAAACAAACAAATGAAGTACTAAATTGCCCTGTTGAATTTGCTCGCAACATGTTTAGCTAGTTAGAACACGTAGGTACCCTTCACTTAACGTTCACGTGTGACGTAATGTGAAAGCTCTCCCCTGGGACAACTCAGATGATTGAGCGTTTAGTTAACGTTAAGTTCACTGCTCCGTAATGGCTTCTATTTAAAAACGCGAGAAACTATTATGCCGCGTGAACATTAAGCGAACATCAATAGAACTTTAAGGTTTTATTTATTCCGGCATAGTCCTATTATTATTATTATTATTATTATTATTATTATTATTATTATTATTATTATTATTATTATTATTATTAGGTGTTCTGTCTTAAGACAGGTCCATTCCTTTTGTCGGTGAACTTAAACCTCCAATGCGCCTTGTCCTCTGCCTTCTCATTCAGCTCCCAGAATTTTCTCCTTTCCTTCAAGTCATTCAATACTTGAATCCTCCTTCTTCCAAAGCTCCTCTTTCCCTCAACCTTTCCTCCTATGATGACATGCAGAAGACAGTTCTTCCTAAGAAAGTTTCCAATCCAGTTTGCTTTGTACCAAAGAATCACATCCAAAATGGTTCTCTTCTCACCCAATCTTCTTAAGACTTGTTCATTTGTCACCCTGTCTGTCCACCTGATCGTCTCAAGTCTTCTCCAGCACCACATTTCAAAGCTCTCCAAGTATTTATTTTCCTTCTTCCTAAAAGTCCAAGTTTCTGCTCCATACAGCGCGATGCTCCAAATGTAGCATTTAATCATCTTCTTTAGTTCCAAACTCAACTTGCTGGCCAGCATCATGTAAATATTGTATGTACTCCTGTTATGCCTTAACTGACTTTAGCCTAAATTCAAACAATATATACTCGGAGATGAAGATTGGTATTGAGATGACCTGGCCGAATACAGGACTGCTCCTTTCGGTAAAAGATTTATCATAGAAGTGTCAAGAAATAAAAGAAAGAGCTAATAAAATCAATATTTCGGTAGTGATATATTGATGTTATAGCTCTAGTGTATAGTTTAGGAAAAATATTCCTCTGAGAAATCAGCTGGAATTCTAGACAAAGCCTCGCCTTCATAGGCAGAACCAGACTGGATGAGGTATGTAAGGTAAAGATGAGTACTCACGTGTCATTTTCAACTAACAATGTCCAATGATTCATTTTTCATGATAATGAAAGGATTTTTTTCACATGTATCATGATAGTCATGATTAGAGTGATCAACTACCGTTTCATTTATAGATATGGTGCCATTTAAAATAAATGCAAGTTGTGATCTGTGAAATATGTGTGCTGCTATCGCAAGAGATAGAAAATATATTAAATAAAAAGAAGCGTAGAAAAGCGTGTCAACACACAAATTTCATTAAAGGCTGTTTGGCATATCCAGACATTGATATGATTCGAAACTGGAAAACAACTATTATTGAGGATTTCATCCAATATCCGTTGCAAGTGGTTGCAGTGTAACGTTAAATTTAAATAAATATTTACATTCAAAGAAAAATGAATTCAGTATTTATTGAACTGTACTGTACGTGTTCTTGCTGTTCATTTTGTATTCATTTTCAATTAATACTACTACTACTATTTACTATTAGCACCACGTCTTACTACCCGTTCGGGTTATACGCATTTATGCTAATGTGTAATGGTAGGGTGATTGTGAGATGAAATGTAGAACCTACAGTTTAACGTGGGATCCGAACCACGGTGGAGGCCTGGCATTCTACACATTCACAAGTTGTGATTAATACACGTCTTGTCAGAGGTTAAGGAAGGGTTTGGTAATCAGATAAATCTGTGCCAGGACCGGGGATTGAAATTTTTAATTAATCATTGAGAATTACACGTGAGAACTGGCCTTAAGAGACCATGTCTCACAACGATAAAGAACAACTGTTGTATTACAGATTGATGCGTGGAGTATTTCCTCAGGATCAAATTTAATAGCTAGATATAGTTTAATTAAGTTAAAACTAGCTTGTAAATTATTATACCCTATCTTGGTGACGAGACAAATAATGATAGTTCATTAGCACAGTATTGATGTACACACCCAGATGGTTTGAGTTCGATTCCTGTGTCCAGACCGTTACTTTACATGTAATTTAATTTTTTAATAAACTTTATTCTAAATCTTTTCTTTAAATTGTACAATTTTGTCAACACTTTATAGCTAGGAGTATTTATATATTGGTAAACATTATTTGTAATAAATTCTTATAATTTCACTATAAATAAAGTATTATTTTTATTACCATTGTGTTTCCATATCTTTTCAGCTTATACGCATTATTTACTAATTACGCTACTAAGCTAGGTTCGAGGAAGGTTGAATTTAAAGGATATGTACCCACATTTGTATGGAGATAAAGTGGTAGGCAATTTTAGAAAAACCACCCTCACTACACCCGTCTGAGATTTAAACACCGATCTCCCTGTCATTGGCAGTCTAATCTAACACGAGATGACGCTCTAGACCATGTGGACACCAGAAGCAGGTAAACTATTGAAAATAATACGCTGCCGTTGAAACAGCCCGTTAATGCAAGAAGTAGGTAAAATGCGAGTACATTTTAAAACTACCATATATTTCAACTGAAGTGAAATGCCATTTAATAAATAAAACTTTCGCATGAATTAATAATGCATTGTACGTAATGGGCTTGTTGTGTTAAAACGGTATTTTCTATCTTTCTCACTTTCGTATTCATCTGTTTGCTTTGAGGGGAAGTCGAAAATGGGGCCTGTTAAATTAAAAAACTCCTTTTTTTTTTATAAAATAAAATATTGAAGTCTTAATTGATGCTTTTTGCGAGAGAGAGAAACAAAAAAGTGGGAATTTTTTAAAAAGTATTTAAGTAGATTTTCTAGTTAATTGTGAAGTGAGGTTGACGGAAGTTTGTTATTTGGTTTTGTGAACGACGTAGAAGAACGGGAAATTTAACGATCGTGAGACCAAAACTGGTACATGCATTTTCACTTTGTTTCTAGACGTTCTAAAACAGTTCTTTCATGTTCAGGTTTATATATATATATATATACCCCATGCTGTACTTTAAATTTTCGGAAGATTGACATGTCACCACGTGGTAACCATGGGGATCAGGACCTTTTTTTTTACTTTCTCGTATCAAGAGAAAGTGTTGTGATCGTGAAAAAAAAACAATCTTGTGATTATGACCAAGTTCTTTTACGTTTTATGTGAACACGAACCCAAATAATAAAAGTGGATTTTACATTTCTGTCTGTCCCTGGATCATTAACGATTTGATTGTTAGTTTACTTACAACAAATTATAGGAAATTTGAATGTTTTGGAAATTGACCTTGTAGATTGAATTAAAAATGGGAATATGTGGATTGATTTTCATGATTAATAAGAATAAGTTTTAATTTTTTACAAATAACAAATAATTTTAATGTAGATAAAATCATTTATTTTTGAAAAAATTAGTTTTTTTAAACCTATTTGAACAATTTGGTTTAAAATAAATGTATGTATATAAAGAGTGATAGTTGTAATTAACAAGATAATGTGCTTGTTTTTATATGTAAAACTTATTTAAGGGTTGTTTACTAAAAACATTTTTTTTAAATTTCTTGGAAGCTATAATACGCAATATGAGAAACTTTGTGCTGTTGCGTTAAAACATTATTTTTTTTTTACAGTTGGCCATTTATTGAAACTAAATCAATTTTTTTTCGCCGCGTCTTACTAAACTTTCAGATTATACCAATTTATATTAATAACGTAAAAATCGTAGGGATGAAGATAATAGAATTGAGAGGAAATATCCTTACACTTAAGTAGATGAAGAGTGAGAAAACCATTAAAAAAAAACCTCAATACACATGAATCGGATTCGAACCCTAACAATCCAGTCTATCGTGAGAGTGACGCATTTAGATAGTGGATATAGCCACCTTGACATGACGTTCTGTAGATTGACTTAGTTATAAAAGTACCAACATCGATGATCACGCGGATAAAATTTAGGAAAACACATTTAGAGCTTCATGTAAATTTTTTGTACAAATTTGACTTCTGTAATCTTGGGGTAGAGTGCTAACTTCATGACTCAATGGTAGTGGGTTCAAACCAACTGGAGTTGACGAATTTTTCTTGATCGATTAAAAATCCGTAGCACAACTTCCTTCGGAGGGGAGGTAAAGCCGTCTGTCCCATGTCAATTCTGGCGTGTAAAATATCCCTGGGAGAAATGGGAAACTAGCTTTCCTGTTAAAATTGGTGGTCTCTTTCGTTCTCGCTAATAGAAATTCTCGTGTGATAATATAATCAGTCAGTTCAGAACGTGCATGTTAAATACCTCAAATAAATGAAACAAATATTTGTTTGATATGAGTAAGCTCTTACAAATGTTTACACTGGGTCATAAGCTGAAAGGTTCATTGGTCCATTTACAAGGTACAGGATGTCCCAAATAAAAACCGGCCACAAACCCACAGTATTCCAAGTTCTGTGTTCAAAATGTGCTTCACCAGCCGATATGCATATTTCTGCTTGCCGATTAGTAAGCGTTTATTTATTATAACTATGTTTAGCTGCTGATGGTGCACATTTTGAACATAAGACTTTTAAATAATTTGCATTTAGGGCCGGTTTTATTTGTGACATCCTGTACATCTACCACTAAAAGCTAATCGATCCAAATATGGAGTGCTTTATAATTCGTGTATAGGTTGTAGTCATTTGTCAGAATTAAATCAGGTTACACAGAGTAATGACCATGAAATGATGATAACGGCTAGTTGATCACTAATTGACTAACACCGATGGCAGATTTGTACGGTTTATTAAATTATAAGCACTTTGTCATCGGCTGGATGAACAAAGAATAATGTTTTCTTTACCCAACTATATTTTACGCATCGGATGGAATTTAAAACTTCTGCACTGTTTCCGTGCCTCTTGTCTTACTACACATCCGGGCCATGGGCATATTCACACTAATCGAGGTAGGGAGGAGGAAGGTATAATTTAGATTAAGTGTTCCCACTTTCACGTTAAAAAGAACAAGAAACCATCTAGGAATAAATGGTTACAGTATAACATACCAACTTTCAATTTTATATTAAAATAAAAATATTTACTAAGAACTCGTAAGATTTGTGGGTCGAAATAATATACATTGTTGCAGAACCATGATGGAAAAAAACTCAACACATTCAATCAAAAAGTATAAACAAAATAGTATACACTGTTAAAGAAACACTAAGAAAAGAGCATAAAAATTAATTTCATTTTCAAAGATCTTCATAAAATATACACTCACACCAACAACATATATATATATATATATATATATAAAATATATATATATATGCTTATATTTCGTAAACTATTGGTGTTATAAAAATATATTTCAAATAAAATATATACATGCATTATAGAACTACAACTATTTATTAAAAAGTTATTTCTCTATCACAAATATTTGCAGAGAGCTATGATCAAAATTTGAAATTTCCTCTAATGCTAACTACCCTCACAGTCGTTTTAAAGGAAGCCATTTTGTTTATAATATTTAACGATGCATATATAGAAAACTTAATAATCTTGTTAAAGCGAATTTCCAACAAATCGATTTTATCTCTTTTTGCTTTAGAGTAAACTACCGTACTCTTAATTTTAGAGTTAGATATCTAATTCTAAAAATTCCTTGAGGAAACTTATGAAAGCCTTATATCCTAAGTTTTATTCCAATCGATAAAATTGTTTTGGCTTTCGGCTGAGATATATACATGCTGACAGATGGCATCGTGAAAACAGTTATTAAATTTCAGGTGGTCATAAAACGTCGACATACCTTATATCAATTTCTCAGTTTAATATGTCGATATAGAAGACGAGATGACTACAGCTTACTAACTGAAAAATAGCGTTACTAACTATCTGCATAAATTCTGTTTTTGACCATTGAATATGTCTCCCAAGGTACATAACTCTAAAACCTGTGTTTGAATATCCAGAGACAGGGGGGGGAGAAGTGGAATGTTTAGTCACTCACAATACTAACCTTTCAGCCGTGCTAAGCCGCAAACTTTTCTTCCCTTTTAAGGCTTCAGAAATACCGAGCGACTAATTAACTTGGCTACTGAACACCGCGATACATGAATTACTTAAATACGTGTTGGTTTGTGAAGCGATGACATGATTGTAGACCACACTGGGAAACACGTGGACAAAAAATTAACAAATGCTATTTTTTCGTCCGGTAACAAAGATTGGGTTTCAAATCGCTGTTGGGAATGTTTTTCAAATTTTAATGAACTAACTTCCCCCTTACATATTAATTATATTCACACCTATATTCACGGTCTGAATGGTAACAGTCTTAACTTGACGGAATACACTATAATCCTATTTTATAAGGCTATCTATACCATCGTCATAGTGGAATAATGAAAAGTAAGCTTTCTTCTTTTTTAGGCGGGGGCAGCCCGAGGTAAATGTTGCGCCCAGGCGGGATTGCTTTTTGGCACCTACTCTCCCCCTTTATTACCGGTGGATGGAAGTAAAATATGAAAATAATCTCCAAGCCTAGCAACTCCAAACTTAACGTAATCTGAGCGTGATAGGAAAATAATCCGGAGGGAAAATCTACGAATAAAGGTAATAATCATATTCCAAACGTTTCACTGAGAGATCGTATGAAAACGGTTAGGATTACAAAGAAAATTAAAAGAGCACGTTTATTCTTCTCTTTATTTTGTATTGTATAAAAAAACCGTTTAAGGGTACCAATTGTCAAAATGGTGTATGTAAAAAAATATAGATTTTTAAAAATGGCACTATATCTGATCTTATTCACCATAAAAAAAAAAAATTTCGATATGTCAAATTTCATGTTGCCGTATTATCAAAAAGTGAACGATTGTTATGCTTAAGTGCTCCACTATTTTGCCCTGGCTACAGTAGCCCCATGGCTTCTTTGGCACTGACTGACAGCTCACAGCTGACAGCTGACGGCTTTGAAAAGTTACCAGACCAAATTATGTATCCCTACACCGAGCCAAATGATCTGCAAAAGCATGTGTTTAACAGCTGTCACTTCTTACAGTCAACATTTAGGTATATACATAAATGTTGACTGTCAGAAGTCAGCTGTGAGCTGTCAGTCAGTACCAAAGAAGCCATGGGGCTACTATACATTAGGTTGAGTTGGTGTTCTGTTTGTCGCCGCCCTTGAGCTAGCACCCCGGGCAGCCACACCTGGTTAGCCCGGCCCTTTTAAGCCGCCCCAAGCTTTCAGGGTTAGTAAACGATACGTCCTATACGTTTATACATTACCTTTCTCATCTTGAAAGCTATGCCTGATTTAAGGAAAACATCCCAACACTGCAGTATTTATCATGGGGATGACAGATCTGAAGCTTCAAAACCTCTTAAATAATTCTTAAATATTGATCTTAGATTGTTCTGTCGTAATCGTGTTTTTTTGGTTGTTTTCTAAGCACTGCATCTTACTAACCGTTCGATATATTCACATATGTATTATTTAAACTAATGATTTAAAGGATTGAGAAGGTTGGATTTAAAAGGGGTGTACCCGCATTTAGCGTGGAAGGAGAGTCGAAAACTGTTTTGTGAAAAATCACCCTCAGTACACCCGACAGATTCGAACCTCGATCTCCTTGTCATTGGCAGTCAGTCCACTGTGATAGTAGCGCGTTAGACCATTGGCCAACGAATCAGGCTCGACCGTGTTAAAACATGACTTTATTGGTTCGAAGAAAGTTAGATCTATGTTTATAGCCACTTATTTTTATTTCGTAAATGTGACACTTTTTCCTAAAAACCCTCGTTAAAATTACCAATGAATTCATAAATAATTTCAACATTATAAAATATACTCCTTTCACCTCCATTTTGGTGGAAGCTATATTTTAAAAGATAAATCACCACAAAAAAAAACTATTTCGTGTCCAAGGCTAGATTCCCAGCTTGTACACGAAAAATGTATCATTGGGGAAATGTGCGTTTTCCCTTTCAAAATTATTAATTAACGACCTGGGGTCTGGGTGCTGTGTATATTATAGATTTATGTTGGTCATTAATCCCCGTGATGATATAATGAGTCAGCTTAAAAAATCAGATTAAAATCTAAAACAAATAAATAAAAGCATTTCTAATGAATTTATTTATATTTTCACTGTTTTGATTTTAGAGTCAATAAAATAAAGGGTACTATACTTATTAATTATAATAAATGGTTAATTTCCTTGACGAATAAATATGAATTCAAAGTTGATACTTTAATAATTAGATTGATGGCTGCTTACCCAATTTTATAGAATGTTGATCTTTCGAATGAGAACTTAGAAAAAATGACAAAAAACGATACACCAGCGGTACTAGGTTAATTTCACCATGCTGCAGGCAGTGGACGTTATTGATTGGAAACTGTCATCGTGGAAGTTGTCTGACCAATAATCAGAGACCTTTACTTGTTTATCTAAAGTTTATTTTTTCAATCAGGTTGAAAGCAATTTCCTCTTTTGCATACTTACCCACCTCGGTGGCGTAGTTGGCTAACGCGCTAGTTTCTTGTTGATCTGGACTGCTGAGGACGGGGAGATCGAGGTTCGAATCTACCTTGGGTGATCTGGGCGGGGGTTTCTCCTAAATGGTTTTACACCCTCCTTCCGTGAAGTGTGTTTAACTTCCTCTAAATTCAACCTTCCAAATTCCTGATCTATTAGCGTGATTATTACTTAACTGTATAACCTGAACGGGTAGTAAGACCAGTGCTTAGTAAATAAAGAATATAGTTTTGCCTACTTCACATCACATGCCTACTGTAGTGTGTAAAATATAGACTCTGTAAGATAGTAAAGGGTACTATCCAGATGGTTTGGTTGTATTATTTTGGCCAGAGAAGCTATAAGATTTACTACAACTTACAATCAGTCATACGGTTAGTATACTGTACTAAACACTTTAATATAAGTGATTAAATAAATTATTGTAATTTCCTACTTTAAGGGAGATCCGCAAATTCTTAATCTGTAGCTGGATTTATAGCCCAAACTATTATTCCTATTTATTTAGTTGTCAAAATCCCTTTCTCAAATACAAAGACTACAGCGATGAATAAGGTATCAGGGAGAGGTTTTTTTTACAGATGCTTGACATAGCATACATAGTTTACACTAAAACACATTAATTGTTTAAAATTTAAGTAAAAGAAAAATCTACAGTATTTTGTGTCTATTATCGAAAATAAACTCATCTTTGCTATTTTTGTATACACTTGCAGAATATTCAATGTCAACAGCCAACAAAAACTAAATCATTT
The DNA here is from genome assembly GCA_033556935.1 of Timema podura. Classification (NCBI taxonomy): domain Eukaryota; kingdom Metazoa; phylum Arthropoda; class Insecta; order Phasmatodea; family Timematidae; genus Timema; species Timema podura. Next base: position 3,031,527 of record JAVRXN010000002.1, read on the forward strand.
GGGGGCTGAATCTAAATACTATATTATTTTAATTAAAAATGAAACTTGGACACAGGAATTGAACCCAGGACCTTTGGCGTCAATGCTCTAACCACTGAGCTATCCAGGAGTCATCCTGTACCCAGGCTCGTTCTTAACTCATATTTTAAGGCAGAGTCTGTGATGGACGTTGGAAAATCGTCAGCTACATATGAGTGAACAATTAATCTCACGAGCTATCAGATAACGCAACCATCTTCGACTCGGAGGGCTTTATTCCTCCAATTGGTACAATGAAAACTGTACGGATGCGCATTTCATGATGGATTGAATAGGCAACCTATTATATTTATAAATTACGGTTATAGCCGTACGCATACGAGTCAGATACTTTTCAAAGTGGAAACTCATCTGCAGTATCATGGTCAGGCGGCGAGTATCTGGAGAACAGTCACCTCTTCCCAGGCTCCTCTAAACCATCAATGTTTTGTCCTCCGAGCGTGAACAATTGCAGCGGGCAGTTTAGGGACCGACGAAAGTGTGCCTGCTGTCAATCTCTGTCATAATCTAGGCAAACTCCCCCACCTTGGCCAGCTACCACTGGCGGAAGGGGTTGGCTCTCCCATTCCGTGAGTTCTGGACGCTCACGTAGGGGGTTAACCCTTGGAGGAGGTCATACACCTAGCACTAGGAATCACTTCCAACTTTAGTTGCCCTGGGGACCTTGTGAAGGACCCTGACCAGTTTACCCGGGAGGTAATATCTACCACCTACTCGCTTAGTGTGCGGCGAGTAGTGGGGGTTCTACCCTTCCATTCTCTTTCACACAGACGACCTTGACCGAGATTCAGCCACCCATCAGGTAAACCTTCTTGAAGTTGACCGGGGGCCGTCATGAGGAGTAGCTCTGCCAGGATTACCTGACGAAGAACATCCCACAAACAGGAGCAGAAAGTCTCCTGTCCCATCCGAGTTAGGGCAGTCGCCGTGAAGAGCCACTCTTCCAAGATTACCTGACTAGGAACATCCCAAAGACAGGAGCAGAAAGCCTCCTGTACCATCCGAGTTAGGGCAGTCGCCGTGAAGAGCCACTCTTCCAAGATTACCTGACGAGGAACATCCCAAAGACAGGAGCAGAAAGCCTCCTGTACCATCCGAGTTAGGGCAGTCGCCGTGAAGAGCCACTCTTCCAAGATTACCTGACGAGGAATATCCCAAAGACAGGAGCAGAAAGCCTCCTGTACCATCCGAGCTAGGGCAGTTGCCGTGAAAAGCCACTCTTCCAAGATTACCTGACGAGGAATATCCCAAAGACAGGAGCAGAAAGCCTCCTGTACCATCCGAGTTAGGGCAGTCGCCGTGAAGAGCCACTCTTCCAAGATTACCTGACGAGGAATATCCCAAAGACAGGAGCAGAAAGCCTCCTGTACCATCCGAGCTAGGGCAGTTGCCGTGAAGAGGCACTCTTCCAAGATTACCTGACTAGGAACATCCCAAAGACAGGAGCAGAAAGCCTCCTGTACCATCCGAGTTAGGGCAGTCGCCGTGAAGAGCCACTCTTCCAAGATTACCTGACTAGGAACATCCCAAAGACAGGAGCAGAAAGCCTCCTGTACCATCCGAGTTAGGGCAGTCGCCGTGAAGAGCCACTCTTCCAAGATTACCTGACGAGGAACATCCCACAGGCAGGAGAAGAAAGCCTCCTGTACCATCCGAGTTAGGGCAGTCGCCGTGAAGAGCCACTCTTCCAAGATTACCTGACTAGGAACATCCCAAAGACAGGAGCAGAAAGCCTCCTGTACCATCCGAGTTAGGGCAGTCGCCGTGAAGAGCCACTCTTCCAAGATTACCTGACGAGGAACATCCCACAGGCAGGAGAAGAAGGCCTCCTGTACCATCCGAGTTAGGGCAGTCGCCGTGAAGAGCCACTCTTCCAAGATTACCTGACGAGGAACATCCCACAGGCAGGAGAAGAAGGCCTCCTGTACCATCCGAGTTAGGGCAGTCGCCGTGAAGAGCCACTCTTCCAAGATTACCTGACGAGGAACATCCCACAGGCAGGAGAAGACGGCCTCTTTCCCGTCCTAATTAGAACATCGCCACCAGGGCGAGAATCATTTCTAAACTATGAAATTCCAGCCCTGACCTGGCGCTACCCACTGCCATTTCCTGTAGTTATTTTTTTCTAAATTAAATTTTTTCCCATCCACATCTTACTAACCATCAGGGCTATACGAATGTAGCCACACTAAGGAAGTAGCCACTAGAAATGTAGAATTTAAAGGAGATGTAGCGGTACTTTCATGGTGGTATAGTAATTTGCTATTTATGATAAATCACTCACTGAACAGCTGTATGGGATTTTAATTCTGACCACTCCGTTATGAAAAAATAATATAAGAGCTTGATGTTCAGTCTGCGTGCCTACACGTGTGTATTCAATTAGTAGATTGCCGATGATGAGAATATCGAGGTTTGAATCTCTATCGGGTGTACTGTGGATGATTTTTCACGCTCCCTCTAAGAAAATGCGGGTACCTTTCTTATTTATATAGCCTTACTAATCCCTAAAAACAATAACAGAATTAGTACATAATCGCATAACCCGAACGTGTAATAAGAAGCGGTGCTAATTTTTTTTTTATATATCTAGGCATTGGAACTTGTTTTATGGTGTTGGGTATGAATTAATTTAGTTTGTAAGTCATGTGAAGATATAATTTGCTTCATTGCAAAGAGCACGTCAAATACTACAGTTAAATTAGTATAGGGAAATCATAAATATCTTAAGTTTATAGCTATCATAAGAAGTGCGAATAATTAGAACAAAATCAGTTGAAATAAATTGATTAATTTTTCTTTTAACAAATTTGATCTTCTCATATAAATTTTTATTTTATTATATTCATTATAACATTTTATTATGACTATTATATTATCCATACTATTAAATGTTCACTATTTGGGAACATCGCCGGGCCACCACGTCCACCAAACTTAATTAACAGATGCAGACTTTTTCTTGTCTTGGGGAAGTTGAAGCAATTCAACAAAATGCACTGCGCAAAGTCACGTCAAGATTCGGGAAGAGCGTTAAAAGAGGTATTACATATAATGGTGGCCATCTTAAGGACTTTTTTTTATAATTGATATTTCAAGGGTATGTAGAAAATCGTCAACCTTTTTTATTTATTTTTAAATTCAATATGAAACATTTAGTTGTTAAAATAGTAAAGATATAGTGTTACTAAATGTGTCCACACTTTCTCTCCCATCCTGTATAATATGAGAAAGTATGTACAGTTTCACCAAACTGTATTATTTTTATATAGGTTAGGTATCACGTTCCCATTGTCAAATTTACATAACGGTGATGGGTCACGTGGATATGCCTATTAAAACATATTTGATTACATCCAATTATTTGTGACAATATTTACAAATAAGTTTTATATGTCAGGCAACTTCCATCCTATAGTTAGTGAATAAGACGGAGGGGCCGTTGTGAGAATATTAAAAAAAAAGTTTGCATAACAATAACATTTTAAGTGAACAAATACGACAAATACGTCGTTATGTTGAAATATTGTTAAACAAGGTCCTGTAAAGAAAGAAAGAAAGAAAGACGAGCTAGACGTTAAAGCATTGCCTGACAAATGAGGAAGAATGCATCACTTTTTGCTATCGTTTCCCTCCGTTATGTAAAGAAAAGTAATTAGAGCCCATCCACGGTAGGAATAGAGGCCTGAAAGTTCTTGTTTCCTACCTAAATTCTAATAAATAGTAGAATTCTGACAGGAAAAAAGGCCTTTATGACCACCATTCCTACCATAAAAAGGGTATATATTATGATAAATATATCACATGACCCCAAAAAATTGCAAGAAAACATGCTTTGGTTTTTTATTTAGTATGTGGTATGTATATTAAAATGATAAAAATTGGCGAAAATTGAACCACGAAAGTGATTTGAGCACTAGGCCTACATGAAAAAACTTGGTAATAAATGACAATATTTTGGTCACGCATTTTACAATTAAAATATTCTCATTTGTTTGCCTTTAAAAACTACTTAATATACTAAACATATATTCAAAAAAGGACGTAGTTTATTCTTATAGAAATTTCACAGATAGTTCTCAATATCCATCTGAAACTGGCTCTTGATTCTTATTGTTACCATATTGACACTGTGCACAAGGTGTGGTTTACTCAAGCCCTTAGTTTTTTTTGCAGCTGCATCGCATTGTGTTACATCGTGAATAGCAATTGCATCGGATCATTTGAAGAAGTTTGTCCTGTGCAGGACTATTGTCCATCATTAATGGAAGAAATTTCCATCTTGTATAATCCACCCCATTATTTGAATCTATGTCGTCATTCTTGCCCAATCACTGCATAACTTGTAAGTAGAACCACCGTGTAATGATGCTGATTTGGACCCCTCTCATATATGTAAGAAAGTCATAGAGGAAGTGTAATTTTCTTTAAAGTGCTATATGTAAATTATACATTTAAGACTTCATCTATGGAGAATCACGCGCTTTTCAGAAATAATGTCAAAGGATTGCACCATTAAAACTTATTATTTTCTTTCAAAAATTAACTCCGTAATGTTTACCACAAGTTTCGAGGCAAGTTTTGTTAAGTCCTTCCTCTCCTTCTCCATTCATGGGGTAGTCGCTTCTTTGTGTTGTGCACTTGTTGTGTACACTTTATTGGTCAACTCTTGCATGGTACGAGGAACAAATGGAGCAGACATGGTCCACACGGCTCTTTGATGTTCAGTCTTGCCACTTCCTCTGTTTAATCCACAAGTACTCTTGAGGATCACATAAGAGTCTGCTCAATCACCAAGTTGGATTAAGGCCAGCCCATTACTGATTGCTACGCTTAATGACACGCAATTTATGGTACAATTCAGGATGTTGAGTATATAATAACTTCATTTTCTGCAAGTAGAAATACACAAATTTTAGATAATTTGTGGGCGCTACAGCATCAAATATGGGTAAGCACTCATAAATAGCGTGTAGATGCATGTCCCACGACCCTGTTCTAGGAGTTCCCTGACTGTTTACAACACTTAATAGTGGTTCAACCACAGTTTGCTTGTTTCTGAACCATTGCTTAATTTATTCTTCTTGGGACTTGGTCGTTTTCTAATCGATTCAATGCATTTAGATTTTAATACAATATCCAAATCAACTGTACCAGCATCCAGGCAAGTATAAAGTCCCTCAAGTTCCTGAAGATGGTGGTTTAATCCTGACTTGATTTCAAATTTCAACAGATTGCGTACATTTCACTCACTTATTTGCCATTGGCAGCCATTTAATTGACGCCCCAATAGGACCACTTCCAGTCAGCCTATTTAGACCAACTTTTAGTATGTTATTCTCCAAAACTAATACACCGGAAAATAAACATAAAACTTTTCTTGGCTTTTTTTTGGGGGTTTACCGAATTTTTTTCTTATTTTGACCAGACTAATAGATCCTATAGTCCAAATTATATATATATATATAATATATATATATATATAGTGTTCTCGTCGATTCGTTGACTTTTATAGCAAGGGAAAGATTTTTGTCTCATAAAAATCATATCCATATTTTACTATACAATTAATTTGAAATTAACCTTTATTTTCTTTGTTTTTGTGTTGAGTTAAAAAAACACTATATCTATAATGTTTTAAACGCCTCTGTGTTCTATTGGTAAGAACTCCTAGTTATAGATCCAGAGGTCCCCGGTTCTATCCCCGCCGCTTCGTAGATTTTTCTGTGAAGCAGTTGGTCTGGAACAAGATCAAACTCAGCCTCGTGAGCACTAATAAGGACCTACTTGAATAAAAAATATAGCATGTCCGGTTTAGAAAACTGAGACTAATGACTGGAAGGCCCGTTGTGCTGACCACATCACTCCCTCTATCCACAATTGTTGTCACTTTCATTGTTAATGGTGGCGGCCGCTCGTTCGATATAGTTCACTTGCAAGCTCACACTATGGATTTATTTTATATTCATATGGATTATTATATACCTATATTTATATATATATATATATATATATATATATATATATATAATAATAAAAGGAAGTGTTTGTCTGTGTGCAATTCCCAGCCAAATCTACGGCACGCAGAGATCTAAAATTTTTAACATAGGTGGACGGAAGGTGGAAGACGGATTTTTAAATTTTTAATTAGCTTTTTAATTAGGCTTTTTTAACAAATTTTTGAAGAAAATATTTTTAATCTGGTTTAGAATTAGGTTTCAGAGATAACGTTTCCATTTGAAATCGGGCACCATGGGGGGGTGGGGAGGGAAGGTATATAATTATTATACCACGGTGGGTCACGGACAACGCCGTGTGGGATTGCTAGTATATTATACGCTTTTATTTGGGATTCACTGGGTAGCCTATCACTAACCATCTGGCTAACATTATATTTACACTAATGTGTTAGGGATGATGAAGGTAGAATTTATAGGAAATGAACCTGTATTTAAAGTAAAACTACCCTCTTGTACATTTGACCGGGATTTGTATCTCAACCTCTCCATCCTCGGCAATTCAAACTATTGTGAGGATAACGCATTGACCATATGACCATCAATCTGGGTTTCACCAAACTATTGGTTTTATAAAAGTATACTTTCCATTAAATCATTAAATATGTTTTATATCTACTATTCGTACAACTTTTCAACGGTAATTTATTTCGTATATAGAATATTCACGGATATATGATAAATATGGGATATATCCGTCTATGTTAGATAGTTTCTAAGACATTTGTGGAGCTCCATTTATGATCGTTGTAAATGTTTTCTCAAGTTGAGCTAAAAAAGCAAGTTATGGATAGTAAGACACAATGCTAAGCTAGTCAAATCTAGCATAACCTAATTAACCTAACCTAACCTAAACAAGCCTAACATAATATAAGGCAAAAAGATTGGTGGGGCTGAATTAATATCTACCCACAGAACTATAATCTGTTATAATCCTCCTGGCAAGTGAACGTAGCCCAACTAAGCTATGAATGTTTTGGACAAGGGGTTCCGTGGCTCAAATGTTATTCTCTGCATCGTGAAAACCACTTTTTAGGGTTCAGTGGGGTCATTAAGCACCGGCATCCATCGAAATCTCAAATAATATATTTTTACTTTCTCGCTATCTTACAGGTAGAGAAAGTATTGTGATCGTCAAAAAAATCGAACTCGAGATTTTGATGAATCTTGACGTTTCATGACTCCCCAAATCAGAAAAAGTTGTTTTTGAATTTCCGTCGTCTGTCTGTCGGTACCTTCAAATAGAGCCTAAACTATTTTACCGATCCGGCTAAAACTTGGTATCTACGGTTTTCATGGGGTTGCCCCGAGGGGCTTTCGGAATTGTATATCCAACCCTAAAATTAAGAGTAGTTTGCTGAAGGACAAAAAGAGTTAAAGTCGATTTTCTCAATACCGACTCTAACGATTTTGATTAAATTTCATTTCGAAAACACATACAAATATTCCAAACAAAATAGCTTAATTTAATATTTTACTATTACAATACTTCCTCTCTTTAAGGGGTCGTGAAAAAGTTATAATATAAAATTAGCCCACATTATTAATTTAAGAGGATCCTTTTTAAAAAATCAAACACAATGAGAAGTGGGACAAACAATTCGGAAATTATATTTAATTTCCCTACCCAACCTTCCTCAGTACACCCATAAGGTGATTGAACCTCTGTCTGTCGACTCAGTATAATAATTATAGTAATAAACACGGCACCCGCTCACTCAGTTCAAAATACACTACCCCTATCAATGCGCCCCAAACCTACCCGTCTCAACAGTCATCCCAGCTGTTCGAGAATACAGGACCAAGCGCACTCTGTATTCATCCGCCCAAGAGAAATGTATTCAAACACGCGTGCATGACCTTATTTTCGTGTTCTTGTTAGACTGGCAAAATGTTCCAGTTGTGAGAGTCGGCGACCCGTGATCTGTTGTTACAAATGTCGGACACCAACTGCGCTGCGAGCGCTACTCCCCCCTCTTACTCTCTCTCACTCTCGCTCTTTCCTCTAACAAACAGGAACTGTCGTACGTTTTCAAACAATAATGATACAAAAAAAATACATTTCCACGTTGTTATAACGGTTTGAACGGTGTTTGTCACGTGGTTTCCATGAACTGCTCTTACACGTAACACGCGTTGAGGCGTAGTGTTCACTCCCCCCTCCCCCAACAGAGTACGATAAAGCAATTATTATATTATTATTATTTAGCACCGCGTCTTACTACCCGTTCGGGCTATACACACTTACGCTAATGTGTAATGGTAGGGTGATTGTCAGATGATATGGAGAATCTACAGTTTAACGTGGGATCCGAACCACGGTGGAGGCCTGGCATTCCACGCATTCACAAGATGTGATTAATACACGTCTTGTCAGACGTCTTGGTCTAGGGGTAAGGTGTCAGACTTCTGTGCTTAGGGTCCGGGGTTCAATCCTCGGTTCCGACACAGATTTATCTGATTGCCGAACCCTTCCTTCACCTCTGACAAGACGTGTATTAATCACAACTTGTGAATGTGTGGAATGCCAGGCCTCCACCGTGGTTCGGATCCCACGTTAAACTGTAGGTCCTCCATTTCATCTCACAATCACCCTACCATTACACATTAGCGTAAGTCTGTATAACCCGAACGGGTGGTAAGACGCGGTGCTAATACTTACTTGTCCATAGTTTCATCATTAAAATAGTAAACTACATTAGACAAGACCTACTGAATCATTGTTTGGTGCTTTATGCGAGGTAAGAGGGGCTGGACATAGTGCTCTCTCTCTCTCATACAACCCTGCTGTACGCTGGTTATCACACGGGAAAGTGCTCACAAGGGTGTTGTAAAAGAAGGATGATGTTAGTACTTACCTCAAAGACAGTGATTAATCCCAGGGATAAAAATGAGTTCAATGAGAACATTTTTTGCGCAAAGTAGCGTATCTTGCTGATATAGTTGAAAGACTTATTGTTTTAAACATGTCAATGCAGGAGTACGGATCGAACATTTTCACTTCAATTGACAAGATGACTACTCTTATTGGTAAACTGGGTCCATGGTTGTCTAAAATTGAAGAAAGTTTTGTTAACATGTACCCACGAATGGACGAAACTCTTGTATAACATGACCATAAGTGGCATGATTTTAACACTTTTTTTAAAAAAAAAATCACCAACTGCCTCAAATTTTTAAGATTACAATTTAAAAAATTATTTATGGGATTCGTTGAAGAGGTGAGGCAAAATTAGTAGGTGCAAAATCCTTTTTATGTGGAAGCAAGATATATGATATCTTATTACACTAGACTAGGATCAAACCCTGATCTCCCTATCTTTAGCAGTCTAGTCTAAAACGATAGTAACGCGTTAGACCATGTGGCAACCAAAGCAGGTATGTATAAATACCTCAAATATATATTATTATAACTTCAGTTTTATGTTTTTATAAAGAGGTTTTTAACACATTTCTGATGGATTCCCTTGAATGTATATAAGTAAATAAACTTGTGTTTTTTTTATATATTACTGTGTGTGTTTGTGCGTGAGTGGTAGAGTTGAGTGAGGTTGGAGAATAGTTGAACGAACTTTCTGCAAGGTGATATGAACCTTCTTCTTAAAGGAATTTGTAATGAATGTTTGAAATAAATTACTGCATCATGTACTAGAACTACTAAATATTTCAGATGAGAAACATGCGGATTTAATTCAGTGCCAGTCAACAATCCACAAGTCAAAACCGGCCTACTAGAAGGTGCGTTTTTTTTTCAATGTGTGGTCTATTCCTTCTCTTAAAAAAAGGAGAACGCTGGTTATTTTAATTAGAGTTCCCCTTACTTCCCTGTGTTGCAATATTAATATATTGATTGGTGTCAGCTGCTGATAGCCTGTATATAAAAGCTCAAATTTTAAAACCTAATCTAATGAAACCAGTTGAGATTCGAACTAAACCAAATGCCAGACCTTTTGGGCCATCGCCAGGAGGGCAAAGCATTATAGAAACCCGGATGAACTTAAATTGATGATATAGTAAGTTATGCTGTATACCTCAACGTTTTCGCAAAACTCTATTAACATAACAATGCAATTTTCGGTCCAAAGGAAGAAGAAGTTTTAATGAACTTATAATCTCAATTTGTGTGCTTACTTTTCTTATTAATTAATATTTTGCCATAATTACGCATTTCAAATTCTATGTACACATTTATTTTGATAGTAGGCGTATTGTCATTATAATGACAATTTCAATTCTTCATATCTGTCGTACGCAAAAACAGGGCTTCAAGACTTTAATTGGTTTGCTATTACTTTTGACAGCAAATAATTACAACCGTGTGAATTGTAATGAAAAGAACGCATCTTAAGAGCTACGCACATGAGCCCTAGTATTTTTCTCATACAATAGTTGGAGAAATTTACAGCATTGTCTAAACATAAAATGCATAGGTTCAAAACATTCCAAGCATAGAAATAGTATTAACTTATAGATTTACTAAGACTAAGGACAAAATATGTAATGTAAAGAGATAGTAAGAAAATATATATCTACTAAATTTGAAAACAAAATGGGCCATTCATAGAAATAGTAGGAACCCATACATCTACTAACACAAGAAACAAAATGGACTGCATATGAGATAGTAAAAACCCAACATCTTCTAAGACAAGAAACACAAAATGTACCATGCATAGAGATAGTAAGAACCATAATCTACTAAGACAAGAACAAAATGGACCATGCATAGAGATAGTAATAGCCCATACATTACTAAGAAAGAAACAAAATGGCCATGCATAGAGATAGTAAGAACCCATACATCTACTAAGACAAGAAACAAAATGGACCATGCATAGAGATAGTAAGAACCCATACATCTACTAAGACAAGAAACAAAGTGAGCCATGCATAGATAAGTCAGAGATTAAAACTTTCCCTGGAAAGGGCCCCAATATATCCTTTGCTGTTGACATCAACCATTTTCTAATAACTTACGTAGCCCCTAACTAACTTTTGCAGTCAACATTGATAGCATTTTACTATATGATTAATGTTATTACATGATTCGGTGGCACATGGTCTAGGGAATGCCCTCGTAATAGAAAAGACTGGGAGATCAAGGTTCAAATCTCAGTCGAGTGTACTGAGGGTGTTGTTTTCCAAAACAGTTTTGCAATATCCTTTTACGTAAATGCAGACAAACGTCCTTTAAATATATCCTTCTTTATCCTTAATACCACTAGCATAATTTGTACATAAGCATTAAGACTAGCGGGTTAGTAGGATGCGGTGCTAAAAAAAGTATTATTTTATAGTATTTATAATATCTATATAAACAGTAGACATGAGTCTTCAACTAGAAACATGACTTTACGTAGGAATATGTGAAATTGAAAGTATATCATTTTCAATTGTACCAACATTTATTAATAAATGGCAAGAATGTACGTGTTGGATAACGTAATTTCTAACGTAGTCACTCTATGCCATTAGGAACTCGGAAGTTTAATTGCCACACCTACAAAAGTACGCCACCTATACCTATCTTGAGATAGTTCAATCCTAATCATCACACTCCATCCCTATCTTGAGCTAATATTATTACAGCCCATCTCATTACCCTATCCCTATCTTGAGCTAATATTATACAGCCCATCTCATTACACCCTATCCTATCTTGAGCTAATATTATACAGACCATCTCATTACACCCTATCCCTATCTTGAGCTAATATTATACAGCCCATCTCATTTAACCTATCCTATCTTGAGCTAATATTATACAGCCCATCTCATTACAACCCTATCCTATCTTGAGCAAATATTTACAGTCCATCTCATTATACCCTATACCTATATAGAGCTAGATCTATCAAGTCCATCTCATTACATCCTACTCCTATCTTGACCAAGATCTATCAGTCCACCTCATTACTGTAATTTGCCAGATTAATGTCCATAACAATGTCTTATGTCAAATATAGTGTATGTAAATAATCACTAATTAACTACCTACACTTTCCAGTATCTTCAAATATCTTTGAACTAATATATTTTTAAACAATTTGTTTTCGGAAAACCTTCAATTTAGTTGCATCATGTAAGGTAAGAGACCACGTTTCTCACATAGAGATAACAATCTCTAAAATGATTGTTTTGTATATTCTGAACTCTACATTCTTTGAGAGCAGGCGATATTAATTATGACGAATAAACAAAAAAAAGGAGAAATATACGAGAATCTGTCAATAGATTGAACCTTAAAAGACAGGCAATATTTAGGTAACGTAGCTATACAACTAGGCCCTATAGATAAATTACAATATAATCAAAGAGTGAGGTGTTACATTAATTGCTTGGCTCTTTAATTGTAAACCGTTCGATTCCAAGTAAATAAGTCAAGCTAGATCTCAATTTTTTTTAACTAATATAGAATGGAACTAATTTTAACTATGTTTTTATCAACCATAAAACAAGGTTCAGATATTTGTAGCACATCTAGTGAATCTTGTGGCACACCTTTTGATAACCACTGACCTAGTTTAATCACGTAAAAATGGATTAAAGTATAAAATAAAGAAGGTATTCACTTCATGTCTGAAAAATATTTAATCAGAAATGACGCATTACTTGTGTGTTAAGGTTCATACTTTTTATACCGTCCACTTAGAAGCTTTGAGATAGCGCTTACAACTTCGCAAAAGCTCAAAGCTTTGCTAATAATTTCTGAAGGTGGAGGGAAACAAAAAAAAAAAGTAAAGAATAGTCGTGAAGTTTTAAGACGACACAGCTTTGTCACAACTCGCCATTTGAAGATGGCGAGTAATTCTAAAACTTGTACTCAAGGAAGAATAAAAACTTTTAAAGGAATAGTTTCAGAATTATGAATAGGTTATATCTGAAGACATAATCGGATAAAGAACAAGGAAACTAGACGAATATAATTATTCGGATGAATAAATTAAAGGATGGTGAGAACATTCCGTGATATTCATTTCTAAAATGTCACGAACAAACAAGATATGCAAAAGTTATGTGATAAATAATTTATATTTTCAGAAATTAAATTAACAAACTAAAGGTATTTTTAACACTCTAAGAGCCGATATTATGACTCCTAGATAAATATTTATATCTGGTGGATAAGTTAAAAGTGCATTTTATGACTGCAAGATAGATTTATCTGCCAGATAAAATGTATTTATCCATCACATTTTTATCAGGAGGTTTAAGTACCTAATAGCTTTTATCTTAAAGTTAAAATGGTTGTTTCCATAGTGACCCGTTGTTTTTAATGAGGTTTCGCCTATCAGAATCTGTTTTAGGTTAAAAAAAAGGTTAAAACTTCTAAGACAGTGGCATTACAAAGTGGTTTTAATTGACTTAAAAAATACTTTATTGACAATGCAATAAGGATTTAAATTCTAGATTACCCGCTTCGGTGGCTGCATGGTCTAACGCGCTACTCTCGCAATAGACCAAACCACCGATGATAGGGAGATTGAGGCTAAATCTCGGTCGGGTGTACTAGGGGTGTCTTTTCCAAAATGGTTTTCCACTCTACCTCTACTCAAATTCTGATACACTTCCTTTAAATATAACCTTCATAACCTCTAAAACAATTAGCGTAATTAGTACATAAGCGTATAACCCGAAGAGGTAGTAAGACGCGGTGATAAAAAATATCTAGGTACCCTTCGGTTGGTTGGTTGCTATCCACTATCGGCTTAATTTGTCAAGTTTTAATCTGTACCAATTAAATCTCTTCCTTTGGAATTCATGCAATTACTTTTATATTGCAACTATAAAAGAATCTTATTGGATATTGACAAATGCCTTTGTGTTGGAATATTATAAAGTAATTTTGTCGGTCTACAAAGTCCAAGGGCCGTTTCCGTATATTAAGCTGGATTTTGAGCACCGAGTGGGACATTATTGAAAACGAAGATAAATAATATCGATCGAAGTTGGAGGAAAGGCTGTGTTTTCGACCCATCAAGTAGATGGAGCAACGTAAGGTATGATGATGATTATTATTATTTGAATCAGTGAAAGGGGAAGTATTATTTTGGCTACAAATTAAATGGGAAAATAATATCGAACCTAGTTAAACTATAAAATTACTCTGGATAGTGGATATATTATTATCATGAACGATTGATTATAAATAAATTTGTATACATAAATACAAGGGTGTTTGGAAACTCATATCCCAAACTGCACATATAGTTTGTTTGAACCAAATTAATACAAAATCTTATGTAATTACATCCGGAAAACTATGCTAAAACCATTAAATTTTGTTCAAAGTTTCGGAGTACAGCACCGGGAGAGCAAGGCTGTTCAAGCATGCGTGTATAACAAGTTGCATCGGACTAGGCGCGTGGCACTGCACACTTTGAAATATTGGAGCATGGCAGCAGAACATACCACAATTAATAGTAAAAAACCACACCAGGCCATCTAGAAATTCGAATAATTTCTGAGGGTCTTCATTAGCGGTCAGAAAGTGTTTGCCATTATTACATGTGCAGTGCCGCCCGCCTTGCTTCTATGCAACCTGTTGTACATGCAAGCTTAAATAGCTATGCTATCCCGGCGCTGTACGCCGAAACCTTGAACACAATTTAATAGCACAGTATTAGCATAGTTGGTCGGATGTAAGTTTATGGGAATTTTGTATTACTTTTAGTTCAAACAAGCTATATGTGCAGTTTGGGCTATGAGTTTCCGAACACCCTGTATATATATATACATATAGATATATATGTAATGCTACAACATGGAATCTGACATAAACAGAATACATACCCACAATAGTGCCCATGTGGTCTAAAGGGCTAGGCCCGCAATATACTGGATTGCCAATAACTTGGAAATGGTGGTTCAGATCTGGGAAGGGTGATTTGAAGGCATTTTTCCAAATATGATCTAAAGTATGTTCAGTGTAGGAATTGTCTTCTGAAAGGTCTTTTTTCCTACCAGAAATCTGTCATATAGTAGGATATTGGTAGGAAAAAGACCTTTCATAGAGTAATTCCTACTGTGAATGGAGTATATCTTTGTAGTTTCCTAATATTCCATTCTATAGTAATTTTTGTATTAAGATTAATAATGAGTGATAAAACGGTGCTATCTATTATATTTAGCATGAAGATATTTGACGAATAAATTACTGTTAATTGTAAGAAATTATTTTAAAATAGGTTTGACTACAAATGACCAATAATAAATTAAATTTGTACTAACGTAAGCTTTCTACAAAATTGTGCGATATACTAAATATATTGGATAAAAGTTTACTTTTAATTGGATTTTAAATAGCTAATGGATGTATAAATAAATGGTACGGAGCTCAGCATGAAATTTCTCGCTCTATTATTTAAATAATATATGTGAAACGAAATAATATACACTAGAAAACCCAAGATAAAGTGCACTTACTTATGCCCTATGTAAAACATTCATGAAACGTCGATAGTCATCAAAATATTGAGTTCGATATTTCTGACGATCACAATACTTTTTCTACCTGTAAGATAACGAGAAAGTAAAAATAAAAAGCTTATTTGATAATTATCTTTATATCCACGTCTTATTACCAGGTCAGTTAGTAGGCGTATATGATAATTACTTTAATGGGGTGGAAATGAGAAAGCAATAATTGTAGACGTAATTCATCTGCGTGCATTTGCGTGGAAAGAGAGTGGAGAAACATTTAGGAAAAAGAATTTAACTAGACCCGACTAGGATTCGAACCTATATCACCACATCATGAGTAGGCCAGTCTAACACGAGTGTGACGCCTTAGACTAGATCATTTAGACACTTAAGCGGGTAAAAACTCAGAAGCATTTATTATTCCTAATAAGTGATTTAAAATATATTGTATAAATAATAGGATTCAATATCTTACTATCAATCTATCAGTACTTTGAGATGTACTAAATATAATTTTTTAGCACCAAGTCTAACTATCCGTTTGGGCTATGCGCTTATTTACTAACTATGATAATGGTTTTTTTTGATTAGGAAGGTTATATTTAGATGAAGTGTACCAGTATTTGCGTGAAGGGAGAGTGGTAAAACCATTTTGGAAAACAGACCTTAGTCCACCAGATCGAAATTTGAACTTCAATCTATCCGTAATCGGTAGTCTAATCTATTCGAGAGTATCGCCTTAGACCACGTGGCCACCGAAGTTGGCCAATAGAATATTGAAATCTGAATATTTTGAGTGCAACCAAATTTGAGGATTTTAATATATTTTATCGTAAATGAAACTCATTTAAATCTTAAAATAATTGCATATAAAACGTATTTAAATATTATAGAATTCACCTAAACTCTCTTATAGTAATTAATTTTATTACCTTCATTTTGTATAGTTAAGTAATTTATTTTTAAATGTAAATAGTTTATGGGCTGAATTTGGAAAAACGTGGCCACTTCAGAACTAGAAATCTTGCTTACGGTTTTCATAAGAATTAAGAATTAATTTTAAATATATTTTTAATAGAATAATTTTATGTTTTATGATAAATCTCAAAGAATGGTAAGGGCAAGTTTAAACTATTAAATTATTCACCTTGAAAAAAAATATAAAATAAAATGTTTAGTATTGACTTACAAGTGCACCTTTTTAAATTCAATTAGTACACTTTGATTAGTCATTAGAATCAGGTACACTATAACTGAGACTGACAATTTCAACAACACTTTAGACCATCATTATATGAAATAAAATATACATTAAAGACAAACTTGGGACTGTAATGTCATTAGTTCGTAAAATGTTCAAAAGTGAAAAACAGAAAGTATTCTAATGTGAGTTGATTTTAATTGGTGTCCCGTTAATGGATTCGCTGAGAACATTTCTCACTCTGTAGGCTCTATAAATAAGTGAGCTATTCAAGTTTATTTCGGTACAAAGTTTCGAGAATATTGTCATTTAAAAAAATTACTATTCTTTTTTGAATTTTACATAGTAAAGAAAGAAACATTTGAAAATAAATGGTACGGAGCTCCGCACGGACTTTTTCACTCTATTTTTTATAAATGGAGATATTTACTCAAAACCAGTAATATATGGGAAACCAAATAATATACACTAGCAAATCCAAACATAAATCACTAATATTAAAACATTTTGAGTCCTGGTTTTAAATTTTATAGTTTTATTTTTACAGAATTAATGTCCTCATTTGTATATTTGGACCGATAAAAAATATCAATATTGGGTCCACAATGGTCAATACTTCGTATTAAAATTTCAACTTTCGGTTAAAATTTTCGACCTTTTTTTTTTGGTGTTGCACATCTTCATGTCATCTCATTGCTATTAAATTCCTATTTATAAATTTTGACCAATAAAAATGTAAATATTGACTATTTAGTCTAAAATAAGACAGATCAATGTTGTACAAACATTTCTCCTAGAGGTTTAAGGAAAAAATACAAAATTTTTGAAGAGACATACCTATATTTAATTAAGCTATGGCATTGGAGAATTATTATTTCGTTTAAATTAAGTAGCATTATTTATAACTAAAGCTCACAAAATTGTATCAATATATTTACCAATATCGCAGAAATGTTGGTTTTATAAAAATATATTTCATATAAAAGATTTATTTTTAATAGTACTACAATTTTGCAATGATAAGTTATTTTGTATCACAAATAGTTGCGGAGATACGGAAATTTCAGCTCTTTGTAAGGTACCTAAAAGTTATTTTCATGGGAAAACGAAAACAGCCAGTTTATTTATAATTTAATCAATGCGTTGATATGAATTTTAATCAAAATGCTTAGAGCCGATTTTGAGAAATTCGATTGTTTCTCGTCTCGCCCTTTATTAAACTACAATTAATTTCAAGTTTAAACAGACACAGACAGGCGGAATTGCAAAGACCACTTTTAGGGTTCGGTGGGTCATGAGACGTCGACATCCATCAACATTTCAGGTTAGATTTTTTTTATGGTCACAATACTTAACCGTTTGTGTTCGAAAAGTTAAAAAATATAAATATTTCGTAAATCTTGGAAGTTATTAGTTTTATAAAAATATGCTTTGAATAAAATATTTATATTATAAATAGATCTACATATTTGTGATGATAAGTAATTTCATATTTCAAATATTTTCGGAGATATGAAAAAAAAAATTAACGCACAGACCGGAGCCCTTAAAGTCATTTGTCGAAATATTGAGAGTAGCCATTTTGTTTGTGATATTTATAGATGATTAGATATGTAATTTAATCAAATCATTAAGCCGATTTTAAGAAAATCTACTTTTTCTCATTTTGCCCTTCAGTAAACTACCCTTAATTTGAGGGTAACCCTATGAAATAAAGATTTTATTGATTCTAATAATCTCTGTTATATCTAATAGTTTATCTAAATTCATCAACCCATAATGTGCAAATACTTTTATCCAAATAATATAAATTAAAAATAAAGTAGTCAAATTATTTTCAAATGCTATAGATCAATCAATCATTAATCATTAATTATTGGGTATGCTACGAAAGTTATTATACAAATAGTTTTACTTAGTATAGTCTATAAAGTATGGCTAAATTTATGTAATGGTACTTTAAACCCCATTACCATTTTTTTAAAAATGTTTTTTATGTACGCCTAATTCAAACAAAACTCTTTTTGTCATCTCATCTAACTGTATGTATGTATTTGCGTGTGTAAGGATGTATGTATATATTTTGGTGCCTTATTATGCTTTAAATATATCTAATATATATATAATAGAGCTATGTATTGTGTATGCATATGTTTCTATCTTTGTATACGTCTGCAGAGAATTGCTTTTATCAAATAATTTTTAATTTATTTTTCAAAACATGTATATCCTATTACAGTGTATGTTGTATATTAATAAAAGCTCATAAAAAGGAAATCATAAGTCAGGTCATACCTTCCATCAATCTTTTGAAAATGGTAATAAAATATATTTTTAAGTATAATTTTATTTAATTAGTGTATAAAGGTCGTATCTGCTATCGTCATACATCAAATTTGTTATTTTTGTATATTTCTTGATCATCTCGCCCAATTTTTTAATATGAGTTCGTATAAATCAATTTAGAGGTAATTTAATTTTTAGAATGGTTCTGAAAGTTTTGATAAACCTAACTCATTTAAAAATTTAACTCAATATTTATTAAATTAAACGTGACCCTCTAAAACCAAATAGTTGTTAATAAAAAAATATTCTACAATTTGGGAAATATTTAATCAATTTTCTGAATATATTATAGTTCTAAAAAAAAATCCCTTTAATACGAACTCATAAATTTAAAAATTAGTACACCTCGCTTATACTTAAGGGTGTCATCTTATTTTGATGGATTACACTATTTCCCTACCTGCTAAGCTTAAGCGTGTGTAATTTTATTAAGATAAACTTGCTGTTTATAAGGATTAACAGAATGAACTTTACCTAAAACAACAAACATAAACAAATATTACTAAAGTTTCTAACAAATGATACTATATTTCGTGTGATATTACAAAGTAAGAATGGAGGTCCGACTGATACAAAATTAGACACTAACGAAGATGTTTGACGTGTTTCAGGGTACAAGTGTTCTTCTGGTAACAATCCCTGTGGACCAACCCTTCCGTTCCTCCTGAGGGTAAATAACAATGGAGACCATGCTAGGAGGTAGGAGAAACCACTAGAGAGAAATAAAAAAACCACACACATACACACATACATACTCTCGCTGCCACCAGCACACTCTAGCAGCATCTTCAGGTACCAACCCGCTCTGCTACCATAGTGCTCATTTGGGTTGAGAGGCGAGCTCATTAGTGGACAAGGGGGTGGGGTAGTAGAAATACTAACAAGGGGGAGAAAAGGGAGAGGGGGATTTGAGTTGAAGAGAAATGTGAATAAAATTATGAAAATATGAAGATAGATTTGAAAAAGGGGAAAAAATCCAATTAGTTTATCCAGACCACTTCGATCATACGCTCTCTCTTTCTTTATATACTATTATATTGGGAATGTGAACTTGGAATTTACTAATTCTAGAACACCTAGTAAAATACTTAGGGCTATTTGGGATAAGAAAAATATGTGCCTACCTTTATCCACAAATATAGGCACTATCATCACTAACGGTGGTGGACACTTGGTCAGTATATACAGTAATAATGCATTTATATAAAGATATATCTTTACTACAATATATATATATGATATACATATATATAGTATATAGTATATATATATGATATACATATATATAGTATATAGTATATATATATATGATATACATATATATAGTATATAGTATATATATATGATATACATATATATAGTAGGAATAAAAAACTGACCTAGGTCACAGACTGGAAACAGTGATGTATATGAAGTAAAGACGTGTATATGAGGTGTATACAATGAACTATTTATAATATGTTAAAGAAAACTAATTTTTAATGTGTAAGCAGTTTAAATGTGTTAAGATTACATTATTTTTAATCATATACACAAGGTTCTTTTATGCCCAATATTTTGATTTTATTATATTTTGTAGTACCGATATTTAGAATTATTATTTTTTTTCAACCTAACTGGTGACCTGGTGGTCTAGGGGTATGGTGTCGGACTTCTGTGCTGGGGGTCCGGGGTTCAATCCTCGGTCCCGGCAAAGATTTATCTGATTGCCAAACCCTTCCTTCACCTCTGACAAGATGTGTATTAATCACAACTTGTGAATGTGAGGAATGCCAGGCCTCCACCGTGGTTCGGATTCCACGTTAAACTGTAGGTCCTCCATTTCATCTCACAATCACCCTACCATTGCACATTAGCGTAAGTGCGTATAACCCGAACGGGTAGTAAGACGCGGTGCTAATAATAATATAATAATAAAATAATAATAATAATAATAATAATAATATATTCAACCTAACTCTATGCGTTCATTTTATTCAGGTGTCCGAATCGGTCATTGCAAACACAGATTTGAAATGTATATTTAATGAAACTTCGTATTTTGACTGTACCGATTGTAGAGACAACATCGACCAGTAAAACATAATATGCCAGGCCAAGGCAGAGGGTCGATAATCCACATTAATGGCTGACGCTGGCTTCCTTACCTGATCGGTTTTGCTGAAACTGGCTGAGATATTGATACTTGCTATATTTTCCAAGGTAACCCACAGTTATGATAAATTCCCTGCCAAAATGTAATAGACTCAAAAAATCTTAATAATTCTCACTGTAAAGGCTAATTTACTACCTCATGTTTATGAGGGTGG
The DNA here is from genome assembly GCA_033556935.1 of Timema podura. Taxonomy (NCBI): domain Eukaryota; kingdom Metazoa; phylum Arthropoda; class Insecta; order Phasmatodea; family Timematidae; genus Timema; species Timema podura. The sequence continues at coordinate 3,052,862 of JAVRXN010000002.1, forward strand.
ATAAATCATTCATACCCACATTGGCCGTATGGTGTAACTCTCATACTGGATTGAATTACCTGGGGCAGAGAGGTTAGGGTTAAAATCCTGGTCGTATTTGCTGAGGGAAAGAGATTTGTCTCCATTTATTTAGGATATTTATCGTGCACTTTCTAAACCAAGTGTAGATATCAGCACACTAGATTTTCAATGAACGAGAGTGAAAGAGATTACTAATTTTTTCCGGGAAAGATATTTTCACATACTTCTCAGGGTTCTTATACATACAACAATCGAAATGGTAGCGACGGCTTTACTTCACCTCCGAAGGAATTTGTGCTACGGATTTTTATCAACCAATAAAAAATCTGTTGATCCTAGATTGGTTTGAGCCTACGAACATCAATAAGGTTATGAAGCAAACACTGCCCCAAATCTACCGAGGTCGACACGGTGTGAATTACTAAACTTTTTCACACTCTCTTCCTACTCATATGCTGGAAAATTTCCTCTAAACTTTCACCTCCCTCATTCCTGAATAGTCAGCATTATTTTTGTGTGTGTATAGACCGAAAGGGTACAAATCTGCTGTGAAAAAATCTCGTTCGATCAAAAGAATATGTGTAATGCATGATTATTAGATTTTAATGTCAATAATTGAAGTTAGAGTGTGTGGATCATAATGAAGGGGTAGGCCATGTAAGACGTGGTTAAATATTGTAGACAAATGTGTGAAAAAGAGAAACATTAATGGTTTTAAGAATAACAGAGCATGCATGACACGGTATATGGATGTTGTTGAAGTGAAGGGAGTATGAAAGGTTAAGGAAGTGTGGAGAAAGTTAGTGAGGATGGATTAAGTACGGAGTTGTTTTTTGAGATACATGCACAGTTTTTTTGCTGACCCTATAAGGGAACGGCGTGATTATGTATGTATATATGTAATGTCAACATGTAATATTTTACTCACGCGTCAAATTATATTAATTCACATTACTCATATATTATAGCAGTCCTTTCTACTTTTTACCTCAAGTAAATATTATTTAACAGAAATTTTAAAACATAATAATAATATATAAAATATATATTCACAAGCGAAAAAAAAATCCCCGTGTAATCCCCATCAATATTTCGTCCCCCAACATACCACCTTCCTCTAACTCCCTCCCTCCCCCATAAGGGAGGTTCACAGGCAACAAAAGAAGACTTTAGTACACAACAAACGTTTCGAAGAATTTCTTTTCTTTTTTTTTTTTATTTCTCTCTCTCTGACTTGGTATGTGGACCTGGAGAATACTTGCGAAGAAATCCCTGTAGATTTTTTTGCCAACATTACTCAAACTGGATTTCCCTAACAAACTCGTCTGCTTATCTTTCCCTCATATAAAAAAAAAACCTTTCTCTTCTCCTTTTTTATTTTTTCTAGGAAATAAAAAAAAACTTTCTAGGATGTTCTTTTTTAAAAAAAGGAGTAAGAATCTTTGTATTCAAGGGGAAGGATAGTTGTCAAAACACGGCACAGTGTTGTTTGTGTAGTGTAGAGTAGTGTAGTGTAGTGTAGTGTAGAGTAGTGTAGTGTAGTGTAACCTAACACAACACTATCTCATATTTGAAATTGACGTCACGTTTGGTCAATAAGCGTAGGGCAATCTTCTCATAAACTAATTTACGTTCCCATCTATAAGCTGGCACCCAGAATCATCGTATGCATATCTGTCATTAACTAATTATATCAGCATAATTAGGCAGTAATTAATCAATTTGATTAGATTAAGTGATGTTGATTTGCTAAACTCACTTTCGGTAATGAAATGCTGAGATCTATTAGCTAATTATATGCGTTTAATCTAAATTATAAGTCTACTTAAAAAAACAAGATATAAAAATGTTGTTTCACTCATTAGTGATTTTCTCTCCTTGAACTCTATTATAAATAATACGGTCCCGTAGAAGGTGCTATAATTAAGTGTGACTTTATTCATTAGATGCAGCTTGTCGAACAATAATTTAATATTAAAAAATACTTACATTTATTTACGTAACACAGACTTACACCATCTGTCTGTTGAGGAGTTGTTATTTAACTTGAGAGGCCGACAAAGGAACTGCATCAGTTTTCACACGGTATAATGGAGGGGTCAGCAATAAGCGGTCCGCCGGCCTGATCCGGCCCACCGACTGATTTTATCTGGTTCGAAAGTTATTTAGCAAACATAAAAATAAACTAATATACTAGTAACTCGCTTTGCTCGCTGTGGGCTCCGCCCCCATACCCCCAGTGAGTGTAAACTAATGTAATTTTAGCGTCGTTTTGAACGTTGATTTATTTTTACAATTTTACGATACTAGCTGTCCTATTAGTGTGTCAAAAAACTTTAAAAAATGTGGAAAATGTGAAAAATTTACCTAAAATCAAAAAATCTAGCTTTGGTAGAATCCGTTTTTTGATAGGTCTTACCGTTTAACCACAAGAGGCTTCCAAAAAAAGGTCCACACCGACTTTAAAGTTGCTCCACCATTTTGAATTTTTTTCGGGGGCTAGAAATTAAAATTTGTATATTTTTAGAATCTTCCCGTCGGCTACAGGCTAGAAGCTATACGTTTGCCAAATTTCAAGTTTCTAGCTCATCTGGAAGTGGGTAAACATTAATGTCAGTGAGTGAGTCAGCCATGTGGCTTTGTAGTATAGTGATTAATTAATATACGAGAACTATTGGGCTGAAATTTTTCTAGGTTTTTTGTTTTTCAAACCAGCACACTAAATTTATTTAAAACACATACGGCCTGCAATATAAAAAAAGTTGCCAACGCTTGGTCTAAGTCATCATACTAGTAATAGAACGAGTTTTAAATCCAGTGGGCTATAATCGGGCCAGTGATCCCCTACCTTTACAAATACAAAAAAATACGTAGCTATATGAATGAATATTTAAGAGTTAATTACTTGATTTAAGTCTATTTAGTTTTTATAGTGTACGGTCAATATTCGAAAACAAAAATTTCTAATTAAATCAACCATAGACAAACAAACACCTGACTTAGAATTAAAACTATTCGAAATTAATATGATTTTATTTTGATATAAAAAGTGATTGAAATTAGGTCAAGGTAATCTTTGAATTATTATATTTTAGTTGAATACTTAACAGGTATTTTTTTTTCTTTTATCTCAACGAATATTCTAGTTGGATTCAGTTGCAACCCACACAAGTTGGAGGAAATGTTGGGGGTTTTGAGAATTTCGGATCGGAGGACAGAGGGAGGGAAATTCATGAATTATGCAACAACAAAAAAAAGAGGGAGACGACCAAACTTCCCTTCTGTCCCGATGGGGGGTGGGGGTAGGGGGGTGGAAAGGGGTGCAAGTTGGGGGTGGGGGGTGGAAAAGGATTGGTTTTGTGTGAATCTGCCGAAGACAAGATAAAAAGGAAAGCTATGGATGGAAACGGTGAACGTTTGGAAAGGGGGAAAAAAATGTATGGTTCTATATATTGAAACAGAGTTTCCGATTGTTATTTTTTTTTGATTATAGGTCAAGGGTAACGAGGGTAGCATCGATATTCATTGGGTAGAGAAGTAAGCGAATGTATTGTCAAAAAGTTCTCTAACTATGTTTTTATGTATTTGTGTATATAATCCGACACTCTAGTGCAGTGGGTAGCGTGTCTGCCTAGTGAGCTAAGGGTCCCAGGTTGTATTCCCGACATGGCAGAAGAATTTACCATTGGTGAAATATGGAATTACCCTTTAATATTTATAATTAAATGGCTGGGTACTGGATGTTGTGCCTGTCCTAGTCTTAAGTTAGATTATAAGGCATATGAAGCTACGACAGGTCTACCAAGCCGGTAGAGGAAAAATATATGGCTTGAAAAAAAACTGACCTAGGCCAGAGGCTGGAAACAGTAATGGATGTAAAAATGTGTGTGTATATATATATATATATATATATATATATATATATATATAAACATACAGGTTTTTTCCTACTGCGTATGGGACTAGCGTGACTAGGTATGAATGTATATAATTATAAATCGGTAGTAGTACTTGGCATTTCTTTTCACTCAAGCATCACGTCTTACACACCATCCTATAGTTACAATAGGATAGAGATATGGAAGAAAGAATCTAAAGGAATAGTTCCCCTAATAGCGTGAGGATAGAGGAATAAACAATTTGGGGGAAAAAAATAAATATGTTTACACTAAGCTGGTATTCTATCAACGATTGTCACTAGTCAGCCAGACAGGATGAAACTGACGCCTTTTGTTCACGTTATCAATTGTGGTGGGCTGAGTAGTGTATTTGGGTGTTATTAAATGGATTGATTTAGTGGAAAAATAATTCAGAGTGGGGATAAGTTATCACCGCTACAGTTTTAACAAGATCCGCTTACTCTGGTCAAATGGGGACAGAGTGGGGGAGAATATATCACAGGTAGAGATTTAACAAGTTCTACTTTTCCTGGTCAAATGGGAAACAAGTGAAGCAAAACATATCAAAGGTACAGTTTTAACAATCTCTGTCCATCCTGGTTTAATGGGGACTGATTAGGGGAGAATATTTCACAGGTACAGATTTAAAAATCCATAATTGCCCTGGTAACACTCATAGACATAACACGAGGCAGCCTACCCTGTTTTTCGTGTTAGTCCTAAAGAATTAATAGATTATTCTCGTTGTACTTAATGCCCATGATGTAATGAGAGTAAACCTACTATGTTTGTTCTTTATTATACACCTTTCTTTAAATTATATTATCTACAAGTAGGTATGTTTTCAACAAAATTTAGCCAAAAATAGAACAATGTCCTGACTTTATTAAAAAAAATAACACAAATACCATGAACTAAAATAAATATTTTGTTTTATCTTATCATTGCTAGCAGATATAAATCAAAAGGTTTCTGAAAGGATACATCAGGGTACTTTGGGTTAATCTGGGACCTTTGGTTTTTGTATCATATTACAAAAATCCTACGTTTCCATTCACATAGAGTAATGTCGTAAATCAACCAAATTTTGAATTACATTAAAGTAAAAAACTAAAATATGAAATTGGCATTATAGTTTGAAGTAATGAATATACAATGTATGTAGCAATGTTGTATATTGGGTAAAACTCTACGATTTGAGCAAAATGTTAAAAGATAATTTAGAAAAAGAACATTACATTTTAAATTATTAGTACAAAATGTTAATAATTAGTCAAGACCAAACCAATATTTATGTGAATTATTTTTACAAAAACCTACATACATTCTCATTTACAATAGAGGGTCTAGAAATTACTCTCCAGATATCCATTTTGTACAAATATTTGGAGCCATTTTTTGAAATATTTCAAATTTTCAAATGTTAGACCTAATTGATAAATTTTATTTTAAGAACTTAAATGAAATCACGATTCAGCCTTGAGTTTTGAGTACAGAGACAGGACAGATTATTAGACTAAACAGGCTTTTTAAATGATATTTTATTTATTATTTAGATGTTAGAAACAATTAATGAAACAATCTTTTACTATTCTACTATTTTGTGTGCATGCAATTGTTCTTGAAAGGCAATTTTAGTTATTTTAGCATGCTGTTAATAAGATTTTCCATTTTAAAAATTATTTTACTATCATGATGCCACATTTAAATCAAGTTTTCAATCCAACCTATTTTGTTGACGAATTATTTTTTTAACGATGGGTCACATGCTCTCAATTGGGTTCATATCCGGAATTAGTACCTAGCCTGGGAATAAAACTGAGACTTTCATATTTAAAAACAAGTTTTCACAGAGATTGTCTGATGATTTGAACAATTAAATAGTAATTTTTGGTTTCAATCCAAATTAAACAGCTGATGTACGTCAATTTTACCAGCTTAAGGTAAAAATATTATTATTATTTATTATTATTATTAACACTGCGTCTTACTACCAGTTCGCACATACGCTAATGTGTGATGGTAGGGTGATTGTGAGATGAAATGGAGGACCTACAGTTTAACGTGGAATCCGAACCACGGCGGAGGCCTGGCATTTCTTCTTCCACACATTACAAGTTGTGATTAATACACGTCTTGTCAGAGGTGAAGGAAGGGTTTAGCAATCAGATAAATCTGTGTCGGGACCGAGGATTGAACCCCGGATCTAAGCATAGAAATCTGACACTTTTCCCCTAGACCACCAGGTCACCTCTTAAGGTAAAAAAAAAACTCGAACTAGAGTAAAATATAAAGTTAATAAGTCTAATAACAAAATTGTGATTGATGTGAAGCAATGTTCGCGTATATTTGAGAAATATAGTTTAGTCTAATAATTTGTCCTGCCGTTCTATACACAATTTAAATGTATAATTTGAACGAAATTCCTCAAACAATTTAGGTTTAAGTACCAGTTAGACACAGACAAACAAATATGGAGACAGATTTTATTGTAACACCCACTATTTTGAGTTTGATGGGACATAATGTGTCTAGAATTTTAAAACCTCGCGGCAGAATATTTTCATAATTAAATACATTTATATTTATAAGAAAGTAAAATACAGTTGAAAAAAATAAACAAATAATTAAAGCATGATGAAATAAAAATGGTAAAGATATTTTCCGTTAATTAACTTTTTTCATAAGTCAAGACCTTCAAGCAGTCATCTATTATTCTTGAACAAAAAAAAACAAATTTAGTAGAAAAAGGTTGTATTTAAAATGTTTCTCTATCTTGAGAGAATGTGGTTATAATTTTCATGACATTAAAACAAATAATAAAAAATATATATCGAGTCAACTTTATGAGAAGGCGTTTTGGGAAAAAAAAGTGTTCGGATGGGGAGTCTGATTATATTACTCCAAGGAACACTTCAACAAAACACGTCTATATGTTCGTTTTTTTTTTTTTGAGTGAGAACAGAAAAGCTAACTGGCTTGGAATGAAGCACCGCCATTTTGTGTGCGTAACAACCGTAAAAATAACGATCATCTCGTGAGAACTACGCGTCGAATTCAACTGCCACGTAGCTTCTCAATGGGACACTAACAAAACAGGTAATAATAATGTTGTCACTTATGTACACATTTTTTTTCGAGGGGTATATTTAACCCCGTTCAAGTGGTCTTTAGTCAAACAAATCGGAGAAATGTTCTTATTTCATTCACTAAAGGAAAAGTTGGTCACGACTCTTGGGAGAGAGAAAGTACTATAAAAATTGTGATCGTTACAAAAAATATCGAACTTGAGATGTTGATGGATATTCACGTTTCATTACCTTCTGACCCCAAACAGTGATTTTCGCGATGACTTTTGTCTGTCTGTCGATACATCTGTATGTCTGTTGATACTTCTATATGTCTGTCGATACTTCTATATATCTGTCGATACTTCTTACTGTCTGTCATCCATCTGTCCGTTTGTCCATCCATCTGTATGTTTGTCAATACATCAGTCTGTTTGTCCATTCATCTGTATGTCTATCGATACGTCTATCTGTCTACCTGTCCATCCGCCAGGCTCTATGGCCATCTGTCTGTCTGTCTGTCTGTCCATATCTCGTTCTGGAGACGAAACTATTTTACCGTTTAAGCTATAATAATAATAATAATAATAATATTTAGCACTGCGTCTTAATACCCGTTCGGGTTATACGCTTTAGTACTGATTATGCTAATGGATTAGGAATCGGGAGGGTTGAATTTAGAGGAAGTGAACCCGCATTAGCGTGGAAGGAGAGTGGAAAACAATTGAGGAAAAACCACCCCCAGTTCACCCGACCGAGATTCGAACCTCGATCTCCCCATCCTAGGCGGTTTTAAGCTATAACTTGGCATATAAGTTTTAGTAAGATTTCACAAAAGGATTTTTATATATTATATATCTAGCCCTAATATTAGGGGTAGTTTACTTATATTTGAAAAGAGAGTAAACCGATTTTTCTCGAAATAGACTCTTACGATTTTGATTAAAATTAGTATATAGCCACAGTTTGACACTAAAAACGAGATGGTGTATCCAACATGTCCGGTAAAATGAGATATATGATACTTTGTACAATAGGATATCTAGAAATTTAATCATATTTTTAAAACTTTTTGAGATATGAAATAAATTATCTTTACAAAGTTGTAGAGACACTAAAATTTTAAAAATGTGATATAAATATATATATCTATATAGACCCAATAATTTGCATGCTACATGTAATTTTTTTTTAATAGAGGCCTTAGAGATTGGCTGATGAATATTTTACTCATTGGTGAATAGTGATGTTCCTTTTTTTTCTCTATAATCTTATTATCTTTCTGAAAGAGTGTATTTTATTTAATATATGCTTTTTTCGACTATGCTTCTGTAATAATATTTATCATTTCGTTTCACATATCTTAGGAGTTTTAAGTAGATTTATCAATTTGCCAAAGAAGTGAGAAGGTATGTAAGATGCACAGTACTATTTATTTTTGCAAAGAGATTTAAATGGGGGTCCAGCTTCATATTACTTTTACGGGCTATTCGCATACTTACATTATAGGTTCTGGGATGGAGAAGGTTGAATATTAAGCGAAATGTACCCTCAATTTCTTGGAACCCGTGATCACCCACAGAATACCCAGCCAGGATTTGAATCCCTGATCTTCCCGTTATCAGAAATGGAGAGAGACCAGTGGTTTTCAAACTGGCGTACGCAGCCTACCTAAGAGGTGTACCCGAAAACAGTTTTGTATTGGATTATATCTTGTATAACTCTAATGTGTTTAGGATTAGAAAGGTTGGATTAATAGGAAGTGTACATACATTTGCGTGTAGAGAGAATGAAAGACAATATAGGGGAAAAACATAGGCAGTGCACCCGACTGGGATTTAAACCCCGATATCTCTGTCATCGACATTCTAGTCTATTTCTAGAGTTGCGCCTTAGTCCATGCGGCCAACGAAGCGAGTATTTGTGTTGTTTTTAAATAAAAACGTGAACATCCCTTAACATCAATTGATGAAGCCAACAGAATGTTAAAAGAAACCTGACATTATTATTTTTATCCTCTAAAGGAGAATGGATGGAAACTGAGTTTAATCGCTCATGATCCGTTTACTGTGCTTTGCGACACTGACATGTGACTTGTGTGAAGTGGTACCTGCCATGAATACGTGACGATGACATTTCACAAAGACGAGTGTGTAGGGGTGGGTGGGAGGCTTTTTGTCAGCTCCGGAATCCGAAACGCGTGAGAGATGGGCATTTTTATTTGGATGGGAGCTTAAAAGGATAAAACTTTTTCTCTCCTTCCATGTTGTGATGGTTAAGGTGAGAGTGTAGGGAAAGAGTTGGCAACGTTGTTCCTGTGGGCGCCATGGCACCCTCCTGACAGATTTTAGGGACTTTAGGCACCCACCTTATATTATGTAATTTTGTACATTTTTTGTTAAATAGTTTTGTTTGATAAGTAACAGGATGGTTGTCAAGTATTATTTGAAATTAAACTTAATTGTTATGTAGTCTTCATTAGTTCTCAATTTATTATTCCATTAATATTTTCATGAATAAGTTTTTTTAACAATAACCCCACTTTGTAAAATACCTCAAAATTTGAGGCTCAAATATTTAGATCTGAAAAATAATAATATAATAGTTTATGTTTTGTTTATTACATTAAAAATACGTATATACTCAACATGTCACTAATACATACATAAATAAAAGGTGAAAATTCAAATATAAAAATCAGCATCTTTCTTGGCATACCCAGAGTAAAACATATTTGGGAAAATAGCTCTTCACCCCTGGTGTAGGGTATACAGTTAAAGTCCAGGGTGTTTACAATTCTTATAAAAAAAACTTTTTTTTGATCAAAATAAATAAAATATTGTTTCAGTACATATAGTTTAGTTTTCTTCAAATAGTGATATCAACAGGTTGTTGAATATCTGTCGTGAGAATTGCGGAATTAGTTGGGAAACTTTTCAAATGAAGGAAAAAGTTGCCATTAAATTACAGGATACCCTCGAAAAATGTTCAACAAATGTTGAGGTCACCATGTGAAGAAAATTAAACTCTGTGTTTTTACTAAACCAATATTTGACTTATTTTGACCAAAAAATTGTTTGATATATATTAACTAGAATAATACGGCACTTAACCCGAGTTCCCTCCCACTTGAAGTAGACGTTGCTCATAAAAGTAACCAAAAATATAATATATTCACTATTGTTCCCTTTCCCCCCAACCCTTCCCCCCTCCCAGCACCGTAGTATACGTCTTACAACCCCGCCTGGGCTATCCACATATTTACACTAATGAGTTAAGAAAGAGCAAGGTGTAATGTAATGGAAACTCGTCCTTATTCGTGTGGAAGGAGAGTGGGAATCCACTCAAGAAAAAAATACCTGTTTCATAACAACCAAACAGGAATTCTATCCCCAGCCTTCACCGGTGAAACAGACTAGACGAGCTCGTAGTTAAGCCCACGTAAACCACAGACGCTTAGCTCGGTAATGAGTCTGTGTATGGAGCTTAGGGTACAATGTCCGACTCAACCTACTTCTGTAGCCACATGATCTAACGCGCTACTCTCGTGTAAAGCTTAATTCACACGTTCGATGAAAAAATACAAAGCAGAATCTTTGCAGTAATTCACAAACCTTAAGTTGACCCATGATGCACTGAAATCCTAACTAAAAACAGCTGATTATTAACATATTTTATTTTCTATTGGATAAACATATTATATTTTAGATAATTCTCCCGATGGATGTTTTCTACAGTAGCCCCATGGCTTCTTTGGTGCTGACTGACAGTCAACATTTAGGTATATACCTAAATTTTGACTGTCGGAAGTGACAGCTACTAAACACATGTTTTTTGCAGATCATATGTTTCGGCGTAGGGATACATAATTTGGTCCGGTAGCTTTTGAAAGCCATCAGCTGTCAGTCAGCACCAAAGAAGCCATGGGGCTACTGTAATTATAACGCTGTGTAGCGCCACAATCCATTACATCGATACACCCGCTTTACATTAACGGGTTATTTCAAATCACCTCACAACAGCCAACGAAGCTGTCTGCTAGCTTCTGGCTGTAGAGCGCATGCGTCGACAAATACGCTTGCACACTGATTTTAGATGGTTGGCTATGTAATTTTATTGGTTCTCCTGTGCCGAACATCTTGGGCAGAGCGGACGATGTAGAGAACTTTAACGGAACAGCTCGCGCCGATTAAGAAGAAATCTTGTGATTGGATTAGAGCGCGTCACGTGACCACGTTTCTGTTCTGCGCTAGTTTTTCGGTGAGCGTGTGAATCCACATCCAGACTAGTCTGCCGAAACCATGGATATCAGGGTTCAAACGCAAATGCGGGTGCACTTAATCTGAATTAAGCCTTCCTGATCCCTAACACACTAGTGTAACTAGAACATAGGCGTGTAGTCCAAACGGGTAGTAAGACGTGGTAAATAGAAAAATGTTCAACTACCACGTGGTCTAAATAAAATGTTTATTTTATTAAAATGGTACCTACTTTTACGTTGATGAATTAATGGATTGCCGGTTATATAATTAAATTATTTTTTAAACCTTGTGTTTATATAATCAGTCGGTTAATAAAGTGTACAGCCGTGTCAGTGGTCAAACGATCTAAGGCGTCACTCTCGTGTTAGACTGACCTGCTGATGACCAAGAGTTTGGATTCAAAACCTCGTAAGGTCTACTGAGGTTTTTTTTTTAATGGCTCAAATTATTTGGTTTCAAATGGGTATATGCTAAGTTTTAGACTATATACCTTTTTTCTCTCAGCAAAAAATAAATAATATATATTTATAGTAATTTTCTGACTGATATTTAAAAAATTTAAAATATTTTAAAATAATAATATCAACGATTTGTTCAAAATTAATATATAGTGCCTATTTTAGGTCATAAATAATAATGTAAATTTAGTTTTTCCAAGATAAATATATTTAACTTTTGCCTACAGAAAATTTTAGAAAATTTGAAATTTTTCGAAAATAACCTATACGCTTTAGTTCAATAGTAGGTATAGTTAGGGATTGTTTTTCATGATAGATAAGGATATGTTTTTATGTTTACAAACTAAAAATAATTTGAGGTCTGTTTAAAATAAAGGGTTTTTGATGATTTGATGTGTGTTAAAAATATTTAAATGATTTTGTTTTAAATGTATTAATAAGTGTGTTTATTGTGATTAAAAAGTGGATGTGTTTGTTTTTCTAAGAAAAACTTATTTAAGATGATCTAGTTCAGTGAATTTCTATTTTTGAAAACATTCTTCCAAGCTATAGTTACTATATGAGAAAGTTTGTGAGTGTGTGTCTTAGCAATTATTTATGAGAGACTAAGAGGAGAAAGAACCAAAAGGATGCACACCACCTCGAACCTCTGTACCTCTGCCCATAGACACAGCCCTGGACTCCTGAAACTATTAATACCAACCTAACAGCTTCCGAGTTCATACCTAATTAATTAAAGACAAACAACTTTTTATATTAGAAGAAATAACTCGAGGATACTGTGCAGAATCGATTATACAAACAAATATACACACTCCTATTACCCCTGAGGCAAGTTCGATTAAATTGCATCCAAGGGACGATGTTGTGTTTCTTAGTTAAATAGCTAAACCCTCAATGCAAAAGCAGTCCAACTCCTCATTCCTCCCTAAACATTCTAGGGGGTTGGTATTGCCCTCAATAACCTCTTTTATTCCTTTTTATTGAAACATGGGGCCGTATACATTTATTTTATGTTATTGCAAATATAATGTGAAAAGTGCATTTAAATGCCTATTCCTTTGGTTAAATGTAAGAACAAATATACTGTAATGTACAAATGTAAGTTTTAAATTATTTTTTTTGTGCTACGTATTGCGTTATTACCATGGTAATCTACAATGCCTAAAAATTACCAACCAATATTGACGTCCACTACAGAAACGTGGCGAGTGAAGGAACCGGACAAGAGAATAATAGAGGTGAGTGGAACATGTTTTCTTAGAAGTAGGTTTGGTATGACAAAATGTGACAGAATGAGAAATGAGAGAGTAAGAGGAATAGTAAAGGATGAGCTAGTCCAGGACAGGATAGAGAAGGCTCGACTAGGAGGTACAGCCATGTGGGAAGAACGGAGAGGGAAAGGATGACCAGGAGGATGTTGTATATGGAGGGGGTAGGAAGCCTGGGGACAGATGGCTGAAGGGAATAAGAAGGAGTATAGAGGAGAGAGGAGAGGACTGAGCTAAGGTGGTGGGAGGAAAGGAGGCGGTGGAGTTGATTATGTTTCAAACAAACCCAGACAGTGGCTGGAGGCTGTTCACCATGACGATGATGATGATAATAGCCATGGTAATCCCATGCATACATATATTGTGTACGTCCGGTAACTCTATCCCCGCATTTTCCTCTAATAGAACTAAACAAATTGTATTGCTATTTGTATTTGCCCACTCCCCTATTGTTTCTCCTACTGATAGACATCTACAACTAGGAACGTTATACAACCCAACTGGCTTCTGACGTTTAAGAACCACTTTAAGGCAATAAATTCAAAATCCTACGTGTACAGTTCAGTATTAGTAGGAATATTTTTATTTGATAGCTTGAAAAGTTACTGTATCGACTTTAACGTAGTCATACGCCATATCACATGATCTTTATCGCTCACAGATGATATATTTTACCAATACCTCTAAGCTAGTTCTTATAATAAAGTAAAGTGTTATCAATGTTGACAGCAAAAAAACCTATTCTCTAAAAGTATATTCCTGGCTGAATCCTTCTATATCCACACATATATATATATGATGATGTATGTTTAGTACTCAACCCAGAGGTTGGTTGTATCCTCAACAGTTCTACCGTCAGACGAAAAGCCTAGGCAGAACTTAAGAGGAGTACTAGGGAAATGAGGAGTGAGGTAGTTTACCTTTGCTTTTCTCACTAAGCATGAAGGTACTTTTTTACTCCACTCTACCAGCCCACCAACTGAGCCTACAAGTGACACCTTCACTCCATTCATCACAGGGACTGGTTGTATGTTGAATGTTATTACTAGAATCGTTCATACATCTTACATTTTCATATTAGTTAGACTGAGACAGATCAATGAAAGTAACAACTTGTTCTAGCACATACTAGAAGATATAGTGCGTTGTAAACACTATAGCTGACCAGGCTGAGACAGATCAATGAAAGTAAATACTTGTTCTAGCCCATACTAGAAGATGTAGTGCGTTGTAAACACTATAGCTGACCAGGCTGAGACAGATCAATGAAAGTAACAACTTGTTCTAGCACATACTAGAAGATATAGTGCGTTGTAAACACTATACTGACCAGGCTGAGACAGATCAATGAAAGTAACAACTTGCTCTAGCACATCCTGAAGATATAGTGCGTTGTAAACACATATAGCTGACCAGCTGAGACAGATCAATGAAAGTAAATACTTGCTCTTGCCCATACTAGAAGATGTAATGTGTTGTAAACACTATAGCTGTCCAGAGATAGAGGTGGCAATCAACACATCTATAAAACACTAATTCAATAATGAATTGATATCCAAACAAAGGTTCGATCTAGTTATATTTATCTATTGGCAACTTGAAGACAAGTGTTATTCCCATGTATCTCAACTGTTAGTAACTTTGATTTATATCTTCCAATAGCTTACCTGCCATTCGGAAATGACAGTCAAAATATCTACTCTACGTGTATGTTTATAGTAGGTAGGGACAACATTTAGATCCAATAGTGTGTTAGGCCAAGACTTCAAAGACTGGCGAGAAGTTTTCTTCTGGCTCACATTATTGTCAGTTCAGTCAATTGTTGTGCTTTTTGTAATATAGATTTGTGTTAAGTGTACATTAACATTTACTATTATTTCTTAGCATTTCAATAATTAGATCACCATTTTACTGTAATTTACTCAAACACGCCTCCTGGCGTGGTTAGCTAAAGCTTTAGTTTCGTGTTGACTAGACTTCAAGGACGGGGATGTTGAGGTTCAAATCTCGGTCAGGTAACTGGGATAGGTTTTTCCTAAAAAAAAATTCCACTCTCCCTCTTCCACGTAAATGTGGGTTCATTTCCTCTATATTCAACCTTCCCAATTATTAACCCATTAGCGTAATTAGTACTTAAGCGTAAAACCCTAACGTGTAGTAAGATGTGGTGCTAAATGAATAGTTTACTCAAATAAATCGAGAATGCCTAGAAAGAAGAATCATATTGGCTAAAATTACATTATTTATGTGAGTGGATTGGTGGTGATGTCTATTTCACAGAAGCTGAGAGAATAATGTTTTGCCAACAAGTTCCAACGAGATAACTTACCGTTTCAATAACTGAAACTAAAAAGTTCATTTAAAAGAGTCCAAGGAAAAGCTATTTTTAAGTTGAAGGTTTTTATTAAACTATGATTCTATTTTTGTTAAAAAGTGTACATTCTCGTGGCCTTCATTCAAACTAAGTTTAATTTATCCGTTTTTACTTTATAATGACCATTTATGTGCATTCTTTATATTTTATGCATATTTTCCTACATTTCCTATTATTACATATTTATTTATTTAGCTTATGAGTTTACATTGCTTTATAAATAAAGAAATAATCACGGCCTGGATTATGATGACATGTCTTTTTTTTGTTAGTCACATAAAATTTTCATAAGTGTATAAACTCTGTTAAATAAACTTATATTTTTAAGGTCATTTTTGGTCATTTTGAAATTTAAGGCTATACTTTCTTGGCGTATGTAATTTTTAGCCAATTTGAGGTATTTCTAAGACATTGTTAGGCACTTTTGGGTCATTTTATAGGCATTTATGTTGAATAAATATATTTTTAAATATAAACGATATTTTATTAATGCATAATTGCTCAAACATAATTTTTTTCAACTCACAGTTGTCTGAATGAGAAGATAATGTAATCAATAAACTTTGTATCCACTTTACTTGTCTGGTTGTAAAATATACTTTTCTGGTGAGACTGCAAATAAGATGGAGAGGGTTGCATCTGGAGTAGGTATATATTACTTTTGAAGCAGTTATTCGTAAATACATATTGGCTTTATTAGTATGTAAAGCATTGTTGTAAGAAGCTTTTAATTGCATTTTAATTCAAGTGTATGTTTGATAAAGGCGTGTGCATTTATTACGAATTTTTGTTCTTATTCTTAGGTCACTTATCGGAAAATTTGAAGAAGTTATTTTTGATCATTTTTAGATCATCAAATAATGGACCCTTGTCATCATACATGGCAGATGCATCTGTCAGATGCTTACCTCCCTCTTTCATCCACCGTCTCTGGTGAAGTTCCTTTTGTGCGCACATCTGCGTGGAATGTGCGTGTGTGTATGCCCGAATAGAACAAACAGGTATCGTGTATTAAACTTCCCTCCCTCCCCACTACGATATCTCCCTCTCCTCCGTGTTGAAATGATTTAGCGCCGCTCGTTTCACTTAACCTATTTTGAATGTACGATACCGACCAATCATAAGCCGGCTTTCACATCCTCAAGGTACGTGACGTGGGCGAACAATACCGTAGCATCGTGTGAAGGACATGGGATAATGGAGAGATCTCTCTATCTCTCTCTTTCTATTACGGTCTACGCGGAATGTACTTTACTCACGAGATAAAGCCGTTCACTTCCATGGGCCGAAGGGGGATAAAGGTGTAAAAATAGAGAGAAGAAAACTAGGAAAATAATAACAACGTTAAAAGTGGTTCGTGATTCCTTTACGTTAATGTAGTTTTGTCTAATCGCCTGGGTTTACTTGATAAATACAAAACGGGTTCACACAAAAGATACACAATGGTTTTGTGAGTTGTATTGGTTATACTAACTTTAATTCGAATCTACTTTGGAGATAGGAGTTAAGAGTTCATGTCTTGAGGTTGTTGATGGGGCTACGCCAACTTATTTATCTCTATCACCCACTAGATAATACTGGCTGTCTATCACATCCACATGTTTACAGTACAATTTTCATAGTAAGGGCATTTAAGAAAATACCAACTTTTTTGCTGATAACATTGATAACATTGTATTATATTATAATACATGCATAGCTAATCACGCCGTTTCCTTACAGGGTAGGCAAGAAACAGTGCATATTGCTCAAAAAACAAAACTACAACTCCCTCCTCACTAACTTTTTCCACACTTCCCAATTCTTGTATACTCCCTTACTCTCAACAACATCCATACAACGAGTCATGAATGCTCTGTTATTCTTAAAATTGTTAAACTTATTCTTTTTCGCACATTCGTCTACCATATTTAACCACGTCTTACATGGCCTACCCTTCCTTTTGATCCAGACCATCCACGTGTTTCCTCACTTGATCCACACTCATCCTTTCGACAGTCCCTAACCAACGTAAGACGCTTCTTTCACAATGGCCTATTATATTCTCTTTCAAATCGCACTCCTTCAACACCCATTCATTACTGACTCTGTCCATATGAGTTTTAACACTAACATTTCTTAGATATCTCATTCCAACAGCATTCACCTTGCTCTTGTGTTTCTCCTGACAAATCCACGCTTCACAGCCATGAAAAACTGTTGGCGTCAACACATTTGATATACTTTCATCTTTGCTCGTTTCGACACTACTTCATTCTTCGCAATGGTCCGTTTTGGTGACATTTATATGAAGATCCAATTTGCCTGTCCCCATTATTATATTATAAATGTAATTTCATAAATATTGCTAATATCAATCAAAGGTGACAGTTGAAGAGCATATTAATGAAGTATGAATACGTGAAGTAGATAGGTGACCTGGTGGTCTAGGGGGTAAGGTGTCAGACTTCTGTGCTGAGGGTCCGGGGTTCAATCCTCGGTCCCGGCACAGATTTATCTGATTGCCAAACCCTTCCTTCACCTCTGACAAGACGTGAATTAATCACAACTTGTGAATGTGAGGAATGACAGGCCTCCATCGTGGTTCGGATCCCACGTTAAACTGTAGGTTCTCCATTTCATCTCACAATCACCCTAACATTGCACATTAGCGTAAGTGCGTATAACCCGAACGGGTAGTAAGACGCGGTGCTAATAATAATAATAATAATAATAATAATAATAATAATAATAATAATAATAATAATAATACGTGAAGTAGATCTAGTAACTTTTCTAGATGACAGATAATGTTTTTCTTACAACAATTGGAGCTTTATTTAATGTAGTAGGGCTAGAGGTGGAATGTAAGACTTTAGAATTGTCTATAAGTAATTCCTAATCGCCAGAAACCAAGTGGATTTATAGCTTTCTTGTGTGGATCTTTCCATCAGTAGGAAAACAAACAGAGGAAAGGAATATACTAATTTTAATATAATTTTTGTAGTCACCCCCTATTTAATTACATAATTCTATTAACAAAGATATATTCTACGTTTCTATAACAGGTACCTTTCATTTCCCGCTCACTTAGCTATTAATGATCAACCAAATATGTTGATTTTTGGACTTTTCAGAAGGGAACATTAAAACTTTTAATTTAGGCCTATGTTTAATGTTTATATCTGCATAGGATTATAGAAAATACCTAACTCGTGTACTGTTAAAGCTTTGTTTAATATTTGGCCAAATTCCAAGATCTAATTGACAATATCTCGGTTACATAGTAATGGAGAGAGACAACCCAGCTAGAAAAAAAAATTAACCCTTTCGTACACTAGGTCAGGATTTTATAAAAGTCCCCTTTAAACCACTTAAGTCTAGACTGATGCCTTTGCACCCGTGTTCACCTGTTCTGGCTATATACAGCACATAATAGTGTTACTTAAGTTTTTATCACCCATTTCTGGCGGTGATGGTTGATGGAGAGAAGGTATTAGATTGAGGGGTAGTGGTGCGTGTAATTATTTTCTATGGATGGCATCGCTAAGGGGGTGTGACACATTGACTTCACTCATAGTTGAAAATTTACAAAATCTTGAGTTCTATGAGTTATACTTATGACTTATTTGATATATCAATTTGTTGACAAACCCCAATTTTTTTCATTTAAAGTTTCATCTTCATTTTCTAATAACATGATTTTTAAGATTTGCATTTAGATTTACCTTATACAATTTGTATAAATGAGTGTTAACGACTTTTTTTGTAAATCAGTTTGTCCAAGATTTATTTTAAAATATGAATATATAGTAATGCCAAATTAAACAGCTTGTTGGTAAATTAATTAGTTTTAAATTATTCATTAGAATTACGTTCATGTACAAAGATAACTATATCTATATCTATATGAAACTAATAAAAATATAAAACTACCTAGTAATATCTTCTATATCTAATCTATATCTAATAATATCTTGGTTGAGTGATATATACTCTTATGATCTTACTAATAATCGAGATAAACTTAATAATGTTTTATTTATATCTATTGATAAAATAAGTAATTCTCATTTCACACAATATTTTTATTTAAAAATAGGTATACTTTATAATAATGTATGCCTAAATAATTTTCCTCAACATAAGACTAATCATCCCATATTGCTTAAATAAAATTATTATTTCTACCTTCATAAAATCAAATACAAGCCTTATTCTGAAGATATAGCTTTTGACAGATATTGTCAATTAAAAGAACTTTCAACCTATTGCTAACGCTGGGCTTTTTTTACGTTCAGAAAGGTTCTTAAGGCAATCCTACTATATAGGTTCGTATCGCTGCCTTGCAGCGTGAGTCAGGATATGACCTGGAAGTACGTAATAAGATATAACGAAGATATCAAAAGGGAAATAGCGCTGCTCTTAGAAGAGCTAATAAAAAATACTACCCTCTACCTAAAATGGCATCAAACTGGAAACACGTTTCTTACCTTTCGTAACTTTTTTTCTCCCCTTCTTTGGTGTAAGTGACTTCACGAATCATAAATGAAAAGGGAGATTCTCAGCAAACTGAAGATCTGTGAATAGAAAAAATTAAGTTTAATATTTTATTTACGAGAAATAAGTTTGTATTTCACCAAATATCACATCATATTCAGGCTATACGTATATATATATATCAACCACGCTCTTGTAATAGTAATAAGAGAGGTTTAAATTAGAGTAAATGTACCAGAATTTGCATGAAGAAAAGGTGATAAATCAATTCAAGGATATCAAACCCTCAGTACACATATTGAAGATACGTGCACCTCCCTAAGCTAAACGTACAATATTATATACATTGATTCTTTATTATTATTTAGTTTATAAGTCAAAGTTTATATTTAATAATCAATTTTACTGACAAAAACAAGATTTAAAGTAAAATAATTGTTCAATAATAATATTTTTAAAATTGAGGTAGCCTATCATAATACATGAGCTAATTATATTTGATCAGGAATATTTGGTGCAGAGCACAGGTTGTTGTGTGGATGACCGTGTGGAACTGTCATTTGGTAGTTGTTGATAAGGCGAGGGTCTGGAGTTTTAAGACGACACTTGTATTTTCAATAAAGAGCCAGTATTTCGATAAATATTGCATTTATTAGTGTCGATTGCTCGATGAACGTAATGAATACAGAATTTAAATAGATGGATGAAGAATGGTGGGGAATCCAATATGTCATACCATTTGATTAAATTACAGTTTAACTTTTTTCTGACTCAGATATATCACATAAAATGATTAATTTTATTTGAAGTACCAAATACGTTCTCTTTTATTCCCTTCCTCATTAAACTAATTGGGACGATTTTGAAACGTCATCGTAAATTATTTATTTTGTCTCGTGCCAAAAGCCAGGGTCCTCGATTAGTTGTCCCTTGTGGCTACAGGGATGAATATATTATTGTGAGCCAACGTCTTTGAACATGAGAGTTTATTAAAAGTTATTCAGGGATGGCTGCATGAATAACGCACCGGACTATGTCAATAAATGGCGTTCAATTCCTGAGAACAGGGCAGATATTTTTACTTTCGTGCGATTAATTGGAGGGAGAAATCATTTACATGATTTTTTGTCTGTACATCTGACTGTATCTTGGTCTAGAACCGAAATCATTTTACCGATTCAGCCAAGACTTAATATCTAAGGTTTTAATAGGGTTACCCAAAGTTTTTTTTAAATGTTATATCTAGCCCTAAAATAAAGATTATTTTACTTATGGGAGAAAGGAGGAATAAATTGATTTTCACAAAAAAATTTAATAATTTTTATTACATTTTGTATCTAGTCATCTTTTAGCAATTATTATAAACGAAATGGCAACTCTAATTTTTTCATTAAAATTACTTTGAGGGTACTATATAAAAACAAAAGTTTCTAATTTTGATTACTTCCCAAAAACTATTTGAAATAGGACATCATTTGTCTCGTAAAGTTATAATAGAAATCTTATATTTGAAATATATTTCTTTATGTATATTTTTTATTCACTTTTTGACATTTGAAATTGATTTTTATGCTCTTTGGCTCTTTTCTCAACGTTTCTGTAACAGTGTATATTATTATTTTATGATTTTTAATTTTTTTTGGCAATGTGTTTCTGCAAAAATTGTATTTACGATAGTTTCAAAAATCTTACGAGTTATTTAGTAAATGTCTCTATAATCAGATAAAAAATAGAGAAAGCATGTAGGGTGCACAATATCATTTATTTCAATTATTTAACTTCTCATGTTAACTGTAGTTTATTGGCCCATGTACGGTTGTTACACCAAGTCCATTTGTTTAACAGCGATCAAGATGCAAGTCACGCAACTTCATTGTGAACAACACAATTAAACATTGCTCATAAAATAATCCCTTAATTAAGTTATCCACTATGGTGCTCTCCTTCTTCAACAATACATAGAAAACCAATTAAGTCGCAGGATAGAACTTTGTCTCTTTCTAGAATATTTACCTAACTTCACAGATTATGTTATTACTGATATACGTGAAACATTAGACATTAGGTAGTTTATGTTTCAATCGCGACAGTGGGAAGTATAGTTTGTAGGTCCAAGATGAGATGTATACAGTTGGTTGACTTGTTTTAGGTGTGAGCATTATATATTATATATATATATATATATATATATTTGTGAGGAAGCAAATAGATGAAGGTAGAGTGTGGGGATCAAAAGTAAGGGCTTGGCCATGTAAGACTTGGTTAAATGTGGTGGACGAATGTGTAAAAAAGAGAAACATTAAGAGTTTTAAGAATAAAACGACCATGCATGACTCGATGTATGGATGTTGTTGAAGCGAAGGGAGTATGCAAGGATAGGGAAGTGTTGAGAAAGTTTGTGAGGAAGGATGAAGTACGAAGATGTTTTTTGAGATATGTACAGTTTCTTGCTGCCCTGTAAGGGAAAGGCGTGATTATGTATATATGTATGTATATATGTATGTATATATGTATGTATGTATATATGTATATATGTATGTATGTATGTATGTATGTATGTATGTATGTATGTATGTATTAGTATGTATATGTATGTATGTATGTATGTATGTATGTATGTATGTATGTATGTATGTATGTATGTATGTATGTATGTATGTATGTATGTATGTATGTATGTATGTATGTATGTATATATGTATGTATGTATTTATTATGTATGTATGTATTTATATATGTATGTATGTATGTATGTATATATGCATGTATGTATGTATGTATGTATGTATGTATGTATGTATGTATGTATGTATATTTTTAGAGAAATATGTATATAAATAAAGAGAAACTTGTAGGTTAAGATTGTGAAAATAGATGTTAAATAGGAGTATAAATCAGTTAAAAACATATGCTTTGGTGTCACTTATATATTCATGAGATGACTTAATATATACATTCTAGACAAATTTATTACTAAAATATTTAAGCAAATTTAAAATTTTTGAAAATAGATTACTTGTAAACTACTTTATATTATTTTTCATTTGTAAAAATAAAAACATATTCCTATTTATCATTAAAAACAAATCCCAGACATCCATTTGGAGGCCTTTTTTAAAATATTTCAAATTTTGTTATTTATTATAAGTAGGTTAATTTAAATCTATTTATTTTACAAAAATTAAAAATAAATAACTATTTATAATATAAAATAGACAAAAGATACAAATTTTGAACAAAATTTATTTAAAAACAAACGTCAACAGTAAACTACTATCGAAGGAATTTCTACCCAAAAACCAAGAAGACAGTGTTAGTTGGGATTTCAAATAATTTGTAGATATCGATTTTTAAAGAAAGCTTTTTTCAAAATATTTTAAATTAAGAAATCCACTCATCAGTAAGCTAGCCTTAATTTAAAGGCTAAGGACAAAATCAAAAAAGTCCTGGTGTAAGGTCATATAATATCTAAATATTAAGTCTAGACAAAATTCATTGAACCGTTTCAGATCTGTGTCCAGGTACAAACAGACAGACAAACAGAGGGACAGATAATATTGTAAAAAAAATTTTTTTTGGGGCTTCGAGGGCATATAGAACGTGAAGATATATCACTATCTCGAGGCAAATATTTTTAAAATTCAAGGTATTTAAAGTGCACTTTCTGAACCTACTGCTTATATCAGCACACGAAGGCTGATGTCATGTTCACAGTTACATTACTTTTTCTATAGATGCAACTGTAAAAATACATAGCAGCCTATTTTCAACTAATTATAGGAAATATCTACAACAAATTATTAGGATAAGTGGCTTAGCACTATCTCTTACAGTTATTCAAAATTGACAGCTATACAGTAGCCCCATGGCTTCTTTGGTGCTGACTGAAAGCTGACGGCTTTGAAAAGCTACCAGACCAAATTATATATCCCTACGCCGAACCATAATATCTGCAAAAAACGTGTGTTTAGCAGCTGTCACTTCTGACAGTCGAAATTTAGGTATATACCTAAATGTTGACTGTCAGAAGTCAGCTGTGAACTGTCAGTCAGCACCAAAGAAGCCATGGGGCTACTGTAGATCCTGTGAATTGACTTATGAATTCATCAAAGTAGTTTTATCAATTCCGATTATTTCAGTAAACGTTCTTGGTACCGTGATACTACTGTAGTAATCATTTGTCGTTCATTCAATTATTTTCAATAAATACCAATCTTATGAAATATACTAGAACATAATTAAACCCAGGCTATAATTGCTGAAGTTTCCTAGGATATATGTTAAAACATAAATCTTGTCTAATAGTACTCACACAAAATACAAATTTCGACTCGAAGGAAATTGTGATATTGATATTATTTAAAAAAATGGTACGGTGTAATGCGAAGACTTTCTCACTATTTTATCTAAAACATATTTATAACCCGTAATAGACATAGAAATATAATGGGAAAAGTTACATCATATTCCACCAAAGAGAAAACATTAAATAATATACATTGTTACAGGAAAGTATTAATAGTTCTGTGCATTTTAAACTCCCCATTTATAAAACTCCACTCTATATATATATATATATATATACTTCGGTGGCCACATGGGCTAACACGTTACTCTCGTAGGATAACAGATTGCCGTTGACAGAGAGATTGAGGTTCGAATCGCGGTTGGGTGTACTGAGCCTTATTTTTCCAAAATAGTTTTCCACTCTCTTTCGATGCAAATACGGGTACACTTACTTTAAATATAGGCTTCCTAAGCCCTAAAACAATTAGCGTAATTAGTACATTAGCGTACTACGCGAATGGGTGGTAAAAAAATAAAAGTATGGTTTTATAAATCAGTAATAAAACAAACATTATTTACATTTAAGTGTCCCACAATTTTTGCAACGATAAGTTATTTCGTATCTTAAAGATTTGCGGAGATATTATAAAAATTGGAATCTCCGCCTATATAAACTACCCTAGAGGTAATTTTATTGTGAAAATGAAATGCACTGTTTTAATATTAAACATCACTAAGATACGAATTTCAATCAAAATCGTTACAACCGGTTTTGATAATCGATGCTTTCCTCTTCTTACCCTTAATTTAAGGGTGATAGATAATTCCTTAAATTCCTCTGGGAAAATTAATGAAAACCCTATCAATCAAGTTTTAGTCTGATGGTAAAATATTTTCAGCTCTAGTTTTAGTAACAGACAGACAGATAGACAAACTGGATTTAAAAACAAAGGTTTTAGCGTTCATGAAACGTCGACATCCATCAAACATATATCTTCTCTTGCTGTTGTTATTATTATTATTATTTTATTATTATTATTATATTATTATATTATTATTATTATTAATTATTATTATTATTATTATTATTATTAGCACCGCGTCTTACTACCCGTTCGGTTTGTACGCACTTACGTTAATGTGTAATGGTAGGGTGATTGTGAGATGAAATGGAGGACCTACAGTTTAGCGTGGAATCCGAATCACGGTGGAGGCCTGGCATTCCTCACATTCACAAGTTGTGATTAATACACATCTTGTCAGAGGTGAAGGAAGGGTTTGGCAATCAGATAAATCTGTGCCGTGACCGAGGATTGAACCCCGGACCCCCAGCACAGAAGTCCGACACCTTACCCCTAGACCACCAGGTCACCCCTATTGCTGTTACAATACTTACTCTCTCCTAGGGTAGGTGAGAAAGTAATAGAAGTGAAATACTCTTCATAGAGCGGCCCGAAAGGCTGACCCTATTTGATCTGTTTTAGAAGCTTCAATGATGAGTGGTTTACAACGAATTGAACAACATTTTCAAACCTCCTCTGTAATGCAAATCATATACGAAAGTGGCACGAATCTATACTGCAGAGTTGTGTACTATGAATAGTAAAAACCATTTCAAATAGATTGTGGATTTCTTTTAGCAATAACTAAATCATAATTGATTTAATCTACTGGTAATATATTTTTTAAATAAAGGAATATGATGAAAAAACTGAATTAATAAGTGTGCTAAATCCATATATTTTGTCTATAATTTAGTAAAATATTCACCTGAACTTGGGACCAATATAAAATTGTCAATCAGGTGCCCAAACATATTAAAATCAATACAGAATAGTTCAGTATGCGCCAAAATAAAGCAGTATAGGCTCGTGCAGTACACAGCTAAATGTAGTAAGATCAATAAAGGCTTGTGTATCAGAAGCCCAAACACCCATAAGATCAATAGATTATTGTGTCATACCACCAAGTATGGATCAATAAGGGCTTATGCAGTATGCAGCCAAAAAGTGTAGGATCAATAAGGTTTGTGTATCAGACGCTCAAACAAGTAAGATCATAGATGCTTGTGTATCAGATGCCAAACAGAGTAAGATCAATAAATGCTTGTGTGTCAGAGGTCCGATCAGAGTAAGATCAATAGACGATTGTGCAAGAGATGATGTGGTGTAAAATAAGCACATAAATAAAAATTAATTGGTGAGATTATACCAAACAATACGCACTTTTATATCTGTGTAAATATTAATGGTATTTAGTCTGGAGTTATTAATCTCTAGCACCATAGAAAAAAATTAGGAAACGACCATTAACATCTAAGCTTCTTTAAAATATACATGACTTGGAGTGCGATTACAAATCGATCCGTTTGATAGTAGTCCAACTATTAGATATGACCCAACAAGCACAGTTTGGACTATACCACTGTCTACCATCAGAATTAATTACATTCATATTTAATGTAATAAAGCTTTGTTCATTGACCCGCGCCCTGCGGTAGCCTCGCAGTGGTGAGGTTGGTAAAACTGGGACATAACCACCTTTAGGCCTTGTCATCCGGGATGGATCGCGCCCGATTTAACAGAGTTTCAACGATACAGCAGCGCCAATTTAAACGTTTCATTAGCGCTAATTAAAACAACGAGGGGATGAGTTCAGAGATGGGGGGGGAGGCAAAGTGTCTGGAATGACGTCAAAATCGCCATGTTGTCGCGCTGACCCCGGTGTGTGATGCGCTTGTCAATTGTGTTACTCTCGGTGTCTATCTCTGCTTGTGAGAGTTACTGTTAACTAGGTGTTTATTTTTTTTAAATAGGACGTGTGTTTATACAGGTAAAGAGACTGATAATTACTTTGTAATTTATTTTTTTATAGTATGTACTAGCTACAGTTGGATCCTTTGGCCGATTTATTTGTATAAACCACGTCGAAAGAACGAATAAATTTATATTCAGCGTTGTATCGCTGCTAGTACTAACTACCCTGAGAGTAGTGGTAGAAACTACACTCGTAAAAATCAAATGAATAAAACACTCTTTGAATTAGCTACCTTATTTACACAGTTACATTATGAGTAAATCTATCTCACAAAGAAAAAAATACATACGGAAGGTACACTAGGCGCAAGTCAACTAACAGGATTATTGACGTCAGCCTCTAACCAGTGTGAAACAATTATTTAACAGACAGTTGTATAAGACTTAATACAATAGGAGAATAGAGGCCATGAGTTGTAGACTAGCACGAGTCATTCGTATCTTCCAGAATAATCTTGCAATGGATAAAGAAGGCGCAGGATATCTGAAAGGGTCAATGACGTCAGTAACTAGTCAAATATTTTATATTAATTAAATTCTAGAGTTTTATTATGTGTAGACTAAAAGTTTATTATATAAGAAACAAATATGAAGTAAATAGAAAGTAGTACCCCCAGCAAATAAAATTGTACTGTTGGTTTGGTACCAAGAAACAAACCTAAATAAACCTAATTCACATGCAACACTATAAAATTACTGAAAACATATTCTGGGACTTGGAAACCTTAGCTGAATATAATATTGCAATAAGTGCACACAATATAATTTCTTAAGTTATATCTTTATCCTTCATGTTTGTTTCGATACAAAAATACTAGTTACCAAAGAGATTTATAATTGATTCTTCAATATTTCCAACGCCCTTGATCCCAAGTAGACTAACAAATTAGATCTATATATCATACAAATAATATACTTGAATTTTTACCAATTTAAGACGCAAATTTAACCACATTAACATCATTTTTTTTATCTGTTTCACTAGTTGATGATCTAGCCTTATGGTATATACCTTTCTCTGTATTCTTAAATATAGGGAGTACAAGAAAATAGTCCCATCTGGATCTAGTGAGTACTTTTCGATTTTACAGGAAAACAGACAGACAATAGAAGGCGATGACGTCAGTATCCCGATATATGCCAAAAAAAAAAAAATACTTCTTAGGTGCATGATCAATTGCTTGGAATTTTAAATTCCACTTGAGATTAGTTACTAAGCAAAAAACATTTTTAGCGGCCTCCATATTGAAACGGATAGGGAAAAAAGTACACCTTATCTACTCTAACCTTGCGTTATTACACTATGGTATTACTTAGATAGGATCATAGTATAAGTCCGTCAAGGTAAGACTACTACCATTCAGGTTAAGCAGAGTGTATATATTTTGTTCATACTAGGTTCTAAAATTTCCCCTCTCAATTTTCGTCAAGGAATTTGACACTTATCGAAAATAAAATATTAGAACATACAGACAGTGAGAATATCAAAAGCTCAAGCTGAAAGTGAGCCTCGCTAAGATCGCTAGATTTTTTTTAATGTATACTTAATTATTTTAAATGTGTGATATAATTTTGTTGTATGTTTCTAAGTGTTCCTTTGAGACTTTCACCTAGATGTGTGTATGCAGCTTTAAACGAATTGCTCTCCATAGTGTATGCCGTTTGCTAGAGTGATTATTGAATGTCTGTCCCGGAGTAACGAGCGTGAATTTAATTTGATGAACATCGAGTTTGCATTGCTAATCCGCGTTGAAACGAGAAGCTCAGCGAATGTGAATTACGCAGCCATTTTCCTATTCTGCTGTATTTAATGAAATATTAATGAGCTTAGTAATGATCTTTTACATGGAGCTCGTATTTATGGTTCTTTGCTTAAGGCGGGCAATTTGGTCAGTGAGAAAATATCAATCGCTGTCAGGCCGCACGGCTTGAAACTCAATGGAGTGCTTTTTTAAGTTTTTTTTCTATTCTGTCCAAGCTTATACTCCCTTTCATCTCTCACCTAGGCATACCCTTTGTCATGTCAATAATAAATAGGGGAAAGAAAACTACGAAACTTCTCATCTTAAGGTAAAGAGAAAAGCTCGCTGCTAGTTCTCAAATAATACAACATTTTCTTTTTCCGTTTTATTGGGGCTTTATGTATGTTTCCAAAATTTTTTTAAGTTATCTAGACTTAAAATTTAAACTTTTTAACTGGTCAAAGCTTCCAACAATATTTTGCTGAGAACAATATATTTAAAAATATCAAAATACGTCATAGATAATCCGGTATTTCTAAACGTCTGCAATGCTCCTCAATGCTCTACCATGCATTTTACAGGCTAGGGGTCTACAACGTCAGCAGAAATTATTATGTGTGCACATTATATCATGTGTATATAATTTAGTTTACATTGCTGCTTTTTCTTAATATTCCTTTGATATTTATCTAATATGCTAAAATAAATCAAATATACTGTTCCACCATCACCAACTTTTTATTTTTTTTAAGCCCCATGTCTTGCTACCCGTTTATACGCTAATACACTAACTATGCGAATGGTTTTAAATATTAGTAAGGTTATATTTAGGAGAATTATATTCGCATTGGTGTGGAGGTAGAGTGGAAAACCATTTTGGAAAAACCAGCCTCAGAACACTCCGGAATTCCATCGGCATTGCCGACGTCCGATGCGGACCAATGGACTCGTACCTTTAAGACACTCGTTCACCGAAGCGGTTACCACCAAATTGTTAAAAGTTGAGATAGGCATAGAGAGTTGGGAGAGAGGGCTAATTTTAATGTTCAAATCGTGGTGTGCAGGGAGGTAAATATGCGTTTTACTTTAAATTAAACACTGAGAGCTCAAAATATATTAAATGTTGTGACGAATAAATATTTAGCTAGAAAATGGAGTAAAGCCTCATTTTATAAAACATAACAAGTTTTGGATATATTTTAGTTCCATAATCTGCAGCCATTGCTGAAATGATCAACGTGTGTGTGTGTGTGTGTGTGTGTGTGTGTGTGTGTGTGTGTGTGTGTGTGTGTACGTGGATATGTATGCAAAAACAGTCAAATTTTTATAGGAAGAGTTTTTTTAGAAAATACAAACATGTTTTAGCTGTTAGCATTAATAACAAGTAAAATATTATCAGTGATATTTAATAGGTACAGTATTAATAGTATTTTTAAGTGGCCGCATTGTCTAAGGCAATATACTAGATTGTGGACGACGGGAATATTGGGGTTCAATCCCGGTCGGGTGCACTGAGATTGTTTTGTTTTTTTCCTAAATGCTTTACCACTCTCCCATGCAAATACGGGTGCAATTCCTCCAAATGTAACCTTCATAATTCCTAGCACACTAGTGTAACTAGCAAAAAGGTGTGTATAACTTGAACGTGTAGTAAGATGCGGTGCTAGAAAAAAATATTAAATCCGCAGATCCAATGGCTTGATGTATGAATACGTGAAAGTAGATCGAGAAACTTTCTCAGATTTTAGAGAAGATTCTTTCCATGAAATTCGTACTAAAGAAAAGACACACAACGCTATTTTCCTTTCCTCTAGTAACTCCCAACTTTCGAGAGAGTCGAAAACTATTGGATGCCTGTTGGTTACTTTAGTGTTTCTATGTTTCTCGTGGTCTTAACGTGGTTCTATCTCTAAAAAAAAAAAAAGTTTTGTAATTCCATTTCAGAAAAAAAAAATTCCGGGCACGATTTCATCTGGGTCGTAATTGTCTGTGTGCACTCATCTTAGTGTTTCTCGGGTTTGCGCCTTCAAATTCGTTGCTACTCCTGAACTCTCTATCTAAACCTTTTCCTCCACCCTTTCCTTTTACAAACACCGCCTTTCCCCCTTAATCCTCACTCCCTAAACCTCCTCTACCCCTCCACACACACACTCACACAGTGTTTTAAGAGGAAATAGTCTCTAAAGGAATTGTTTTCAAGGAAATGTTTGAAGAAGTACGTCAGAACTATTTTCAACATCATCTCATGCGTGTGGGTTGGTTTTGTAAACTTGCTATAGGCAATTTATGGTTTAGGATACCAAATTAACATTTTAATTAAAGAGAAATGCTTATCTTCAAATGAGAGAGAGAGAGAAATAATTATTCAACCTTCAAATATTTGAGTTTGGAATTTGTCTGAAACACGTGTGGTAATTCTATTGCCCAGCTAACATTCCGCTACTTCAATTAATATCTAAATATTATATTTTTACATTTATCATTCTAGAGATACATTTTAATTTGTCTCATGTTTAAGTTAATACAAAATTAAGACAATATTTTTAAAATTATATATTTTATTTGTGAATCTACTTTTAGTTTATTTCTTACGTGTATCTCAACAGATCTACCAAACGACTGATATAGGAAAGCGTACAAGAGTAGATCATTTTAATTATTTTGTTTTAATTATTTTGATTTGTAAGGAAAGCGCCCACTACGTTAAAGTGTAAGCCATATCTAACTTAACCTAATCTAACTTATTATACATTTGTTTATTGAAACCATCACCAAATTTTAAGTAGCTACTTATTTAAACTTTGCAAGACAAAAAAATAAAATCCATAATTTTTTCATTTTGTATCTTATTCCATTTTTTTTAATTTCCTGTGCGTTTTACTAATAAATTTTGAGGCATGATCTTGTGCTCTTTTCTCTAACTCTTTTGTGAGTTTTTCTTACAGACATTTATGAAAATGTAGTACGATTTCCTAAATCACCCCTCCCTAGCTACCCTCCCCTATTAATCCTCCCCTCTCCCACATTACAATTTTTAACCTGTCAAAATGGTGATGGACAAAGGGGTGACAGATACGTGACCAAGAGAGGTTGAAGTTTGATTGCATCTACGTATCACAATATAACCAAAACAAAGCTACACTATTCCAGAGTTTACTGCTCTAGCCTACAGCCAAACATAAGGATGTGTGGTAAAGAGGAAGTCACGAGGGAACAAACAAGCCCGTAGCCCGCCCCCGCTCTGAGAGTTCCCGTTCGTATCTCTGTTGCTACCTCCCCTTCTATATCTATCAATATCTATAGGGTGAGGAAGGCTAATATCAGGTAAAAGAATCACCTGATTGTACAAAATAAATTTTATTATTGAAATAACAACTTTACAATACTTGAGAAAACAAACATCGTGCGTGAAGCGCACCTCCATTAGTCATCAGACCATTAAGTACAAATACAATCAATCTCAAATTCTCCTAAGTATGATTATATAAACAACACTAAGCGTGTAGAACACAACATAACACGAGGTCTGGGATCTCTGATGCCAAACTTATCTTATGGGCTTTAGCTCCTTGATACATTAACTTAGTATTTATAATAATGAATTTAATATAAGGCATAAGCCACAACTGCTTTATCTTACGTGACGTCACTCAGCAATGGAGTACAAAACAATAATTCCAAACGTTCATAAATAACTTGACGTCACGTATAAACATCATTTCCCTAATGCAAGAGCGAGCTAAGTCTCGCTTTACTATCCTGTTTTAAACAATAAATTTGATTATAACATCTGCCATCGCAAAGTACAAAAGGAAGTTTACTAAGCGGGTCTTGAACCCGGAGCGCGCTGACACTCAGTGCGCTTTAAATAATAAGCAAGTATATACAATTATGACAAATAATAAGGTCTGGGTTTGAATCCCAGCTAAAATGGATGACGAAGGGCGACATCTTTCTATATGCCGCGGGAAGCGCATGGCATAGCAATTCAAATAAATAATTAATTACAAAATTGAAGTCCAGACGGTAATTTAGAATACAGTTCCCCCCATGACGCCGAAACAGAATTTATAACTTTGAATATTAATAATCCCCGAGACCTAGTCGCCGTTCTCACCTCTTATCCATGAGATTGTAGTGTAGTAAGTGATTTTACTTTATTGGCGTAGCTGTATATATACAAATGAAAATTCTCAGAGGGGGGGAAGGACCGAAGGAGAAGGAGGGTCGGAAAACAAAACAAACTAAGGAACTGGATGTTCGAGAACGTTGCCGAAGCGCCCAGGGCTATGCGTGGCCGGAAACGGAACTCTTCTTTCTGGCTGGCTGGACACGTGTTCGACTCTCGCAGTCTGTTGTCAGGGAACTCGTGGCTCAGTTGGACGGGCATTATTCTCGAGAGTGGAGGCCGGGTTTAGTGGTGTAGGTCGTGCGTAGGTCTTCCGAGAGCGGCCGCTTGGTTGGTGAGTGTTTGTCCCATTCGATATTATTTGGTATTATTGACATTACATGTAAGTCGTTACATCCTCCCCCCCTGACGGGAGGTCAGAAGGCGTCCTCAGCAGTGGGTGTAACGGCAGGGCGGTACCTTCCCTGTCGTCAGTAGCTGGTATGTAGGGGACGGTTCTCCCGGACCCCAGCAAGTGGCCCATGGAAAGCTGCCCTCATATTCAGGTAGCAGGTCTTCTTGGCAGTCGCGTTCTGATATCCCCCAGAACTCCAACACCTTACGCACAACACCGACACTCCAACTCTCTCCAACATCAAAGCCCTATGACGTTGAGGCCCGTTCCACGTTACTGTTGGTCCAGCCAGCATCCATCTTCAGTAGCCGGACTACTCCAACATCCGTAACTCGAACCAGAAGGAGAGGGGTAGGGGAAGGGCAGAACCTCTCTGAGAACAAAATAAATCCACAATTACAGCAACAACACAAGTCCAACGTTCACAAGGTGCTGACACGGCCGCTGCTAAGTGCAGTCCATCTTGGTCAGTCTGTTTAGAGCACATTCACACGAGATCATGTCTCCCAATAGACACGGAAAATTTGAGAGTGTTCTCTGAGGAGATGTACTGCATACAGTTCTCTCTTCTTTGAGTAGGCGTGCACACGCGCAATAGTTTGCTTATTATAAGTCTCCATCATCGCACATTCAGACACAAGTCATCGATAATCAAAGTTCTAATACATTTAAGAAATCTGGGTAGGCCTACCCTTCTATCAATTAAATTAATTTTTACAATAATAAAGATGCACAATAAATCCAAAAAAAAATTTACACTATATACACACTTGACCCTTAACAGGTATCATTACACGCCCCTCTTATAGGGCGCGGACTTACTACACCACCACCTCAAGGTGGCTAACGTGGGCACGACGGGTTACTGAGGGGTCAGCAACATCCATAAGACGCACAGAGACGGGCGTTAAGAACTTGTCGATGCGCCATGGCCCGCTCCACTTGTACAGCAGCTTAGCCGTCGTTATGTCCACCGCCGAGCTCAGGGGGAAGGACTTACAAACTACTTTACCTTCAAAAGCACTAAGAAGTTGGTTACTAACAAAGGAGTGGCTGGCTCCAGTATCAAATAACCCTAAGCATCCCAAAGGACCAATAGAAACAGTAATCATGGGATTAAGAACCCGCGGTTTAAAACTTCCAGACGCGGCCGCCCCACGGTCGCGGGCGCGCCTCAATAGTTTACCTGCCTGCACTCCCTCTGAACATGTCCCAGCCTATTACAGCGAAAACATCTAATACTAGACGTGCCACGAGGTGCGCGACCCCCACGGCTAGCACCCACAGGGTTACTATCCCTAACGTAGTTAGAACGGCTATCGAGTGGAGGAGCGCCGATAGGCGGCGCAGAAATAATTGCTCCGGGACTCGAACCCGTTCGCGCGCGGCTGACAGCCACGGGCGCTTGCGCGATAAGGTATTCGTCTTCAGAGAGAAGAGTTTCCTCTACGTGCGAAGCCAGGGCATAGAGATCAAGTATAGTTGAAGGCTTACCCGAGAAAACAAAATGGCGCCTGGTAAGGGGAGACACGTTTTCCAAAATAATGTTTACCAGTTCGGGCTCCTTAAGGTCGGTATTAAGCACGCGGGCCGCCTCCGTGATAGAAAGGACAAAGTTCCTAAATGACTCGTGTGGGGCCTGGAACCTGTGCACAACCTCTCTACATAACTTATGCCTAACTCTACTAGGCAAAAGCGTATTTAAAATCTGATCAGTCACTGCCTTAACAGATAAATCCGCCTGTATGCCCCTGGAAAACAACTCGGTCAAGAACCCTGACGTCTTGGATAAACACAAAGTCAGAAACTCGGGCTCGCTAACGAGCTCGAGGCGGGAGGCCCGGTTAATTTCTACTAAAAAGTTAAACAATTCCGTGTAGTTCTGGCCACTGCACACCGGAACCCGGCCTAATATCTCCAATATGACTTTACTTTGACTCTTAGAATATCCCCCTGGCGCATGGGGAACGGGAGAACGGAGGGCACCGTGGGTTGTTCACCACTCACATCCGTGTCCATACCTAAATCTGCCTGAGACGCCCCGACATCACTCACAAGTTCACATAAAAGAGACCTCAACTCACCCACCGTTGCGTTGGGTGGAACAGGGGTGGACCAAACCTGGAGCTCGGCGAGGAGTTGTTCGCGGCTAAGTCGGTACACATCGGATCTCGTCATCCTGGACGACGCCTTGTCTGGTTTCAGTGGAGGAGCCATGGCCAATGACAGTATGAAACAAGATAACGACAGGAATTAGTACAGTGTATAAAACATAGAATATAACCTTCCGAAAATTATATATATATATATTTTGTTTTCTCAACATCTCTCCAGGCGTGTACCAAGGACCTAAGACCATAAAAAAGGGCAAAACCACGCTCTGCTACCATTTGCTACCTCCCCTTCTATATCTATCAATATCTATAGGGTGAGGAAGGCTAATATCAGGTAAAAGAATCACCTGATTGTACAAAATAAATTTTATTATTGAAATAACAACTTTACAATACTTGAGAAAACAAACATCGTGCGTGAAGCGCACCTCCATTAGTCATCAGACCATTAAGTACAAATACAATCAATCTCAAATTCTCCTAAGTATGATTATATAAACAACACTAAGCGTGTAGAACACAACATAACACGAGGTCTGGGATCTCTGATGCCAAACTTATCTTATGGGCTTTAGCTCCTTGATACATTAACTTAGTATTTATAATAATGAATTTAATATAAGGCATAAGCCACAACTGCTTTATCTTACGTGACGTCACTCAGCAATGGAGTACAAAACAATAATTCCAAACGTTCATAAATAACTTGACGTCACGTATAAACATCATTTCCCTAATGCAAGAGCGAGCTAAGTCTCGCTTTACTATCCTGTTTTAAACAATAAATTTGATTATAACATCTGCCATCGCAAAGTACAAAAGGAAGTTTACTAAGCGGGTCTTGAACCCGGAGCGCGCTGACACTCAGTGCGCTTTAAATAATAAGCAAGTATATACAATTATGACAAATAATAAGGTCTGGGTTTGAATCCCAGCTAAAATGGATGACGAAGGGCGACATCTTTCTATATGCCGCGGGAAGCGCATGGCATAGCAATTCAAATAAATAATTAATTACAAAATTGAAGTCCAGACGGTAATTTAGAATACAGTTCCCCCCATGACGCCGAAACAGAATTTATAACTTTGAATATTAATAATCCCCGAGACCTAGTCGCCGTTCTCACCTCTTATCCATGAGATTGTAGTGTAGTAAGTGATTTTACTTTATTGGCGTAGCTGTATATATACAAATGAAAATTCTCAGAGGGGGGGAAGGACCGAAGGAGAAGGAGGGTCGGAAAACAAAACAAACTAAGGAACTGGATGTTCGAGAACGTTGCCGAAGCGCCCAGGGCTATGCGTGGCCGGAAACGGAACTCTTCTTTCTGGCTGGCTGGACACGTGTTCGACTCTCGCAGTCTGTTGTCAGGGAACTCGTGGCTCAGTTGGACGGGCATTATTCTCGAGAGTGGAGGCCGGGTTTAGTGGTGTAGGTCGTGCGTAGGTCTTCCGAGAGCGGCCGCTTGGTTGGTGAGTGTTTGTCCCATTCGATATTATTTGGTATTATTGACATTACATGTAAGTCGTTACACTGTTATTAACCTCTTAAGCACATCAGAGAAATAAGTCCACATCCAGAGGCATCGAAAAAGTTTTCATTCTTTCACTGCTCACCATCTTGAAGAGGGGTTTCTATTAAACTGCATTTCCTTCCTGGTCAATCAGCGAGGAAATAGAGTCTGAAAGAAGGTGTGTACATTACAGATTGTATATAAGAATTTATTTAATCATTATTTATTAGTTTTATATATACAAAACAAACAGAGATTGGAGACGATAATTTAGAGATTACTTCGAGCAACATAACATTTAACAAGGTTAATAAGCTTAAATATTTAGGAATAATTTAAATAGCAAAAACGATATTAGATTGTAAATAAAGAAAATAAAACAGTCGGGAAATGCTTGTTATTGATAGTTGTTGATAGCTTGCTTGCTTTGAAGGAATGTAGAGCTCATAATATACAAAACATTAGTTTTATTGGTTGTTCTCTCTGGGTGTGAAACGTGGTATCTTACCTTACACGACGAGAAACAATTCAGAGTGATCGTAAACAAGGTGCTTAGGAAGATATTTGGTCCAAAAAGGAATTAGAATATTGGGGAGTGGAAGAGCTTACATAATGATGAGATACATAACCTGTGCTCATCACAATACATTGTTAGGGTATTCAAGTCTCGTAGATTACGGTGGTCAGGAAATGCAGCGCGAATGGGAGACACTAGAACCTTGTTCTGGGTTCAAACTGGCAACCCCGATAGGAAGAGACCATTAGGAAGACAAACTTAGATGGGAGGATAACATTATAATGGAACAGAGAGATGGTTTTATGAAGGGGACTGGATAGAGAGAGCTAGTTCAAGTTAGAGATAGTTAGTTAGCTTACTCTTGTAAGTGCGGCAATGAACTCTTGAGTTTCTAATGCAATTATAGAGTAAAACAGTATCACTAACCAGTTCTAATGCCTTTTTATTCATTTTTTAGAATTTAAAAATAATTAGAGTCTACTATTGAAATTTATCTATTTGTTTAATAGTTTATATTTATTTTATTTTATATGTATTAGTTAGGTTTTATTCACCTACTTAGTCTAAGGTACTAGGAAGTTGAAAGTTAATTTCCTCACTTACAAAAATAAGTCAACTAATGTTGACCTAATCCTGAGCTAGTTCTATCCATTCCACCTCATTACAGCCTAACCATATCTTGAGCTAGTTCTATTCATTCCACATCATTACACCCTATCCCTATCTCGAGATAGTTCTATTAATTACATTCATTACAGCCTATCCCTATATTGAGATTGTTCTATCAATTCCAACTCATTACACCTATCCTAACTTGAGCTATTTCTATCCATTCCAACCTCATTACAGCCTAACCATATATTGAGCTAGTTCTATTCATTCCACATCATTACACCCTATCCCTATCTTGAGATAGTTCTATTAATTCCATCTCATTACAGCTTATCCCTATATTGAGATAGTTCTATCAATTCCATCTCATTACACCCTATCCCTATATTGAGATAGTTCTATCAAGTCCATCTCATTACAGCCTATCCCTATTTTGAGCTAGTTTATCCAATCCACCTCAATACACCATATATATTTCAGGTCCTTTCTAATGTTATCCTCCCATCTGAGACTATATCTTCCCATAGGCTTTACTAGTCAATACCAATAACAAGGTTATACTGTCTTCTATTCGCACTGAGTGTCCTTTCCACCGTAACTTGTGAGATTCTATTATCCTAACAATGTCTTGTGATGAGCACAAGGTATCTATCCCATCATTATATAACATTCTCCACTACCATTATATGTATCCATATTTTGTACTAAATATTTAAACTCGTTAACCATGCCAATTGATATTATATAATAATTTTATTTTACCTGTTAAAACTTATGTTTTCTCTACTCCCTACTTTGAAATGATAGTTTTGATAACCGTCAGTGTAAACTCCTTTTTTTTATTTACAACGGCGTGTGATTTTTTATATTTTTATATTCTCCTTCCTGCCTTCTCTTAAACGTTCTTTGTCACCACAAAGATAATTTACTTCCCTTCGGATGGGTGTGACGAGGATGAGAGGGTGTGACGAGGATGGGAGGGTGTGACGAGGATGAGAGGGTGTGACGAGGATGAGAGGGTGTGACGAGGATGAGAGGGTGTGACGAGGATGGGAGGGTGTGTGGGAGAAAACGAGTTTAGAACAAAGAGCGTGAAAGCAAAAAAAAAAAGAACAATGCAGTTGATAATGAGCGTTTGAAACAGTTGCCCACTTGGAATGAGAATTTCGGAAATGCCGTAGAACCGAGAGGAAGAAGGTGAAAGGTGCCGTTAAAATATGTGTGCCTTCCCGTTATTGGCTGCTGACAAGAGGCGGTGCCTGTGTTCTTTAGTACTTCACTTTACCGGCATCTGTGGACACGTAGAGTAAATATATGATTATCCGGGGACTGGTAGAACCAGGTTTGAATCCAGACAGGTGTCTTCACTATTAAAACACAAATTCAGGTGCATTTCCTATAAATAATATATTCCTCATCCTGTACCACATTAGTGTAAATATGTGATTTACTCGGACGGGTAGTAAGACGATGGGTCTAGGAAAAAAAACTCGGTTATCTATTTAATTAAAAACACAAAAAGAAGGACATTTTAAAATAAGCAAAACATTTAATTTTAGTTTAGTATTTTATTTACCACGTCTGTTCGGCTATATACTTATGTATTATTAATAAAATATGTTAGGGTTGAGAAAGATTAAAATTATAAAAAGTGTATCCGCACTTGTTTATTTGTTAGGACCACATCTTAGTACGCGTTCGGTATATAAGCTTATGTACTAATTACGCTAATAGTCTTAGGGCTTAGGAAGGATATATTTAGAGGGAGTGTACCCGCATTTGCGTGGAGTGAGAGTGGAAAACTATTTTGTAAAAACCACCCTGAGTACACCTGACCTATATTTGAAATTCAATCTCCCCATCATCGGCAGTCTAGTCTACTACGAGAGTAGCGCGTTAGACCATGCGGCCACCGAAGTGGGTCTGTATCCTAATTTGCTTGGATTGAGTGTCGTAAAACCATTTACGGAAAAAAATTCACATCACCTGAACTGGATTAAAACTCTTATCGCCCCAGTTTTTTACGATCCTGATGCCTTAGACATAAACGAATAAATCTTTCCGACCAGTGTGCCACTTAAGGACTTCCGACCAGTTAAGGACTAGCTGAACTTTGAACTAGTCTAGTGAGTCATCTCTTATTTACTTTTTTTAATGAGTAGGCCTATTTAAAACTCAAGACCTGTTAAATATTTTAAAATTTAATTACTCATTAAAATCAAACGGTGGTATATTTTAATAATGCTTCGATTGTATATTTAAGAAATTTATTAAATTTTCAAAATGAATGTCTTAGACAATATTAATTTCAAAAATGTAAATAAAAACGTTGAACGTAGCATCTTCAGTGAAAAAAAAATTGATTGTATATATGTATATAATGTTTCTTATAACCAACAGTTAAGAATAGTTAAAATCCCTTTGTGAATAAAAATAAACTAAACGTAATTACTGAATCAATATTTTATTAATTTTGACCAAAAAGAGCTTCTTGTATAAATAAACTGTGAAAAACGGTTAGCTCACCTAGCGTTCTTTTCTATCCCACCTTAAGTCGAAAGAGGCAAGCTTAGTATCTGAGATCCTAGCAGCAAGTGGGCCTGAGAATACTTTATGAAGAAGGGTTAGGGAAAGGGGGGCTTCATCTTTTTAAATACAAAATGTCCTGGTTCTATTTTATACCTTGCAGTAAAGTTTTCTCTTGAGAAAGACACGGTATTGCGGAACAGAATTTTCCTTCTAACGTTTTATTTTCATCTACTTATCTTCTTCTTCTTTTTCTACTCCGTCGTCTTTTCATTCTATCTATTCCAGTCACGTGATGCATAAAACAATTGAAGAGTTTAGAGTTAAAGTAACTTAAGTATAATATTAATTTTGTACCTACTTCATATTTAGGATATATCTTAAATTTTAACACACATTATTTATAGTAAAATTGGGGGAAATATATTATTTAAAAGTCTTTTACTGAGCTCATTTCTAATTAGGTAATTTTAATCACTAAAAGGCTGTTCCATCCATCTCTTAATTGAGTGAAAAGCATATTATCTTAGCTACCATCCTCATTCCTACGCCATTATGTTAAGTTGATTATACCTTATGTTTATTGTATCAGTTACAAAAGCACTTTACGTTGTATAGTTGTATTTAAATTTAATTTGGAAGTTTAAAAAAACAAAATAAATATTTCAGCATTATCTACGTTAATACTACCTAGATAATAATAAAATAATACCTAAATTAAATCAACCCACCTCAGCCAACGTCAAAATTATATTTAATTATGTAATCAAAACTTTCCTTTTTTTAAAACATAATCTTAAATATGAAATTTTTATTATAGTAAAATAAACTTTCCTAATAATTACATTCAACGTGTGATGACTTTATTTCACGTCAAGAATGTATTCAAGGAACGCTATAGAAACAACAGTATTTTAGAATATAAAAGCTGTTACAATCTCTATCATATTTATATACGTAGAGTCACGTGATAGGCAGCTTCACTTATGAAATATATCTTCAATACCTATAAAATTAAACTGAAAATTTTAAACGCGTCTTAGTAACATTTCAAGCTATCCTCATAATTATAGTGAATAAAAATATTATCTTAGCACCGCATATACTATACTACTACTATCTACTACTACTACTACTATACTACTACCACTTCTACTATGCTACTCACTACTACATACTATTACTATTACTTATTACTACTATTACTACTACTACTACTATACTACTACTATACTGCTACTACACTACTCTACTACATACTACTACTACTACTACTACTACTACACTACTATTACTACTACCACTACTACTACTACCACTACTATTACTACTACCACTACTACTACTACCACTACTATTACTACTACTACTACTACTACTACTACTTACTATACGCTTATGTATTTAATTAAGTTTTAAGGATTAAGAAGGTTAAATTTAGAGTACATGTATCAGCATTTGATTGAGAAATGTGGAAAATCATTTTTGAGAACCACCACAAGTCACCCGACCGAGATTCAGACCTCGATCTCCCGTCCCTCAGCTGTCTACTCTACTGCAAAGTAGCGCTTAGACCATGCAGCCACCGAAGCGTGGTGACCAAATATTTAAGAACTGTTTAATTTGCTACCCAGAGAAAGTCGGACTAATCTAATCAACTGAAGCAATATTTATTTATTATTTATTAACTATTAATTTTTGTTTGCTTCAAAAATCTGTTAATAATATATGTACAGTACCTTAGCTTGCTTTACCTCCCAGTCCAACTTAAGCCCAATTAACCGGTAAATTATATACCAAGTTTACGACTAACCCGGAAACGTATCCAAATTTTTTTAGCGTACAGCATTACTGATCGGGAGGACTATCATACATCCAATTCGGGCCGTTGTATGTAAATATTCACGTTAAGGTGACACAGAGCTTTGCACATCTGGCAGTTGTCTACATGAATCCCTATGAATGATGTTGATGAAGTGATAATGAGATGTGACCGTGGGAGTCTTTAGAACTAACTTACAAGCCCCTGGTGACCGTTGGGATAATTCCTCTTAAGATAAAAATAAACAAGCTATCAACCAGGAATCGAACTTGGGAGACATATGTCTGCACTGACCACTACACTACGGGGCAGATTATTATATTTTGGTGCTCTACTTCCTGGTTACCAGAGTCACTGCACCATAAATTACAAGAAAGCAGATGCCATGATGATTCGTGAGCTTGGAAAGATTAGTTTTAATTTTCATTCGTTTGAGGTAGTTAACATGCAAACCCAGCCCCCGACCGTTAATCCATCACTGTGAAGGTGGAATCCTGCATTTAACAAATGATAAATTTTTCGGTCATGCCGGGAATCAGACCTGGGAGGCTTCAGCTCAATAGACAGACACGCAAAGGTGTCTTGACTTATAAATAAATAATTTTAAATATTTAGTAGCAACACATCATAACTGATGGTAACTCAGGGAATACGATTCACGTGTTTGGGAAGCTATTATATAACCAGGCTTTTCATTTTTTTTTAAATCGTTTGGCCCATTTGACCAGGAGGGACTTTGACGTTCAGGTCGCCATGTGTGTAGACTATTAGTCTCTCTGGTGGTATAGAACGTTGCCCAGGTTACACCTATGGAGGTTGTCTACACGTCGTGCCCGCAATTAGATGACGTGATGATAGTTATTATTATGTTGTGGAGCTGGGGTGAGTCTTAACCTAGCTTATGCCTAATTAACCAAACCCTAGCTACCCTTAGGATTATTCCCCTAAACGGAAAAATACTCAAGTAACAGCCGGGAATCGAAACCAGGACCCTAATCTCGTAGCCAGGTGCACACTGACCACTACACCACTTGAGCCAATGGCTTTTCAATTATTGTTGAGGATAAAGGGCTGTAAAAAAAACAATGATTGAGAGAAGAGTAGGGGACATGTACATTCCCTGATCATCCTAGTGAGGAATCATTGAACGCTATTAACGCTCAAATAAACAATACGATGCTTTGTAGAAACAATCGAATTATTCGGTTGAATATTCCAATCAGGTATCGTGTCGCTCGGCGCTAGTAGTTAAGTGTAAACAACTAAATAAATAGACCGAAAGCATCCATTCCCCTTTTCAAAGCGTTTTAATCCGATTGGTTTAATAGCACTCGAATCAATAAATTATGTATAGTTTGTAACTCGGTTCCATGACCTTTGGGCAGTAATAGTAGTATAGATTATACATTTAAATCATTCAAATTGGTGGTTACACGGTCTAAGCGTCAAGCTCACTTATTATGTTTAGCCAAGAGGTTAAAATCCTGGATGAGTTTATTGAATATGTTTATCTTAAATGATTTCTCATTCTACCCTTCTTGGAATGCGAGTACATTTCCTCCAAATATTATCCTCCTCAGAACCAGCCCGTAGGTGTAATTAAATGGACACCACAGGTGTGGGGAAGTAAGATGCGCTGCATAGTAAGGACGCCATTAAGTTATTGTTATTATTATTTTAAGTGTCTAATAAACTAACAATAATCTTAAATAAATCTAATAACCATGAATGTTTTGATCATAACTGTGTAAGGAAATGAGAGATTTACTATAACTTCCCTCACCTTCTAGTGTGGGAAATATTTATTATTTAATAGAAGTGAATTAAGGGGAGAATGTAAGAGACTCGAAAAAAGCGCACTCTTTTTGCAGTTTTTATAGCAACACATTTTTTTCACCTAAACAAATAAAATATTGCTTCATTAGAAACAAAGTTTAACTTTCTCTACGTGGTATTATTAACATATTTGCCATGAGCTTAGTGGCATTTGAGGACAAACATTTTAAATTAAGAGAAAAATTTTCTATCAAATTATGGGACATCTTTGAAATATATTAAAAAAACTGTTGATATCAACATGTGAAGAAAATTAAACTTTATGGTCGTACTAAAATAATATCTTATTTATTTTTAAAAAAAATCTATAAAAACTGCAAAAACAATGGCCTTTTCTTGCGTTCCCTAAATCTCCACCTTACCAATAGTATATAAAACCACAGTTGAAAATATTTGAAGAGAAAATTATTGGTATTAACACAGTAGTTTATTGAATAAAAATACTCAAGATCATATTTGTCTTATTTTAAAATTGCCTTGGGGTGAACCATTGTTTTTTCAAAGTGAGCACAGAACTTCCACCAATTAGCTCACCAGCCAGCTGTTATGGGTGATATCGTATTGAAATAATCGATATTCATTAAGGTATTCTTGATAAGTTAGCTACAAAGTTGACCGCTGAGAAATATACTTAACGCTACCGTCGAAAACAAAGAAACGACGATTGCTTGTACGATAAGCGCGCAGTCGTCCATTAATT
Organism: Timema podura; assembly: GCA_033556935.1. Taxonomy (NCBI): domain Eukaryota; kingdom Metazoa; phylum Arthropoda; class Insecta; order Phasmatodea; family Timematidae; genus Timema; species Timema podura. The sequence goes on from JAVRXN010000002.1 coordinate 3,097,703, forward strand.
GTGTTGTTGTTCGAAAAAGATATTTGATAAAAGAGGTAATTATTACATATATTTCTTTTAGGCCTTACTTGTTTATAATTTAATTGACGACTGAATCATATTCGCATTGATAAAAGTAGAGCTGCTAAATCTTCCATTTATTTTAATAACACATTTAGACAACGGATTCTTTAAAATGTAGATAAAATATTTTTAGTTTATAAAGTATTAGTCATGAAAGTAGGCCTTTGAAATAATATCATAGCTTATTGTTGTTTTATTAAACTCTTGCAAAAAATACAAACTTCCCTTATATGTATAAAAAAAGTTCCTCAATATATCTATATAAAGCTAATTGTGCGTTTTTTGTTTAATAATGTACTTATTAATTAGCCCAAAAATATTTGTAGCCCTAAATTTAAACTTCTTATTAAGCTACATGATTACTTAGATAATTACATAATATCAATATAACACGATTTTGAAAGTTATTAATATCGTCCCAATAACAAAAATAAAAGTTTTTTTGGAATCTACGGAACCGAAATATGAAATTATGCCCTCATTAAAGCAGAGATAATGCTATTAGCTCGATGGTGAAAAAAACCCAAGTTACCCTTTCCCCTAAGTTAGAACGATCACTTTTAACGCAACGGTTATATAGATTAGGCCGTAACCCAATATCGATTTAAAGGCGCCATAACTCGACGAAAGTTGGAGAGGTCGATTGAAGCTGATACGGCATAACACCGCGCGTAAGAAAGTTGTGACCCAAGCAATATCTAAAGTTAGCAGTAATCCTACCCTGATTAAGATAAGGGACGAAAATGTATTCTAGATATTCCCAAAGGGACGGACACTTAATTCAGTGGAAATGGACTTCGGATAACCAAAATACCTCCTTATCCGTGAATAACCGCCATTCGAATTAGACCATGGGGAATATTTTGCTTTTAGCAGAAAAGCGTTTCACCAGAGAGTATTTAAACAACTTTAAATTAAGTATTGATATTAGACAATATATAGTAACAGTAATATAAAAAATTTAAAATATTCAAGATTAAAACACTAGCTCTTGGGTAAATAAATGGTTCAAATAAAAAAATAATTGATTTTTCGACCCTTAAACCCCACTGTTATCCTCTTTTCCCTTTCAGAACTTCAATCCCAACACCAACACCCACTTTGGTGTCCGCATGATCTAAAGCGCCACTCTCGCAAAAAACTGGCCTTCCGATAGTGATGCGATCAGGGCTCAAATCCCGGTCGGTTGTAATTGGGAGGATTTTCCTTTACACTCCCTTTTCAAGAAAATGGAGGTACACTTCCTTTAAATTCAACATACATGGAATCGATTCCTAAAAAATAATTGATAGTGTAGTAAAATATGACCAAATTTGGCTGTAAAATTATTTTTTTAAAAAGGGTTCTTTATATGAATATTGGACTGTATAGTAACTCAATTTTTTCTCATGGCGGTCTAGGGGTAAGGTGTCAGACCTCTGTGCTGGGAGTCCGGGGTTCACTTCTCGGTCCAGGCACAGATTTATATGATTGCCAAACCCTTCCTTCACCTCTGACAAGATGTGTATTAATCACAACTTGTGAATGTGAGGAATGCCAGGCCCCTACTGTGGTTCGGATTCCACGTTAAACTGTAAGTCCTCCATTTCATCTCACAGTCACCCTAACATTACACATTAGCGAAAGTGCGTATAACCCGAACGGGTAGTAAGACGCGGTGCTAATAATAATAATAATAATAATAATAATAATAATAATAATAATAATATAATAATAATAATAATAATAATAGTTTATTTTTCATAAATCTCGTACAACTCATATACATACATCACATAATACAACTGGTCTACAGTCTAGTAGTGGAAATATTAATCAGTACTAATGTACTGTTGTCCAGGGGACGCCCGAATGTACTAATGTACATCCTTTCCTTGGAGACTCTTTCCATGTCCCAATGAGATGGGATAGTGGTAAGAATCAGGGTGTGGATCCAGTGGAAACACTTAGACCTAACCTCCTAACTTACCAAACCCTGGTGACCATGGGGTAGTTCCCCTTTCGGGAAAAATACCCAAAGTACCAGCCGGGAATCAAACTTAGGACCCCTAGACTCGTAGAAAAGTGCAGTGACCATTATACCACGGGGCCAGTTATATCTCAGATAGAGGATGACAGTGATATGTCAAAAATAGCCATACATTTATAGGACCTACATTAAAATGTCAAGCTGTTTCAACTAAGACCAATTTCTATAAATTATTTTAGATTGTATTTAGATTTTAAGTTTAAATTCATTCAAATGAACAACTATCTATACTAAAACTAATTAAAAATTAGCTTTTTAATGTGTAATTTTTTTAGTTTATTGAAGATAAATTATTTGTCTTAGAACATTCACATTAATCTTACTGTAACACGATTATAAAATCAATCGGTCTGTCTATCTATTATATAGGTTTCAATTTACTATTTAAGACAACAAAATAAAGTTAAATTAATTTGTTTTATTTGTAGCATTTATTTACTAAAGACTTATTTTCAACTGTTGAACCCTTTTAAAGTATTATAATTATAATTTTTATTTTTATATAGTACAAGTTGTTAATAATAAATAATTTAAAACTGTGTCACAGGGATATAGAAAATATATTATAAAATTTAAATATAATGTTTATATATGTATGTAACTATTTTTTATTTGAGTAAATAATCATGGAAATACATAATGTTTTATCTAAATAAATATTTGAAATCTCTGGTACATTTGTAAAGTATATAAAATGATCCATGCCATCATTAATATTTATTATTAGTCTAGCCTAGTGAAAAAACACCGTAAAATATGACTAATGTTAATTTATTATAGCACCCCCCTCCCCCCTTCTAACCATGCGGTCTATTCACTTATTTACACCGATTGGGTTGGTGTAAGGTAATTAGAATCTAAAAGTAATATGTCCTCAATGTTGTGGAGGAACTGTGAGAAAAGCATTTAAGAGCAAAATTACTCAGCCCACGCAATCGAGGTTCGAACATCAACATACCCATTACTGGCTAACCAGAAAATACGAGCACGACGTATTTATCGACTTATCCACCAGTGCGGGTTATAATATATTCAATGAATATGAGAAAAGTATTTTATTGAAAACGTAAATACAAATCTTAAGAGTTGATTAAATGACAGTTAATATTAAATTAATATTTATTTTAGATCGTTGGAAGCGAGAAATAAGGAGATAGAATAATATTTCTGATAATTTTAGCAATTTTAAATAGCAGCTATATTTAAATATATTTTTCACCACGTCTTAATGCCCGTTCGGGTTATAAGCCTATGCACTAATTATGCTAATGTTTTAGGGATAAAGAAGGTTGAATTTTAAAGGCAGTGTACTCGAATTTGCATAGAGGAAGAATGTAAAACCATTTAGGAAATACCACCCTCAATACATCCAACCGGGATTGACCTCAAATCTCTCCATCATTCGGCAGTCTAGCCTATTGCCTTAAACCATGCGGCCACCGAAGCGGGTGGTAGTAGCAATGAAACTTTATTTTCGAATATCGTTGCTAAAATATAAGACATGAGAGTCCTTTGAAAAGGACCTTTTTTTTTATCAAGAAAAATAAATGCCAAAATAAGACAGCTCTCTCTCTCTCTCTCTCTCTCTATATATATATATATATATATGTTTTATATTTGATGAGGTGACAAGACACCTAATGACAATATGACTCGCCTCTTCTCTTCGCAACTATTCTTGGGGATGTTGTTATCCGTCTCTTTGTCAAATCTACCACCAGGGTGGCGGATATCGATCCACCCTTCGCTCGTAATATTGAAGCTACAAGGTGGTAGTGGGGGTGCTGGGGGGGAACTAGTGGAAGGTTCCATTCATCCATATCTTTAGTTGGGTGAGAGGGTAAAAAAAAAGGTTCGTATGGAAAAGTCTGGTTTATTTTTTGCGAGAAACACATTATCCTAATTGACGTTTGAATGAATAAAAAGTGTATATATCACATACATTTTGTTTTGTTATTTATTATTTTTGTGCACGTTTAACTAGTCAAATGGGCTATTAGTATATTTACACCAATGAGATGGTAACGAGTAGGGTAAAAGTTAAATAAAGTGTGCTCGCATTTTATTGTTGGGATAGCTTGATACAATTTATGAAAAAAACTACTCCCAGTACACTCGGTTAAGATTTTAACCTCAATCTCATCACCAGTAATTCTCTCCTGTGAGCCTGACTCCATGGACAATGTGACCACTGGCTCTAGAATGTTTGTCTGTAAATATTGAAAATATTATAGTTACAGGTTAGATATTTATTGTGATTATTAAATTTATCTGTTTATTCAAATGTATTGGTTAATAATTTCTTAAAATTTCAGTCACATGAGATTTGGCTATAACTAAAACAGGCCTGTCAAACTCATTAGATCAAAAGGGCAATATTGAAAAATGAATATACTGAGGAGGAGGGGGTGTCACATTTCAAAATATTCAATATCATTACAATCCTTAAATAAATATAACACAATTTCCAAGTTTTTAATATAGAAGAAAAAAATAAAAGGCACGACACAATCGCACAAACTTTCTCATTATGTGTAATCTGGCTTCGAAGATGTTTTTAAAAAATTGGCTTTGAGTAAACAACCCTTAAGTACGTTTTATTCATTAAAACAAACACATCCTTTTGTTAATAACAATAATCACTATTTATATATGAATTTTAAACCAAATTGTTTCAATATATTTAACAATTTTCATGTTTTAAAGATCAATTATATTTTAACTGCCCTAAAATTTTTGTTTATGTAAAAAAAAACATTCTTATTTTTCATGAAGAATTATTTCCATATTTTAATTTTAAATCCAATATTTGAAGTCAATTTAAAAGAAAAATCAAGTATTATATAATTATGTCGCAAGTAAACTACCCTTAAATTAAATTATCTTAGATAAATAAATATGCATTATTTTTGATAATGTAAGATGACTCCCAGTACCAATTTTGAACCAAATCATTAGAGTTATTTCAAGAAAATCTAATTTTAAAAAAAATTAGTCCTTGTTAACTACAATTAGATGATTTAAAAAAAATCTGTAGTACCATTTATAATACAAGCTACCTAACAGATACCCATTTTGAACCAAATAACTACAGCAATTTTTTTAAATTCAATTTATTATTGTGTTGTATTGTATTTAGTATAGCGCCACACTTGAGGATTAGTAAGTCTGACTATGAAAGTGTCCCAATAATGGGGAAAAGATCCCGGACAGCTATGGTTCAAATCCCTGGCCGTGTATCATTATTGATATATCCACACAATATTTTGAATTGTGTTTGTTTTAATTATTTTAATAAAAATCATATGGCTTTAATTATGTATAGTGCTTTGTAATTTTTTTAAAATAAAATCATATATTCTTTTTTTTTAATCAGATAGCCTTTGAGATGAATTTACTGTTCTGAAGGGACAAAAAGTGACATTTTAAAATGAGTACCAAACTTATGAAAGTCTTTTAACAAGAGATAAAAAGGTTTGTAGATTTTCTTTCTTCTTTCGAGGTTAATTCAACTTTGAAACAAAACAAATATTTATCTGGTATGGTAAATTAAAAATAGTTCATGATAAGTTGAGAAATAATAAATTAATCAAGGAGTTTTAAAGTTATGATAAGGAAAGCCAGGTTACCACACGAACACTGGGATTGATATTTGGCCCATTTGACTTATTACTTCTCGTGTCTGGTGTATTTTTCATATTTATGAGTATGATACTTGATGCGGCTATACACATTATATAAAGATAATTTCTATCTTCAAAGCTTCACTATTCATGTAAACAGTTAACTGTATAAACTTTAGCATTTCTCCATACAGGATTTTCTTAGATTAACTAAGGTGGAAATAAGTTATGTAAGGTTGATTGAAGCTTTTCAAATACATGGCTGAAAATCCACCTCTAAATACAGAAATAAAACCTGGGACAATTTTTCATAATAAGGAACTACAATGGATTCACTTCTCGTCCGGTGTAGTACGAATACTTTATATACAATTCATTTAATAATCCTTTTACATTTTTAAAGTTAAATTCGTTGAATGGAAATAAACTAATTTATCATGGATATGAAAAAATGGAATATAAGTTAACTTCATCAAATTAGTTGATGCTTCCAAACCAATGTTTGTTATGAAAATACATGATCATATAAATTTCTTCATTGGAAATGTGAGAAAATAACAATAAATCAAACCTACTTCAAACATATAAAAATATTACATTAGCATATATGTTAAAAAATCCTCAAATATTATGCTTTTCATTACGTCATTTTATATGTTTGGCTTAGGAGGGTCTAGGTACAAGTAATATATTATTATTATTACTGTTAAAATTAATAATTTTAAATGAGTAAAAAAGTTGATTTGATTTTTATACACTACTGTAATATTATACTACTAATTAAGCAAAGATTTAAAATATATTATTAATTAAAATTTAATTTCCTAGGTTCCTCTTAATATTTATATTCAATTAATTAATCAGGAACACATTTCTTTTTGAAAATAAGTTCTCATTTATATTTTCTAATTAAGAGTTGTGTAAGTTATCTTACTTTCACAAAACAAACCCTTAGCTAGAAATCCTTTCATACCTGGGTTTTAATTAAAAAAAAAATATTATTTTTTGATAAAAACCTTTTATACACGGACTTATTTTAAAAACGACCCTCAAACTTTGGTTGTTTTTATTTAAATATTCAACTTTCCATGGTTTGGTTACGGCTCATTTGATATTTTACACGAGAGCAAGTAATATTTGCTAATTGTTAATAATAATAAATAATAATAATAATAATACAAAGTATTATTCATATCTGTATAACTATATCTTATTGCTATATTATTTCATATGCTTCATACTTTATTGAACAAATAAACCCTCTGGAATGTAGTATTTATGCCTTTTAATCTATATTTTACATTAGTACAAAGAGATTGAGTACATTATTATATAGAATGGCATATGTTAAGTTAACTTTACATGTTTTAATTCATCTAAATTAACATACAAATAAACCATTCCTTTCTAATAACAACCCTTGTGCATCTATTTTATACAAAAGTATAAAGTAATACAATTAATATATTTGTAAAGAGAATCATATTATAGGAGATATTAATATTATAGCTGGACGCACATAATAGGTTGTGTGTGTGTGTGTGTGGGTCATTTAAATTAAACACTAACATTAAAAAGGCACATCTCATTTTTCATGGAAAAGGACTCATAGGTTCTTTACAAAATCATAGATCTTCAACAATTATCGTATCTCCGCAATCTTTGAGATAGTAAATAATATATATTTTCATAGTTGTAAGACTTTATTTTAGCAGCGCGCCTTATTACTCGTTCGGGTTATACGCTTATGTACTAATTATGTTAGTGGTTTTGTAGCTTAGGATGGCTATATTTAGAGGAAGTGTACCCACATTTACGTGGAGGTAGAGTGGAAAACCATTTGGATAAAAAACCTCGGTACACTCGAACGAGACTCGAACCCCGTCATCAGCAGTCTATTCTACTTCAAGAGTAGCACATTAGACCATGCGGCCACTGAAGAGGTTATACAACTATTAAAAATAAAACAATTGTAATCAATATATATTTGTATAAAACCAATAGTTTACATGCTATAAGCAAATATATAAAAAAATTAATGGAGGTCTTATAAATCGGTAATTGTTTGTTGTGCTCTTTGGTAGACATATATTACGCCTTTCTCAATGTTTCTGTAACTGCTTATAATATTTTATCCATGCTCTTTTCTAAGATGCTATAATTTTTTTTCCATCGTGTTTTTTGTAACAACGTATTTTATTTCGTCTCACATATATCTATAAAGTTTTTATGTAAAGAAACGAGAAAGTTTGTGTACTGCACCGTACTATTTATTTTAATTCGTATACCTTTTTATTTAAAAACGACTGTGGCTTAGTTATCTTAGTTTAAATGGTTATTTTAATTCATAACAACTTTACTCCACGGTAGTTGTATGGTTAGTATAATTATTATTTGTCAGTGCGTGGCATTACTGACCGGGAGGGAGATGATATCTGACTTCTGTCGCCTGTATGTAGACTATTTGTCGCTCTGTTGGCAAAGAGCGTTACGCTGGTACATCTATGGAGATTGTCTAAACGTACCCCGTAATGAGGTGATGGGATGATAGTGAATATAGAGGTGTGGACCAGTTGGAGTCTTAGATCTAGCTTAAGCCTAATTTACCAAACACTGGTGACAGTTGGGATAATTAATCTTAAGAGAAAAATACTCAAGGTAACAGCCTGGAATCGAACCTTTGGGACACGCTAGATTCATAGCCAGTGCTCTAAGCACTACACCATGAATTCGGATGTTGTGTAGATAAAATATGTAGGTCTATATGGGGGTGGTCAGAAATTTAAATCATCTGTTTAAACTTGCTCCACAAGCAATTCAACCTTTACTACTCTGTTCTTGCAGCTCTACTAAATTCGTTTTCGTTAGAGATTCCTAACTTAAAAACATAAGTGAAACAAGGTATGCTGTTCACAGAACTACCGGTAAATTTATAAACGTGCATTAGATTTGTAAAAGTTTAAATTCCCTATCGACAGAAAATGTTCCATTGGAAAGAATCATATTTTGTACATGTTCTCGTTAACTTTTGTGGGGTAGGGTTCAATGTTCACGTGTATGTTACTATTTAAACACAGATCACTAGAGCTGTGGTAATTCTATGTGGAGTACAAAATATAGTTTTACTTAGTGCAATATTTGTAGGGCTTATAGAGGAATTAAAATAAAATTGTTATGGAAAGCTTATCGGTGAATCTACTTTGTAAAGAACTCGTTTTAATTGTCAAGCTACTAAAATGTTGAGAATAAAATGGTAAAAGCAGAATATAACGGTGGATATTTAATTTCCAAATCGGCTCAACGAGATAAGTAGTCTACATACATTTAAATTTATTTTTATTTGGGGAAGTGATGACCTAACAGCTACTTTTAGATCAAGGGTTGTTTTAGTAAAGTGATTAATGATCTACACATATAATTATTGTATAGTCCCTCTTGTATGTTCGTCTAACTCTCACACATACCAGGTTGTTGGAGTAATGAACATATATGACAGCTAGGGAAAATGACTATATATACATTCACATATGTATACGATAATTCATTTTATCTGCTGCTCTCAATTTTGAACGACACCATCAATATCTATAAAATAATACTAAAATAAAATAAAATAAAATAATACTATCGTTGACCACAAAAAAGTTTTTTTTTCTAAGATATGATCCAAATGGACATTGTTAAGAAAGTCAAGGTAAACAAGTATTGGGACTTTGGTTCAAAATTGTAGGGGGCTGACAAATATATTTACAATATTAAACTTTTGTATTATACTTTATTAAAAATATAATAAATATTTAGACGCTAGACCTGGGTGAGACGTATATACCTGCTTCGGTGGCCGCATGATCACAAAAACAATTCAAGATTAAAGAAAAATGTTGACATTATAAGAAAAGATTTTTGAATTATTTAAGAATTTATGGTAATTTTTTGTATTTTATACTTTTAAAAGACGCCAAATATAACCTAAATAAGTCCTTAAAATGGTATAGTAAATGTTATTTTGACTTCCGCTACTTCCCAGATCTGTAGGAAATATATTTAAGTTAGTTTGTAAGTCATTTGCTGATTTAAGATGTGGTCAGAAAGTACACGTCAAAATTTTTAGTAATATTAACAGTTAAAAACACATATTATACTTTCTTTAAAACTATGTTTTGAATCTAAGTATTCATACATCAAATTATTATAATAACTATAGACGATTTAAATTATATAATTTAAAGAATAATGATTAAAAATGGGAGCATCCCCTACAGTCATCAGAAGAAATTATGGTAATCCATTATATTTAGGAAAAAAAAGCTTGAATGCAATTTGATTCTCATGTTTAAAATGTAGAGGATAAACAAAATGCAAGTGACCAAATTTTTATTAGTTTTATACTTTCTCACAAATATTATAGTCATGAACATTTTTTAACTTGAGGCTATGTGAATCTTGAGATTTTATCTTACCTCAAACTATAAAATTGGGTCTTAATATAAGGTTTATCTCCTTGATTATACGCCTGGCTGTACACGAAACTACAGCTGAAACGTTGCAATATAAATAGTTCAAACTTATAAATATAAGTAATATGGTCATTCATTTTATTCTGGATCTTAAATTAAGGGGAATTAGTGGAATGATTTTTATAATTTGAAAGATTTTTAAAATGCCTGGCAATTTTATGGTATCTGTATGAGTATTTTACATGATTATCATAATTTTTTTCTGAAGAAAACATATTTAATGACAGTCTACAAATAGCCTATTTAAAATGTTCCTAGCTAATTGAATAAGTAATAAAATATGTTTTATTGCTAAGAAACAACTTATTTTTATTTCTAGCTTGGAACGTCTTATAGAAATTAGTTTCGATCAGCTATCTATTACTCGATTATAAAACTTCATTAAACCTGACTCTTTATTCCCTGTGTCACACTTGTTTTGTACTTTTCATCCATTTAACTTGTCTCAAGCTCACGTGTAATAAACTATTACCCACATGTGTTCACACACAAACAACACACACACGTCTCGGCCACACCTGAGCCGAAACAGAAACATCGACAAGATTGTCTTGTCCAACTTTGTCGTCGATTGTTAATGTAACACAGGTATGTGGTCGAGTTGGTAAACTTTACACTCGCAATAGGTTTGGCTGCAAATGGCGGGGATATGGGGTTCTAATCCTGGTCAAGTGTACTGAGAATGGTAATTAAATGGTTTTAAATTATGAATTGCACGTAAATCTGGGTACGCTTCCGCTAAATTCAACCTTTCTCCTCCGTAAAACAATAGCGTAAGGTGTATACATGTATATAACTGGAATGATACTATACGACTGATTTTGGTAGGAAGAACAATATATGGTTGTTACTAAGGCTAATAAAACAATTTTAATATATTCATACATCAAGTTATGTAACTAAAGGATACCACTTTTGAATGGATAGTATCAATATTATAAAATAAATTAATTAGTTTAGTAAAATGCTATCAATGTTGGCCGTAAATAAATAAATACATTTTGACTGCTCTTCTAACCAAAATCACAATTTTTTCTATAGATGCGGTGGTAAAAAGCGTATTTTAAATTCAATAAAAATTTAAATAAACCTACTCGGTTTGGCGAGATGGTTGCGTTTTAAACACTTCCCATTTAAACGAAGTCCTTTCACACCTATAGGGGAGAAAAGAGAGAGAGATAAACGGACTTGGTGTCACGTGATACCGGATGACGGCCTGAAAGATTCACAGTGACGTCAGTGGCTAGCACTTGACAGTTACATGGTCCATCCTCGATGCTATCGACTTAATGAAAGTGGTCGTCATCCCGTCAAACAAAGTAGCGGCTGGTTGACGTAAAGAGATCAAAAACCCTGCGTTGAAACCACCAAAACCTCGCCGACTGTCGTCATATGTAACATAGGTGACATGTGGACGGCTGTTGAGGTGGGGTGGTTGGGATGGTGAGTTAAGGGTTCCTATCACAAAAACTAATTTCCTGCAAAATAAATCGAATAATTATATATTAGAAAAATTGAATTTGATTTTTTCATGTATTTATCTCAAAAGTTATTGATTATATGCTAAGGTTGTCCTATAACTTTGTAACATTTATTCTCATTTAAAACTACTCTTATATATACCACTTTTTTTAATACCACATCTTGCCATCAGTACAGGCTATACGCTCATGTATTAATTACACTAATGGTTTTAGGGATTAGGGAGGCTATATTTATAAAAAATGTACTCTCATTCTCGCAGAGGAAGAGTGGAAAGCCATTTCGGAAAAAACCACACTCAATACACTGACTGAGATTCAAGCCTCAATAATCTACAAGTCATCAGCAGTATAGTCTACTATGAGAGTAGCGCCCAAGACCATGCGGCCCCGAATCTGGTGTTAACCTTATTAAAACCATGTATACCAAGTTTTAGCCCAATTGTTATAATGTTTTCGGCTCTAGCTTGAGCTACAGACACACAGACAGAAGAAATCGCTAATACATAATTTTTTTATTCAGTAGGTCATGAAACATCAATTACAATCAAAATCTCGTATACAATTTTAAAGATCACAATACCTTCTAAAACTAAGCGGCTACGAAAAATTAAAAAAGTTCACCAAAGCATGATATGTCTATCTAGAATAGGAAATAATAAACATAAAATCTAGAAAAACAAGTCAATGCTGTCTGTGCGTAAAAAGTATCCACTGTTTGTACTCGTCAGTGGAAGTAGGGAATAGCTATCATCTGCTTGACAAGAGGCCTTAAAGGGCTAACTACTAATTTTCTTCCTTCTTTTTCTATTGCATACATTGGCGTTTAAATGTGATGTATTTTAGAATGCTTAAATACGCCCAGTGGAGATGCAATATAATTCGCTAAGTATCTTCGAATTCATAAAGTAGACAACGTTATTTATCAGGAGGAATGTTGACACTCTACACGAATTCTCTAACAGACGTTCATTAATCTTTACAAGATATTATTTTCTCCAAACACTGTTTTAATACCGGCCCAGGCTGTACGCACTCTAACTGCGATAGCAGGGAAGGGAGGTAGAATTTATATTAAATATACTAGAATTTTAGGAAGGAATAGTGGGTTATAATTTAGGAAAAATCACCCCTAAAAAACTCTAGCAGGCTTCAAACCATGATTTATACGTACTCATAAAACCATATTAGGTGAGATGACATTCAATCTTCGTGTTCATCGATGTGGTTCATTAATAATTACTAATACATTTGTACACACCTTTAGAGGCACCAAAAAAATTATTAGCTCTAAGTTTAAGGATACATTAAGGAGATATTTCAAATAAAAATATTTTTTTTCAAAACTATAGTAATGATAAGAAAATGGAGTGAGCCAGGGCTAATATTCACAGAACTACTAGTAAGAATGTAATAACGATAATAACATGGAGGGAGGTCTACTGTTCACAGAACTACTAGTAAGACTATAGTAACGATAATAACATGGAGGGAGGTCTACTGTTCACAGAACTACTAGTAAGACTATAGTAACGATAATAACATGGAGGGAGGTCTACTGTTCACAGAACTTCTAATAAGACTGTAGTAACGATAATAACATGGAGCGAAGTCTACTGTTCACAGAACTACTAGTAAGACTGTAGTAACGATAATAACATGGAGGGAGGTCTACTGTTCACAGAACTACTAGTAAGACTATAGTAACGATAATAACATGGAGGGAGGTCTACTGTTCACAGAACTACTAGTAAGACTATAGTAACGATAATAACATGGAGGGAGGTCTACTGTTCACAGAACTTCTAATAAGACTGTAGTAACGATAATAACATGGAGGGAGGTCTACTGTTCACAGAACTACTAGTAAGACTGTAGTAACGATAATAACATGGAGGGAGGTCTACTGTTCACAGAACTACTAGTAAGACTGTAGTGACGATAATAGCATGGAGGGAGGTCTACTGTTCACAGAACTACTAGTAAGACTGTAGTGACGATAATAGCATGGAGGGAGGTCTACTGTTCACAGAACTTCTAATAAGACTGTAGTAACGATAATAACATGGAGGGAGGTCTACTGTTCACAGAACTACTAGTAAGACTGTAGTAACGATAATAACATGGAGGGAGGTCTACTGTTCACAGAACTACTAGTAAGACTGTAGTAACGATAATAACATGGAGGGAGGTCTACTGTTCACAGAACTACTAGTAAGACTGTAGTAACGATAATAACATGGAGCGAAGTCTACTGTTCACAGAACTACTAGTAAGACTGTAGTAACGATAATAACATGGAGGGAGGTCTACTGTTCACAGAACTACTAGTAAGACTGTAGTAACGATAATAACATGGAGGGAGGGAGGTCTACTGTTCACAGAACTACTAGTAAGACTGTAGTAACGATAATAACATGGAGGGAGGTCTACTGTTCACAAAACTACTGGTAAGACTGTAGTAACGATAATAACATGGAGCGAAGTCTACTGTTCACAGAACTACTAGTAAGACTGTAGTAACGATAATAACATGGAGGGAGGGAGGTCTACTGTTCACAGAACTACTAGTAAGACTGTAGTAACGATAATAACATGGAGGGAGGTCTACTGTTCACAGAACTACTAGTAAGACTATAGTAACGATAATAACATGGAGGGAGGTCTACTGTTCACAGAACTTCTAATAAGACTGTAGTAACGATAATAACATGGAGGGAGGTCTACTGTTCACAGAACTTCTAATAAGACTGTAGTAACGATAATAACATGGAGGGAGGTCTACTGTTCACAGAACTACTAGTAAGGACTGTAGTAACGATAATAACATGGAGGGAGGTCTACTGTTCACAGAACTACTAGTAAAACTGTAGTAACGATAATAACATGGAGGGAGGTCTACTGTTCACAGAACTACTAGTAAGACTGTAGTAACGATAATAACATGGAGGGAGGTTCTACTGTTCACAGAACTACTAGTAAAACTGTAGTAACGATAATAACATGGAGGGAGGTCTACTGTTCACAAAACTACTAGTAGGAGGAGCAAGACTAATGTTAACTCAACTACCAGTATATTTGTGTTTTTAAAAAGAAATGGTGAAATATCCCAATTAAAAGATACAACATATTACTCTTGTAAAACAAAATAAAAAAGTATGTTTCATTATTTCCGCACGTGAGGACAATGTCAGTGAAACTGAACAAAAGACGAGCAGGTATTTTGATCAGTTTGTTTTTCCACCGTCCGCGTGTTGTTTTATTTCGGCCTTCCAATTAGGTTGTTTTTGGACGGTGCCACGGGGTTAAAGGGGGAGGGGTCGTCGTATCGATTCCCCGTGCGGTGCTCAACCTATTTCATCCCCGTCGTTCGACTACTATGTCGGTCCTTGTCGGTGAAGAGGGACCTGGACAGCGTTCACTAGCGTGGAAGTGACTCAGAGAAACCGCGAGGTGACGTCTAGTCTGGGGACTCTGACAATTGTGCGACGGAAAATGTATTGAAAACAAAAGATATAAGGGTATAAATAAAATAATTTACTTGTAGTGCTAGAGCGATTATTCACAGCATTGAACTACAGCTTAAATACGAGTGATGTATACTCAAATTTATAATTTTATAACAAAGTTAGAAATGAATAGGTGCAGTTTAAAAGGGAAACCAGGTTACCACACGGACACTGGGATTGATATTTGGCCTATTTGACTTAGTACTTCTCGTGTCTGGTGTAATTTTCATATTTATGAGTATGATACTTGACGTGGCTATACCCATTATATAATGATAATTTCTATCTTCAAAGCTTCACTATTCATGTAAACAGTTAACTGTACAAACGTTAGCATTTCTCCATACAGGATATTCTTAGATTAACTAAGGTGGAAATAGATTATGTAAAGTTGATAGAATATGTTTTTTCCACCGCACTTAATTACCAGTTTGAGGCTTACATGCCTATGTACTAACTACGCTAATGAGCTAAGGATAATAGAGGTTGAATTTAGAGCAAGTGTACCATCATTTTCATCAAGGGAAAGTAAATTTAGGAAAAATATAGTTTAGGAAAAGTAACCCTCAGTAAACCCGACTGGTACTCGAACCTCGATATCACCATAATCCGAAGTATAAACTATTGCGAGAGTGACATCGTAGACCATGCGACCATACTGAAGCTTTTTTATAATTAGTTTCTCTTTTTAGCACTGCTTCTTATATACTAATTGCGTGGTTTTAGGATTGAGGATAGTTATATTTATAGGAAATGTACTAGCATTTGCTTGGAGTGAGAGTGTAAAACGGTTTTGTAAAAACCACCCTCAGTACACCCGACTGAGATTTGAACCTCAATCTACCCGTCTGATCTACTGTGAGAGCAGCACGTTAGACTAGGCATCCATCGAGGCGGGTGTTGATATTCACAATAAAATATAATTATATTTTCTTAGTGTTACTTCCTACCAGAATACTACCAAATAATGATCATTTTTATCCGTCAAATATGAATAAGGTTAACAGGGTGTTCTAAAAGTGATAAAGTCACGTCTGATTTACACACCCGTAGAAAAACAAGAGCATTAAAATAAATGTGGTCATGTTGAAGCGCTAAGAAATCATATCTAAAACACGTAGAGTTTTACATACCTTTTTATTCTATCTCTTCCCAGCCTCCACCAATGGAACACCAAGTAGACATCTATTATGACCTCCCCCCTTTCCAAAATGTGTTATATAACTTTTCACATCAAGAGTGAATGTCATTATTACTTAGGGAAGCTTTCGTGACATTTAAGGTGGACACAGATTTAATACAGCTCAGAATAAGAAATTTTCTTTCAGTATGTTTATTAATGGTGAAAACATGAAAATTCATAATTTTTATTAAAAATAAAGTAAAATATCTGTGTTACGTAACACTGTGATGTACCCACCCTCACCCCCATGTAACATGATTTAGACATTCGAGCTGGATCAATCCATACTTCCTCCTTACCCACTAAAACAGCGTTACGTACTTTATGGATGACCCCAGAAACCTATAAAAAATATTTCAGCGCTTTCCACTTGGCTCACTCTGTTAGAGTTGAAAAAATAGAGATTTGTCCATTCTGCACCACACCAATCAGCCTTTAAGAGCCAATCAGTGCTAAGATGATAATATTATCCTCATAATGATGTGCGTCTTATCACTAAACATAACTATTGGAATGGCTATAGTAGCCAAAAATAATCCACAAAATATCCAAATGAAATATTTTTGCTGCAAGGGTTTTCTAATGGGTTTCTCATAGCACCATAGGTATAATTAGAACTCGTATAGACCGGGCACCAGGTAAAAAATCACCAGTGAAAGAATGAATAAAATGTTAATAGAATAAATAGAGAGTAATATATTTAAATGTTTAAAAACCCTCTTTATTATAACCACCCGTTGAAAGAATGATCATAGAGGACAAATATTTATTAATTATATTTACATTAAATTGATTTGATCTTCATTACTGCTCCACATGGAAGAAGAGTTTACGATTGTAAATAAACTTACTACAGAATTATTCAGTAAAACAATTAACACACGTTTTGAGACACAAACAAAAAAAATTGAACCGGAGCTGAAAACCATTTTAACCAGGGTGATATAAAAAAAATTGAACAGCTCCTCTTATAGTCTCAGTGTTGGCCACGATTCAAATTTACAGGAATTTATTATTTTTTCACCTTGTTTGAATTCGAACCAATGAGGAGGTGGGATCTTCAAATTTTGGTAGACTATTCTAGAAGATTTTCTCACTGATGGTTATTATGGAAACCAAATATCGTGAACATTGTTATCCCCGCATGAAATGGACAAAAATGAATTTTCTGATTATACCCAACTATTTACAAAAATACAGACAAAATAAATATTTTAATTAGTCTTGAGAGAAAATTAACAAATTGTTAAACGGAGAAAAATAAATGATACGAAGCAGCAAACAGACTTTTTTTATCTTTTACCTTAAAATAGACATTACTAAAAACTAGTGAGATTTGTGAAACCAAATAATATATGTTGTTGCTGAAACACTCTACCAGAGAGCATAAATGAAATAATATACACCGTTACAGAAAATTGAGAATGTAGGAACATATCTGTCCAACATAGAATATGAAATCTATTCGAAATTTTTAAAAACTACATAAAAAATTAATTGTTATAGCTCAGAAAATATTGGTTTGGTAAAATATATTTTTCATATAAAAACTTACATTGATAAGCTATTTCATATTTAAAATAGTTGTGAACATATGATCAAAATTGGAAACTTCGACTAATGTAAAGAAAATCATTAAAGTGGATTTTGATTAAATCAGTCTTTAATCATGTTTCCTTCAGTAAACTAGCCATTATTTTAAGGTTGGACATCTAATTCCGAAAACATCTCAGGGGAACTGTTTGAAAACCCTAGATACCCAGTTTTATCCTAATCGATAGCATGGTTTTGGCCGTAGGTTGAGAAAACAGACGGCTCAAAAAACACTTTTCCGACTTTAGAGGGTCATGTAACTTTGACATTTATCTAAATCTCAAATATGATTTTTTTTTCAAAATATAAGAAACTTTTTAAATGAAAATAAAAAGTTGTCATTAAATTCCAGGAAACTCTTGACAGATATTAAACAACTGTTGATTTCATCGTGTGAAGAAAATTAAACACTATGTTTGTATTAAAGCCATATTTGATTAGTTTAAAACGAAGAAAGTCGTTTATAAACTAGCGTGTTGAAGACCCCATGACTTAAAGAAAAAAAAGTATAAATAAACTTTAAAAAATAATACCCTCGACGGATATTTCCAACACTCGCACCTTAAAGTAAAGACACAAAAACCTTCCAGTCATATTAAGAGAACAGTTTCCATAAAAAAAATTTAAGGGAGAGAGGATACCATTTTATGAGAACGTGAGCGTACATAGTTGTTTTAGAACGAACGGAACACGACGGGCGGAACAGATTAATATTGGGTCATGTGGTCATTGCCTACTCCTCTCACCCCTCTGACCTCCAACCCCTTCAACCCCCTCCCCTAGCTCAGTACTTGATAGCTTTGCCCCTATTTGTTGCAGATACATGTGGATAGTTTTTTAAACCACACAATATATTGGGTACGATTTCTTGCAAATGGCCGAGTTGACAACATCCAGTGTCGGGCTATTAATATTTCAGAGTGATGGTGTAGTATTTTTAGAGAATATTTATAAATGCGGGTTCCATTGAAGTTTTTTGACACCATTTTGATTTCTTTTATCTATTTTACGTATATTTGTAGGTTTATCATTATTTTTTTAGTAGTAAAAGTAAATGTCAGTGGTAACCTTTTCTAAAAGCATCACTTTGGCGATAGACGGGACTGCACATATCGAGGTTTGAATACCATTTGGATGTTTTGTTCTTTTATTTATCATCAATTCTTACTACCCATTCGGGTTACATGCCTAATACCATGTACTAATTACACTAATATGTTAGGAATTAGGAAGGTTTAATCTGCAGAAAGTGCACCAACATTTGCGTGGAGAGAGATAGAGAGTGGAAAACTATTAATAAAAAACTCAGATCACCTGACCGGAATCTTCCGCAGTATTGTCTAATACGAGAGTAGCACGTTAGACGGTAAGTCCAGCGAAGTTGGTCATTCGGATGTAATCACGAAGGTTTTATCTATATGTATTTCTACGCAAATATGAATACACTTCCTCTAAATTCAATCTTTCTCATTTCTAATACATAAGAATATTAAGTACACAAATGTACAGCCAGAAATGGTGGTGAGACGTGGTTTTAAATAAACAACCTTCATTTGGTCTAACATATTTACTAAGTCTACTCATCTATAGGAGGTCCTGTGTTTGATTTATAATGAGGTAAAATACACCCAATTAAAAATGGATCATATATTTTTAAACTTTGAAGAAAAATAATGATCTGTTGTTTGAATTTTTGTGTTTGTTCTTTGAATAATTTGGAGAAAACTTCTTGCTTTTTTTTAAAATAAGTCATATTCACTATCATTCCCTCATCTCATCAGGACATGAAAAGGATGTAAGATTAGTACATTCGATCGTCCCCTGGGAAATGGTACATTAGTACTGGCTAATATTTCCACAAACTGAGCTACGGATGGATTTAGCACAGACTCGCCATTATTATTGACACTATAGTATGTAGTAATAACTATACTATAATATATTGTATATCGACCAAAACTATTTATATATTTTCCTCTTCGTTAGCAGCCCCAAAAGTGTTATTTCTATAAATCCGTATCCGGACGTTCCCTCAGCCCTTCGGCCTATTAGCGCTATTTTCACCATCTATATCCCATGCACTAGGGGTGTTCAGGAGTGCGCCTGAAAGGGTTTACCAATTTTGCCTGAAAAGGTATTCTCACATATCTTCCAAGTTCCTTTTATACGGCACAATCGACATGGCACCGGTGGCTTTACTCTCCCTCCTAAGGAAGTTGTGCTACGTATTTTTATCGCTCAAGAAAAACCAGGTGACCTCGGCTGGATTTGAACCCACAAACAACGGGCCCTGAGGCGAGTACTTTACCCCAAAACCTCGACATATTGGCTTTATTTATCTTGTTATATTGTATATTTAGTTTATAGATTATATAATACTGTTTATAAACTTTATTTTATTGTATGTATTATATATTATATGGTATTGACGATATACTTTACTATGGTGTATATTTTATATAGGTTAATTTCAAAATAAATAAAAACGTAGAGATAAAAATATTTACTACACAAGAAAATAAAGACAAATGACGCACGTGTGCCCGAATACAAAATGTAATGTTAACTACTCCCCAACATCTACTGTACAATACCAATGGATTTGTCACGCATGGTTACAGAAACCGTAATCGAAACATGTTCCACTATATGTGTATATAGTGAGAAAGAAAGAGAGAGAGATATATGGGAACCATTTGAAACAAAACCCCCTTTTGGGAATAGTGAACTGATGTAGAATATAGGGGAGGAGGTTTGGTAGGATATCTGCGCAGAAATTTGCGGCTTATGTTAGTTAATATTACTCGTACGTGAAAACCCGTAACCGGCTAAAGTAGGGTAGGTTATTTCTGTATTTCCAGCAGCTTGTGATATATTAATTTTCATCCCCAACCCCCCGTCCTCCCGCCCATTTGAAGTACAGTGCCATGTATTTTAAGGAAAACTTATTGTGCCTTCAGTGGGATGGTGAAGGGTGAAAGTTTGGAGGCAGAGAAAATTGGGTTCATAAAGTCGACATGAGGTCGACATTTGCGATGGTTGGTATTTTATTAATTACTAATATAAAATTAATAGTGAGGTGAACCACACATACTTTTCGATCCTTTACCTAAAAATGGAGACATTCAATTAAAACTAACTCTTAAGATAGTATGTGAAAATAAGCGATATACTTTATTTTTTAGCACCACGTCTTACTACCTGTTCAGGTTGTACGCATATGTAATAATTACACTAATGATTTAGGTATAAGAAAGGTAGAATTTAGAGGAGATGTACTCGAATTTCATGGAGGGAGAGTTGAAAACTATTTTGGAAAATCACACTTAGTACACCTGACAAAATATGAAACCTAATTTCATTGGGATCAGCAGTCTACTCTATCACGACAGTGATGCCATAGACCATGTGGCCACTGAAGCAGATAGTATACATTATTGCTGACAATAGTAAAAAAAACATTATATTCTACCAAAATAGATAAATTAGATAATAAACATTTTTAAATAATGTACTACAGTAATCTTCAAATCATTTTCCGAGAAAAAATTAGATGCCCCATTTTGTTTGCAATTTTAAAAAGTGTCCAGATAAGAATTTGAATCAAAATCGTTTAGTGGATTTTGAGACAATCGATTATTTTTTCATTTAACTCTAAAGTGAATTACCCTTAATTTGATGGTTTGATATTTAACTAAACAACCTCAGGTGAACCTTAAGAAAACCTTTGATTTCGCGTTCTAGCCCGATCTATTGAATGGTTTTGACTCTAAGCAGAGATACAGATATACAGACATACATACAGACAGACAGACAGCTGGCATGGAACAAACCACTTTTTCGATATCACTGAACTAACTATAAAAATTTCGAATCTGAATTTTTTAACGATTACAATATTTTCTCAACACGAAGGGCTACAAGAAAGTAAAAAAAATATTATATACACTTAATAATAAAAATTAGTGAAACGTTGGGTGCCTACTGATATCTTTCAGGTACCCCTGGGAGTGTGGGTGATTTGGGGGTTAAACGTCCCATAATTTGATAGACCCCTTTTCAAAGGAAATATACCCACTTCAACCGGAAAGGGAATTTAAAACACAATGCTAGAGCACCCGACCTGATAGCATCTTTAGAGAGTTATCTGACGTAACGTGAGTCTATCGGAATAGACCACTCATGCCAGGATCACGATCAACTTAACGTTAACTTAACGTAACCTTCGCTTAAAGTTAACTTAACGTATGTGTGATCACGATTCACGTAACTTAACGTAACAACTCGAGCCAAACATCTTCATTCTCGAGTATGATCTGTGATTTGGACTATTTGTACAGTGATGATCTGTGAATGTTTACAGTTTTCTATCGATATAATAAATATATATTACTAAACTTTTTTGATAAATTTAGCTTTCTTATTTTAGTTTAATTATTTTGTTTCAATGTCTGATCACTATAACTTACGTTAAAAAGTAAACATTGGTCATCGAACCAACAAATGAGTTACTAAATAGCCCTGTTGACGTCACTCGCATAATGATTGGCTGGCTAGATCACGTGATACCCTTCAAGTAACGTTCACTTAAAGTAAAAGACTTCCCAGGACATCTCTTACGTTAAGTTAATTGCAAGTCAACGTTAAGTTAACTGCATCGTGATCGCCTCCATTTAAACACACGAGGAGGTCCTTTACGTTAAGTTACGTTAAGTTAACTTTAAGTTGACGCTAAGTTGATCGTGATCCCGGCATCAACCATTGCCGCTTGTGTAATTCCTTTAGAAACATGCACATGAACTTTTCGTCACTCTTTACTGTCTTGAACTGTGTTTGATGAAGAACAAACATTTACAATTTCGTGGCCGAGCAGCTACTGATTATTTTCTGTGTACACTTTTTGTTTGTTGCGTTCTACTTTTAAATTAATTTTCTTCTAGTTTAAACTTGTGGTGTTGAAATCCTCTACCTCTCCCCCCTCCCTCCTTTCACTTTCTCTCTCCATCTCACCGCTTCTCTTTCTGGTTTTACGGAAAATTTTAAATGAATTTAGCTGGAAGAAACTTGTATTTGTGTGCATGTGTAAAACTTTGAGTTTCCATTATTTTTATTGGTTGGAAATTGTTTTAAGAAGTTTAACTTACTTAACTATTTAAAACTTAAGCTAAAAGGTATTGCTTTATCCCAAAGTTAAGTTATTATAAACGGAACTAAAGCTATATTGAGCTTTAAACCACTCTCAAGACATCTAATTTCACACTACGTGAAGACTAATATAAGTCACATCCGATATTTGAAATTGGGTATATTAAAAGCTGTTGTCTAAAGTCCTCAAGCATTCACTGTGTCAATTTAAAGCAACATCTATGACGAAAGCTGCAGTCTGCTATTCATAGAGAAAAAAAATTAATATAATTAATTTGCATTTAAATCGACATAAAGTAATATTATTCGAATTAAAAAGAACACTTAGACAATTTAGCGAAACTATTAGATTTTTTATTTTGGGATGGTACTAAACAGTATTAAACTAAGCGGGTGCAACAGGTGCACATACACTTGGCCCCTGGACAAACAGGGCACTGAAATGGATTTGACAATAATAATTGTCAAATATAACTATTCTTTAAATATAAAAATGACACCTGGACATGGGAATCGAATCCAGGACTTTTGGCTTACGCCAATGCTATAATGACTGAGCTATCCAGTAGTAGTCTCCTTTCCCGGCGTCATTCTTCACTTTTATATTAAGACAGACAGATTCTGTGATGGACGTGTGGAGATCGTCAGCTATATACATGTGATCAAATAAGATCACGATCTATCAGAGAACGCAGTCATCTTCGACTTGGGTCCAGGTGTCATTTTTCAATTAAAAAGAGTATTATATTTAAAGGCGGCAATAACTTTAACTAACGAATATGATGGCCTGGCTATTTAATCCAAACAAATATAGTTATTTAGAAAAAATAAAATTCAATTTTAAGTGAATTTAAGTTGGACAATTTGTATTAGATTGACATGATAAACAATAAATATGTAATGTAAACATAATATCTATGCACAGTAGTTAAAAGAGAGTTGTAAAAGATTTGTTAATATTGAATTACAAGAATGTGTTAGAAGTTATAGCAATCATCCAAAAATTAGGTACATCTTAAAATAGTAGAAATTTGAGTCACAATTAGACTTAAAACTAGGTTGTAAAATCAAAGGATGATGTGACTATGAATATATTGAATATTAGTATTTTGTCTTGAGAATTGATTGAACTATGTAATTAAATTTGAAAAATACATATTGAATTTATTTCTTAGCTGTAGTTCCCTGTTCCTTGATTCCTGACTGCAAATGCTGCACAGTTATTCAGACGACCTGTCTCGATCCATATGTCTTTTACAAATATCTTTTAACTATTGTATATATATATATATTATGTTTACATCACATATTTATTGTTTTGTTTATCATGTCAATTTAATACAACTTGTCCAACTTAAATTCACTTAAAATTCAATTTTATTTTTTTCTAAATATTTTTAAACGTTCCACACTAAGCAATTCAAATGTTATATATAATTATATTTTCAAATGTCAAATTTAGCCACCATGCTCTGATGTTCATTTCATATATCAGTGATCTGAGAGCGTTGAGTGAGCCCAGGTAGCTCATTGCGTTATTTAGCGATTGGTCATTGCGTTATTTAGCGATTGGTCATTGAGTCGTTCCGTCCCTGGGCACCTTCGACCCGCACTGCTGAGTGAACGAATTGCAGGATTGATCGACACGTCCTTAGAATCAATGAGCATCGCTGATATTTTTTGCACCACCTGTCATAGTTATAAGCCTATGTGCTAATTTCATTAAGGGTGTTACATGGGGTAGCATTGAAAGCGTTGCAGCTGTTTCGAAATTCTGGATTATTTACGAAGTGGTTTGATTTTTATTAAAATGGTTTTCAACAAAATTTAGGCGTAAGTTTTGGCCAGTTAACGAGTTTAAACTTTAAGTTTTTTAAAAAGTCTGATAAATTTTATAAAACTTTTAAAAAAAAGCCCGCATTTGCTTCAAATTTTTCTGTTGTGACCCAATCCAAACATGACTTTTTTAATAGAGGATGGCTAGTTCTAGGCCTATATAGTTTCACTTTGATCTCAGAATTACAAATATTGGTGTACATCGTAGTTGATTTTTAAAAATTTAAACTTAAAATTCAAACTTTATAGCTGTTGATACATTGTTCTACATTTTGGTGAAAACCATATTTAAAAATATAAAACCATTTCTTCAAAAATCCGGGATTTCCAAATGCATAAAACGCCCTCCCCCTGTAACACCCTTAAAGTGTTAGTGATTAGTAAGGTTTAATTTAGAGGAAGAGCACCCAAATTTGCGTGGACGGAAATTGTAAAACCATTAAGGGAAAAAACCACCCTTAGTGCATCTGACCGGGATCAAACCCCAATTTTCCCGTTTCCGTAGATTCTAACACGAGTGTAGCGCACTATGCCATGCGGCTACCGAAGTATGTTTATTACTCATTTACATAAATTGGCTACAGATCTCACAATAAAGTAACACAAAGATTTAAATATGTACGAACTCACTTGTGAATTTCAAAGCCTTAAGTTTAAAACCTCGACACTAATAAAAAAACACTTACTAAGCTGCAACTCCCCTTTATATTCTACACTCGACAGTCTCTATATGACTTAGGATCAGTTGAGTAATATTCGATTATCAATGTTACTGTCCGAATATTTCACACTCTTCCCAGTTCTACTGCTTCATGTGAGATAGGTTTTAACAAATTATAATAATATATTAAAACTTATTTAAAATCTCCTATCGGACAGTAACCATTATACAATCCTTCTCTTATCTCGATTGAATGTAATATCGAATTATGATTATGTTATCAATTAATATAATGAAATGAAAGCTAGAAAAATGCTACTAAATTAATTATTTTCATCTGAGTGATCTTGTATATTTCTTGTGTACACAAATATTATTTATAAGCAATAATTATATCATATTTGTTTTATTATTGTTTTTCTTCCAAAAAAGATTAATGGCCCCAACAAATAAAAGCTTGTATAAGGTACCTGAAAGGCTAGTTACTGCTCTGGTATTAAACATTAAAATATACTACAGTGAACTTTAAATATGATTTTATTGTAATTCTAGTGTGCTGGGTGAATGTTCGTAAAATCATGTCTTGAAAAATGTCACTGTCCCTAATTAAGGGTTATCTTATTTCTCATTAAATGATAACTCTTATTTTTGTTTTAAAAAAAAGTTCATATTAAGTTCCAAAATCGATAAATAACAGAGTGAAGTCATTTTTAACTCGATTGTTTGGTTCAAACATTAGAGAATTCGATGGTATCAATCTTGATTTTAATACATTTTGAATAATGTATACTGTAGTGTACTACCTATAAAATAACAGCACATGTTCATATAGAAAAAATATATAAAAATTATCTTTGCCTCATGATTTTGAGGGCTACTTTATTTGAACTTCGTTACCTCCTGGGCATTTTTTTTTTTTACCTGCTCTACGAACTTCAAGTTCCCACCATAAAAATGATGAGATCTAGAATTATGTTCCTGTTCCTCTGTTCTTGACAGCTTGTTAAATAAATGGAAAAACTTTACTACCGGAGTATATGAGGGTAAAAAAAAAAACTTTCAGTTAAACTTTCTATGAAGACACCATATCGTGGAAGTGTTCCAAAACTGCCCACAGTCATTTAATAAAAAAAAAACATGAATTATATTAGAACAAAGAGCGATTTGGAAGATAAGCTTATATCTATTAAATGACCTTTACTGTTAGTGGAAAATTAGTTTACTGTAGTAAAATGTATGTTTATACAAATTTCTCTATTGCTTTTGATGTATGATAGTTTGTTTTTTTATTTAAAATGATCAAAATACAAACAGAGCCAAGCAAATATCTGCTAATAGCACATGAACAAAGCCAGTTACTAAACCCACATCTTAAACACATGCCTAGTAACACATGAACCAAATATATTATTTTACAAAGATAATCCTTCATATTGTGGATGAATATTGAGTAATCTGAATAATTCCGTATTAAGAAAAGCATTGACTTTCAAATTCAAAGCTTCAGAGATTGATCTCCAAATTAGCTGATATTTTATGAAATGATAAGTACTGTACATTCTTACTAAAGAAATAAATGCTACAGCAAACCAAACTAACTTGCTTGCTCCGCTACTTTTAAAATGAAAATGTTTCTTAAAGTTCGGAAGTTAAGTTAAAGGAAGTAATAAACATTATTGCAGAGAAAATAAATGGGAAAATGAGCATAACATTTCACCAACGAGCATAAATGAAATAAAATACACTGTTTCAGAAACCTATGTACCACAAAGGAATATCACGGCTCACTAAGGAGTATAACAATTCAATGCACTATGTCAGTAGCTTATCTTTATTTTAATAATGATTCTCTCATCACTAGCTGGGTACTAAATTAGTATTTTATTATGTATTAGCTATGCTTACTAGCCCCATTTGATATATTTGGTTCTGGTGTTAATTTTTTTTAAAGTTTTTCAGTCTCCTATGAAAAAAAATATTTTTCATCTTAAAATAATTAATTTACCATCCCTATACGCTTTGTAAATTTTGAGAGCCCCTACCCCCTATTTTGAAGATTTTAATTTATATATTTTTTATTATCTGAGCTGTATTAACTCTGTAAATTTTCTACTCTAGATTTGCATGGCCTATATTTTAAAAATAATTTGGCTTATAGCTTGTAAACTGTTGGTTTTATAGAATATTATTTTGGAAGAAAGGTTTCTTGCATTTAATAGCTCTACAACGTTTCAATATTATGTCGTTTTTTTTAATCTCAAAGAGTTGCAAAGATAAATAAAAATTTATGAAATATTCTTATGTAAGATAGGCCTACCCTTTACCATTTTCATGGGAAAAAGTAGATTTTCCATTTTGTTTGTAGTTATATAATGTGCATGGATACGAATTTTAATCAACATCTTTATAGATTATTTAGATAAAATCTATTTTTTTCTTTTCTCTCCTCAGAATAAATTGTTCTTAATTTCAGGGTTGTTTTAATAATTACAAAAGAATTCTGCCAAACCTTTTGAAAACCCTATATATCATTTCAGCACGGCCATTAAAAGAGTTTTGGCTCCAAGCCGATGCACAGACAACCAGACACACAGACGGAATTGCGGAAACCACTATTTCGGGTTCAGGGATCAAAATATTGAACTAGATATTTAATACGCTCTTCTTCTTTTATCCTAGTGGTCGTAAGAAAGTAATAGTCCAAGAAGAATGCAGTGTAGCCAGACACGCTATAGATGTAGATTGTCAATAATTTGAAGTAAGCTACCGCATTTCAATATATATATAATACAGGTTTGTTTTAGCTATAGATTGAGGTCAACTAAGAATGTACATGTTGTTTATTTTCTATGGTCGTGGTTCAGATATTATTAAATTATTACTGTTATTAGTGTTCTATCTTACGACAGATCCATTCCTTTTGTCGGTGAACTTAGACAACCACTGCGCCCTGTCCTCTGCCTCCTCCTACAGCTCCAAGAATTTTCTTCTTTCCTTCAAGTCATACAATATTTGAATCCTCCTTCTTGATTAGCTCCTATTTCCCTCAACCTTTCCTTCCATGACGTCATAGAGAAGACAGTTCCTCCTAAGGATGTGTTGGATCCAGTTTGATTTGTACCTTAAGAATCACATACAAATTGGTTTTCTTCTCACCCAATCGTCTTAGGACATCTTCATTCATCACCCTGTATGTTAACCTGATATTCTCAAGTCTTCTTCAGCATCACATTTTAAAGCCCTCCAATTATTTATTTTTCATCTTCCCAAGAGTCCAGGTGTCTGCTCCATACAGTGCGATGCTCCAAATGTAGCATTTCATCGTTTCTTTATCAGTTCCAAACTCAACTTAATGGTCATCAGTGACCTCTTCTTGTTGAAAGTTTCCTTAGCCCTGGTGGCCCTCGACCTAATTTCCTTGGTACAGTAGGCATCCTTTGTCAGCAGACTTCCCAGGTACTTGGACTGCTCGATGCTTTCCTATTCCTGGTTCAGATATAACGATGAATAAGTGCTAAAGTACTGGAGTGAGGAATAAATGGTATGATGCAATACACAAACTTTCTCGCTCCTTTATTTAAACTAGACTTAAAACGCGTAAAATGTGAAACGAAATAATATACATTCTTATAGAAACATAGTGGGGGGGATAAAACCATATATCTCCAGAACATATATAAAATAATAGACACGTGTTCTGTACATTTTCAACACCTCATTTCCCAAAGTACTATTTAAAATATATATGTTTGCATATAACACAGAAATTATTGATTTCACAAAGCTTTCTTTCGCCTAAAAGTTGTTTATTTTAAAGAGACATACAACTTTGTTGTTATAAGTTATTTCGTATCTCAAAGATTTGTGGATACAAAATTGGAAATTCTCGCTTTTGTAGAGAACGTTAAGATCCACCCTTTTTTTTGTAATAGTACTAATCCCCATATACAAATTTTAATTTAAATCGCTAAAGCTGATTTTCAGAAAATTGAGTTTTCCTGTTTCAACACTTAAGTAAATTACCCTTAATTTTAGAGTTTGATAGATAATTTCAAGAATATCTATGTGAAGCCTTGGGAAAACCCTATATACAAATTTTTAAACTGGTTGGTAAAATGGTTCTGGCTCTAGTCCAAATAACAGACAGACAGACAGACAACATTGAAAAAACAAATTGTTCAGGTTCAGGAAGTCATGAAACATCAACATTCATAAAAATCTCTCGTTCAATTTTTTTACGATCACAGTATTTTCTCTCTCCTAGGGATTGGGAGAATGTCAAAGTATTGACCCTTTCCGAAGGGGTAAGGCTATATGCAAAAAGGAGGGTGCTATATGGGAATGACCCTCTAAAATATTTAAACATTGGTTGCCTCTAAGCTAAGCTTTATCAGTAAAAATAATATTGAACCATTAATTAACTAGTTTAGCGAGATTTAATAATAATAAGCATGTTTATCAATTACATTATTTTATGATTAATAATGAGAGTAATAATATTAATAAAAATAAATTGGCTATTAGCTAAAGTATATTATGCCAGGCGAGGTACAGTAAGTTATAAATTATAAAATAATGTGAGAGTGTTTTCAAATTTTAAATAACATTTTTTTTATTCTATTATTTTTGAAGCCTAAAATTGAATAGTTGAATACATAACAGTTTAATAACCATATGATACCAGAAAACTTAACTAGTAAAGTGGTCAGTGCATAAAGCCGGATGACCAGAGTTCAAAACCATGATCAGTTGTTGTTTTACTATTTTTACACAAGCACTCCATCAAGATGTAATCTTAATGCACAAGTTATCTTGGATTCAGATGAAAATTGACGCAAAGGTTATTTAAAATAAAATATCTAAACGAGGATACTTGCCACCTATCCTTTACCAAAATCGATTGGAATATCGCATGTAGGGGTTTATTTAAGGCTGGTAGTTTGCATCCCCAAACGTATTAGGGACAAATCAAGGCGAAAATTCTTAGATATGGGGGTAATATGGGTCGAATGGGTAATAAGGGTCAAATGGGTAATGAGATGCGTATATACAACCTGTAAGTGGAGAAACCTGAAGATAACAGCTTCCTTGGTGGTCCGAGACGTTGATGGGATGAAAATGTGAAAATAGATTTAAAGTATATTTGGTGTCAGATTAGGGATGGGATGAAGTTTTCTCGGGATAGAATTGAATGGTGAGCTTACGTACTAGCAGCTATGAGCTTTCGAACTACTTTAAGTTGGAGTGGTAGGTAATATTTTTGTAGTTTTTGTATCAAAACCATTCTGTTGGTCAAAATAAATCAATTAATTCTCCCTTATTTATTTATCCAGCACCGTACATCCTACTCATTCGGTTCATACGCTTAATTAAATTATTTGGTTAAGAATTGGGAAGATCTAATATAGAGGAAGTGAACCTGAATTTGCTTGGAAGGAGAGTGGAGAATTATCTAGGAAAAACCATCCCCAGTTCACCCGAGTTAGATTCGAACCTCGCTCTTCCCATCCTCGACAGTCTAGCTTAACACAAAACTAGCGCATTAGCTAACTACGCTACCGAGGTGGATAATTCTCCAGAAGAAACAATAATTCTTCTTGAATATCTATCGAGAGTGTCCTGGAATTTGATAACGATTTTTATCTTAATTTAAAAAGTTTCTTATAAAATGCTAATATGTTGATGACAAATTTTAAACAATTTTTGTTATCACCATGTGAAGAAAATTAAACACTATGTTGGTACCGAAGCAATATGGTATTTATTTATATAAAAAATATATTTTTTTGCTATAAAAACTGCAAAAACACCGCCCTTAACTCATCTTAACTTCCACCTCACCTTAAGGCCAGAGAGCTAGTTAAATTAACTAATTATTTCAAATGTTTTTAAAACATTAAATATCCCTGTGTACGTGTTGGTCCTTTTGTGATTTCAATAGAGACGAGTATCTGCGTCTCCTAGTTCTCAACCTTTGTCCACTGACCTCTATCACGAATGTTTGAGACATTTTTTTACAAATCAAAGAACATTTTGTTTTATCTTTACATTTTAATCAAAAATATTGACTTGTTTATTTAACAAAGGAACTTTTCAGAACTTAGCCAGTGGGTGTTCAAAATACTCAGCATGGTAGCAAGTTCGTGAGAAAGATAGTTAAACAAGTTTGGCCTTGCTGACAAAGAATACAACTCTATTAATATAATGAACGTCTAAATATTTTGATTTAGGATGGAATTGAAAATTAGAATAATGGTAATCCAAAAACTATATTAAATGGAAGGGCTAGTTTATATTTAAAGGGTTAGATAAATCCATATGGCTACCATTATCAGACGTGGGGCCGTAGGCAAACTTATTTTATGGGTCCCACAGTTATTTGGCTGCTCTCTCTTTTCCGTCCAGAAACTAATAATTATAAAACTGAATATTTGTTATTAAAGTGGTTTGCACATATAAACTAATTTTCAGCCATATAAGGTATTAGAAAATGTTCTTAATATTAGAGGCCATGATAGAACTAGCTCAAGATAGGGATGAGTGGCGTACTTTTGTAAGTGTGGCAAAGAACTTTGGAGTCCCCAATGACACAGAGTAAATAAGTAATTAAAGTAAAAATAAAATAATATTCACTCGACAGTCAGCTACCAAGAGAAAAAAATCAAGGGAATTTTTGAATATATGTTAAAAATCGTATATTAAAATCTAGGACTTAGAAATTATTATTGGTACTTCTATTTATATTAACTTTTCTAAAACAATTACGGTCCATTTGAACTATAATGTTTAGCTAGTCATTTACCGACATCATGATAATTTTAATGCCTCATTTTGTCTTGAGGGTCCTTTAACCTAATAATCCTTCAAGCAAATGGCTTTAGTTGGTGCGTAAAGGGGGGGGGGGTGTGGTCGGGTTTTGAGGGGGCAAGTTTCCCATAATTTGAACCTCTTGAAGCAATTATATGACCACGGGAGAAAGTAAATATTCCACTACTACACTGCTCCCACCCCTCAACTTGACAGATAAAGAGGATGAGACGGAGAAATTGCGGCCAAACCAGGGGTTCACAAGATATGGCTCAGAGGCCGAATGTACGAGTATGTACTACACAAAGCATCCCCTTGTTTACGTATTAGAAGAATAGCCTATTGTTTTTGATGAGTTGGATTATGGCATTGTTTGTTCTTTTCTAACACTCTTAGGACAAATATTGTGTCCATAACTTATTTACTATGATCACTCCAACAATATATATTGTGAAGTGTTAGCACTATTTTGCTTATTTTTTTAATTTTAAAGGGTGTTGTTTTACTTGCGTTTTTGTAATTTGTTAACTTACTTTGTTTGTTTGGAAACTAATCTATCTAATTAATTACACCCATACCTGTGATAATTCAGTAAAAGATGTTTGAAACACAATAGAATGATTTTATTCTAAATAGGATGTTAAAATTTGAATCTCAGCCAGATTAATTGGGCACAATTTTTAAATTAATAATTATGATATTGGATGTCCTATATCCTCTTTATTCTTAAGAGGATGAGCTTATTCTAATATTACCCTCCTCAACATTACCCCCTAGATTAAGCCGTTTTTCAACCCATGTTTTAATAGTTATACACTCTCTTAAAGTAATTACAAATTAAACTAATAATCCAGAAATGTTTCTATGTAAAACAAAAAAAAATCTCAATAATATATTACTAATGTTGTCTAGTTAATTAACATTCTAAAATTGTTTTTCTTTCGTCAAGATGAAAATTAAATGCTGGTGAAAAACTAATGTTTTTAAACACTAAGTGAAAGTTTTTGGAATAAAATAATGTATTCCCAATAGTAATAATTAATTATTTGGCTCTAGCTAATTATTTTTGACATTGATTACTATTGTAAAAGTAACAAACAATAGACAAGCTTTAATAAATAAACATTTTCAAAGAAGTAAATATATTACGGAAAAGTGTTTCTTTATTCTCTTAAAATATTAAGTAGAGATTTTTAATAAAAAAAATAAAGAATCTTCATAAGTTGTTTGAAAATATTAGTGTTTTTAAACAAAATTTAGTTTAATATAATTCAATGAAAAGTGTATCCTATTCACTCAAATAAGAAATATAGAAATATACACAGTTAGTATAAATACTAATTTTTATGACTTAGTTTGGTATAAAAATACATTGCTCTGATATCGATATTTTTGTAGTATTTCCATAAAAAAGTTTTGGAAGAACATAAGTAAAATATTATTTTAGTAGAAATTTTCTTTAACTTTCTAGATACAATAATCACAGACGTTATTATATATAAATTTGTGATGAGCGTAGTGAAATTTGGTAAGAAAAATTTTAAATAGAAATAAATGTAATTTTTAAATTTTTCAAAGAACACGAAATATATTTTTTTAAACTGTTGATATTACTTTATGTAAGAAAATAACTAATCGGATTGATTGGATAGATATTGTATCTATTTTGGCAAAAAAAAATGTTATAAAAAATACAAAAATACCAAAATAAACTCTAGATCCATCCATCACTTTTGTTCACAGACTTTTTTTATTAGCACACCATCTCACCAATCGTTTGGGCGATGTGCATATGTAATAGCTACGTTATTACGTTAAGGATGAGAAAGGTCGAATCTAAAAGAAGTAAACACGCTTTTACGTGGAGAGATATTATAGATTCATTTAGGAAAAACTCAGTTCACCTGACCGAGATTTGAACCCCAATCTCCCAGTAGTTGAAAACACAATATATTGCGAAACTGTCACTTCCATACAGATTCGTGACCACTGGAGACATCAACACACAGCTAAATAGCTAGGCTACCATCTAATATAAGTCAGTGTTTCTTAAAGCAAGAAACTGTTCTTTCAAATTGAATATGGCAAACAATATCCTGGGAACCAGACATTATACTCAGTCCCCTCCAAAAACCCCATGGCTATTTCTTCTGAGAGTAGCCACGCACGTAAACGTGCGCAGCGAGAAATTCAGGAAAAGAAGACCCCATTCCAGTTATCAATCCTTGTCGTCACGGGACAGCACGGAAACCCGCCCCCCCCCCCCCCATGGCTAACTTCCATCAGAGGAGGATTTCATTCCTCTAACCCATTATGGTTGTGCCCTTCGAGCGTAGCCACGCACGTAAACGTGCACAGCGGGCGATTTAGGAACAGAAGACCTCATGCCACCCATAGATCCCTGTCATCACCGAACAGCAGTGATCCCCCTCTCCCCATCCCCCAAAATTTAGTCAGCTTCTATCAGCGTGAAGAGTTAGCTCCTCCTTCCGTGATTGCTGGATGCACACCTAGGGTGTTAAGACACTCCCTCTTGCTCAAATAAGGCTTTACCCTAAGTTTCCCTACTGGGAGTCAAAACTCAATCTTAGAAATCACCTTGAAAAATGGCTTTTACCTAAATCACCTCCTTTGGGACATTGTAGGAGGTCAAGCACCTAGCCTTAAGAATCACTGTAAAAGGGTTTTCAAAGTAAGATACCCAGCACTGGAGGCATTTCTAAGTGAAACCCCCTTTTAAAGTATTTGATTACCAAAAAAACTTATCTTGTCTCATGGGTATAGTACAGATTTAAATTTGTTGACATCCTTGATGAATAAAATTAACAAAGCCCAAAGGGCGCACGCACGGGGGGGATTTAGGGGCTGAGGACCCATCCCCCCAGTTGAAAGCCCTCCCCCAGAAAATTAAGAATATTACAAAAATAGGATTAGCTCTATGTTCTGGTAACTAATCAATTATATTTTGGTTAGTTATATTAATATAAAACAAATAATTTTTTGCGGTTATTAGGGCTTTTCAAAGGAATACTTATTTCTGTTGATTTTTAATTTTACTGTATAAATTTGAACTTAAATGAAAAATGGACCAGTGATACCGTAATATTTGCTAGAAATGGTTAAAGTATTTTAAGTATTTACTCTTTGTACATAAAGGTTTGAAGTGGGTACATAAGTTGAATTTATTATTTTAGCGCTAATTATGTAAAGACTATTGTATCAGAAATAGAGGAAGGGGCAGTTGAGATATTATTATATGCCCCCAACCCCACCAACTGCAAATCCGAGTGTGAAGAAGAATGTGTAAAAACAGACCTGTTTGTCAAACAGCGCGTACATAGTGACAGAGGGTAGGCCGAGGATCCGATTTTGGTACAAATTAGATTAAATATTACCATTTGCATCCTTTGAAATCAAAATTTTCCTGGGGGAGGGAAACACCCGGACCCACACATTTTATAGGGTATCACTGATTCTCTAGATTCTATTATCCCCTAATTAGAATTAAATGTCCAAATATTACAGTAAATTGGAATATATAATGGTGCAATTATGAAAATTATTTTATAAAATCCCCCCCCCCAGTTCAAAATCCTGGGTGCGTCCTTGACAAAGCACGTATTTGTTTAAATGTTTTTGTTCTTACCTTCATTTTAAACTATAATCTCATATGTATGTTTTAAAAAAAAATTGGAGACCCCTAGGCCTTAGATAGTGTATCTAAAAGGGGGCGGGGTGTTTCAGAAATAGTGGAGCTTCCAACGCAGGAGTACCAACTTTATAACGTAAATCAGGGGCCAACCACTAACTTTCTCTTTAGGGAATTTCATGGGAGTGGAAAGTGGCGAGGGGTTGGGGGGAGGGGGGGTTGTCTACCGTTATGTACGGGCAGGAAAAAGAGAGGGGTTGAGGGGTACGAGGTTGAAAATGGTTGAATTTCAAAATAGATATGGCTTCTCCGTGGTGGACACTAGAAGGGGAAGTTTTTGGAGGGGAGAAATATTGGGTGTTAAATTATGTCTAATTGGTTTGAAATAAGCGTTAGTTGGGAGGTTTCCATCCACTAGCGTTGGATATTGTTTCAAATGGCTTGGATCTACTTGGAAGGCTTTAAATACGTAGCTTTATTACAACTAACAAATCTTGTAGATAAATTTTGCTTTAAATAAAATTACAGCGATATACTTAGCTATGCAAACAAATATACTATAGCAATACTTAGGCCTACGAAAAATATAGAAAACGTGTTAATATTAATTAGTTATCGATTATTCATAATATTATATATATAAAGCTAATAGTTTAGGATGAGGAGGGGTTAACTTAGAGGATATTTACCCAAATTTTATTGGAAGTAAATTGTAAAACCATTTAGGGAAATAAAACATCCATAGTACACCCAACTGGTATTCGAACCCCTATTTACCTATTATAGGCCTGTTGCGAGGCGTCTCGGACCAATCAACTACTGTAATATTTAAAGTCCTTGAGTTAGTTTTATATTTGATCAAGGTATCTTACGTGTAATTTAAAAACACCCAATGCATCAGTTGGCTGCACATGACTTACAAACTTAATTTAACCCACTTCGGTGGCTGCATGGTCTAGTGTGCTACTCTTCTGTTAGACTAGAATGACGATGACGGGGAGATCAAGGTTCGAATCTTAGTTGGGTGTATTGAGATTTTTTTTTCCAAAATGGTTTTCCACTCTTGTAAATGTGGTTACACTTTATGTAAGTATAACCTTCCTAATTCCTAAAAGCATGAGTCTAATTGGTACAAAAGCTTGTAAGCGAGTAAGACGTGGTACTAACTTAATTTAAGTTAGTACGTCCACACTACACCTACAATCCCTGTAACTTAGATAAATACTATTTTGATAGCAAGAGGAAATGAGTAGACAAATAGTTAATATATTCACAAACACCCCATGGAATCAAACCAGGGTCTCCTGGTATATCCAACCACTTAGTCATAAGGACTAACAGTAATGTATGCACTACAACTACTGCTTTTGGATGAGGAAAGCAAGAGTTTTAGATAAAATGAAACCTCATTAGTCTGAAGAGAGACTGAGAATCCATTTAGGAAAGAACTTTCAGAGCATCCAGCCATGATTTAACGCCGACCCATCCTTCACTGGTCAACCAGAAGATATGGTCTTGATACCTGTTTGCCTTCACACCTGTGCATGTAATATACTGAAGAATCATATACTGCTGTGTTTCTTAAAGTTTTGGAGATGGGAGACACACAAATGAGAGCTATGTTCATTAGAAACCACTGGGGGCTGGAAATACAGTGGGTAAAAGGGGGGGGGGGAGTTCAATATTACAAGGGAAAAACATTATTTTAACGCAACTCTATTTTAGGACTATAAATAAATACAAGATACAAAATTAAGTTACTGATTATTATTTATTTTTCACATCACTGGAGCTTAATTCTTGTTTTATTAAATTAAATGTTGAAAATAAATAGATAATATATTGACATAGTATGAAATAGCTGTTTGATTATTTTTAGCAAATAATTCTTCAGATTTTTTTTACCACGGCGTCTTACTACTCGTTCGGGTTATGTGCTAATTTACGCTTATTGTTTTAGGGATTAGAAATGTTATATTTAGATAATGTGTACCCGCATTTGCGTGGAGGTAGAGTGGAAATAATTTTTGAAAACCACCCTAAATACACCCTACTGAGACTCGAACCTTGATCTCCCTGTAATCAGTAGTCTAGTCTACTGTGAGATTAGCGCGTTAGACCAAGCGGCCACCGAGGAAAGAAATAGAGAATACAATTTATATTTCATATTTAATCTTTTGCATTTAAATTTTTTTCCAAATCTATATATGATCAACATTTATTAATTAATTATTTATACTACACTCCATGGAATCCTGCGGACCATAATTTGAGAAACATTAGTTTAATGTTTAGTTTATACATTTAAAAATAGAGCGTATTTTATGGCTTAATCTATATGGAATTAGAAAGGTGTATTGAGGAAATGCACCAACATTTGTATAAATAAAGGAATATAAAACCATAGTACTAAATCAAATGTAGGAAACCCCTTACTATGAATATATCACGACTTGTACAGCAAAAGTATTTTCATCCAAAATTTGTTTACTTAGCATTTTATTTTTTAGCCTCTTTAAGTTTTTTTAGATTGAATTATGTTTACGATCTGCCTATAAAATATCAGTTGAGAGTGGAGGGTGTGTGAAGGACAGAGCTACAGAAATAGAAAGCGAAGGAAACATTAAACGGACCCATATGGTCTGGCAGTAACAATCTCACGTGACGTAAGTTGCAGCTGCCGTTTGCGTTTGTGTTGACGTGCTTGAAAACACACAGGGAGAAATAAGAAGGAAGAAGCTAGTCGAAAGGAAAAATACATAAATATGAAACAACAAGGGTATACAAAGCACAGGCCTCTAAATTGAATTGCATAGCTTCTAGATGAATTCAATCAAAGTTATTTACTACTCTGGTATTATGTTGTTTTTTTACCTTCTCTCGACCCATCAGAGATTAAATATTGTGATCGTAAAAAAAAATTGGACTAGATATTATGATAAATTCTGACATTTCATGACCCCCAGAAACCAAAAAAAGGTGCAGGTCAACTCATCGAAAAAAATGTAGTTGGCACGGGAGGGGAAAGTCATCGACACGCAAAAGCAGCGTGGTGCGAGTGGTCGAAACTTGTAGGAAAATGTCATTGACACTCAACCCATATAGCTGGATCAATTGGTCGACACGACTTGGACCAACTCATCGACAAGCTCCAGTATAGAAGGTTCAAGTCATCGACACGACTTGGACCAACTCATCGACAAGCTCCAGTATAGAAGGTTCAAGACATCGACACGACTTGGACCAACTCATCGACAAGCTCCAGTATAGAAGGTTCAAGTCATCGACACGACTTGGGCCAACTCATCGACAAGCTCCAGTATAGGAGGTGTTTTTAGTCATTTATGTTGAATATGTACATTTTGTAATGCTAAGATATTTTATAAATGCATGAATACTCAAAAGTATGTTTTTCATTTCACAGTTGTCTGAATGAGAAAGTAATATAGGCCATGAACTTTGTATCACAGTTGTTGGAATGAGAAGATAGTGTAGGCCATAAACTTTATATCACAGTTGTCTGAATGAGAAGATAATGTAGGCCATGAACTTTATATCACAGTTGTCTGAATGAGAAGATAGTGTAGGCCATGAACTTTATATCACAGTTGTCTGAATGAGAAGATAATGTAGGCCATGAACTTTATATCACAGTTGTCTGAATGAGAAGATAGTGTAGGCCATGAACTTTATATCACAGTTGTCTGAATGAGAAGATAGTGTAGGCCATGAACTTTATATCACCGTTGTCTGAATGAGAAGATAGTGTAGGCCATGAACTTTATATCACCGTTGTCTGAATGAGAAGATAGTGCAGGCCATGAACTTTTATCTTCTTTTCTTGATTGGTTGTAAAATACACATTCCTCGTGATACGAGACTGCATCTAAGCTGGAAATGGTTGCGGTGGGAGAGGGAAGCTATTTATGAAAAATAATTTTGTAAATCAATATTATATTCAACAGAGTGCAAGAATTTAGTTGCTAAAGGCGCTTCAATGTATACATATTTATAAGAGCGTGTTTATTTTATCATTTTCACCCATCACAATTTTTTCCATGTTTTAATTTCATTTTTTGGGAGTTTAAATTTTATTTTAATTATTATTAGATAATTTTACAAGCATTGTTTTGATAATTATTAGCTCATCAAAGTCAGAAACTTGGTAATTAATAAACTCTGTGTAGTAATGATTGAAATCTGTTACATATTAATTTTCAATTTCATTACACTCGTAATAAGAATTAAATAGTAATAAAATTGTGTCTTATTGGCTTCTAAAACAGTTATAAAAACACAATGGCCTTAAGAAAAAAATTCTTATATTTCCCACAGTTATTTAATGACCCACAGTACTCATGATTAGTATTCAATTAGACATTATTATAACCATTGTATATATTTGAAACTTGGGCCTTAGTACCAGTGGAAGAGCACCAGTTGATTATATTTGAACACAAAATACTGAGAAAATTATATGGTACAACAAAGGAAAATTCTAAGTGGAGACTCGGGATAGACAGAGAATTAAGAGAATTATTCCAAGACTCAACAATTATTGGTGAGGTGAAGGGAAAGTGAATACAATGGCTTGGGAAAATACTTAGAGTTAATACTAATAGAAGAGCCAGGGAAATTTTTGGGGGAATATAGAAAGATAGCATCAAGTAGACAGACCTATAAATAGATTAATGGACCTTGTAGAAGAATACTTTAAATAACTCGGGATATAGGATCCGTTGGATACAGTAGATGACTGCATGACCTAAAGGATTTATAGCGGGTGAGACCAAAATTAAATTTGGATGAGAGATACATATATAGATATGGGTATAGTATGATTATTCAATGTGTTATACTAGAGAATTTTCCAGTAAATTTTTTATCACTACGTTAATCATGGGACCACATGACGCACGTACAGTAAATATTCTGGTAGCTCCTTGATCTCTATGCAATGTGCTCAGCACACATTTGAGGATCAGCCTTCCTATTCTACCTCACGGTTAACAATGGGCCATATGATACTCTATACAGTCGATTTATTCTCGTAGCCCCTAGAGCTTTATGCAAAGTGCTCAGCACATATGTATGAGGAACTGCCTTCCTATTGTACCTCACGGCGTTAATAATGGGAACGCATGATAATCCATACAGTACATTTATTGTAGTAGCCCCCAGAGCTTTATGCAAAGTGCTCAGCACATATGTATGAGGAACTGCCTTCCTATTGTACCTCACGGCGTTAATAATGGGAACGCATGATAATCCATACAGTACATTTATTGTAGTAGCCCCTAAAGCTTTATGCAATGTGCTCAGCACATATGTATGAGGAACTGCCTTCCTATTGTACCTCACGGCGTTAATAATGGGAACGCATGATAATCCATACAGTACATTTATTGTAGTAGCCCCTAAAGCTTTATGCAATGTGCTCAGCACATATGTATGAGGAACTGCCTTCCTATTGTACCTCACGGCGTTAATAATGGGAACGCATGATAATCCATACAGTACATTTATTGTAGTAGCCCCTAAAGCTTTATGCAATGTGCTCAGCAAATATGTATGAGGAACTGCCTTCCTATTGTACCTCACGGCGTTAATCATGGGACCCTATGATAATCCATACAGTACATTAAATTGTAGTAGCCCCTAAGGCTTTAGCTCTATGCAATGTGCTCAGCACATGTGTATGAGGAACTGCCTTCCTATTGTACATCACGGCGTTAATAATGGGACCGCATGATAATCCATACAGTACATTAAATTGTAGTAGCCCCTTGAGCTCTATGTAATGTGCTTATCATAAATGTAAGAGGAACTGCCTTCCTATTCTACCTCACGGCGTTAATAATGGAACCGTATGATAATCCATACAGTACATTAAATTGTAGTAGCCCCTTGAGCTCTATGTAATGTGCTTATCATAAATGTAAGAGGAACTGCCTTCCTATTCTACCTCACGGCGTTAATAAAAGAACCAACAAAAGTTAAAACGCCTTAGGAATATAGCTGTTGCAATTTGTTAAACATGAATATTAGAAGGAGTGTCCTTCCATCCAATATCAAAGCTTCATAGCTACCAAATAAATTCCAATATTTGTATTATAGCTATCCTTACATACTGTCTGATGCAAATTTAATATTTTAGTAGTTTTTTAAAAGATCATCCTGAAAAGTTTCAAAAATATATCATAAGATCTTAAGTATTTTTCAACTATGAAAGTTGGATGCGTTATCACTAGCTTGTTTCACTCTCTCTGTATTCTTAGATGTCTCCTTCTCAACTATTATTAACACAATGTACAGTCCAATTTTAAATTTAGTTTTTTATAAAATATAAATTTCTGTGACCAAAATTGAAAACACTTTACTAAAATTGTAATTTTTTTTGGTATTATCATTTAGTATTTTATTGGTTAAATGTATTTATAATAAACTTTCTGAACAAATCAATTTCATCCGCACACGTGTATTTCTATGAGCGAGAGCGAAAGGGCCTACCAATTCTTCCGGAAGAGTATTTTCACAAACCTTCCAGAGTTCTTTCACATGCCACAGTCGACGTCTTTACTTCTCCTTTGAAGGAAATTGTGCTTTGGATTTTTTCAATTTAAAAAATTCATCGACCCTGGCTGGGTTTGAACCCATAAACATCGGGCACTGAGGCAAGCGCTCTTTAGCCCATAAGCACCGAGGTTTACGTAGGAACGATTGTCAGTCGACTTGAATATTTTGACATCGATGTCGCGCTCAAATAAATAAGAAAATAAATCTGAAGTGGTCCTAAAGTGTTATGCTACATTTTTTTAAACTATATCATAATCATGACCTACTGTCGAATCACTAACTAAATACATATAAATATAAGAATGCTTCGGAAAAAGTGCGCAAGAAAATGTTTCAAGCGTTTTTTATGAAATAAATTAAAATAGAGTGCCTTGCCACCGCTGACATAAAAAATAAAACAAAAACCATAAGAAATATAATATGTAGAGAAAAATTATAATAAAACTTTTCTCAGTTCTTCGTTCAATAACTAAACATTTTTTTTAAAACACAGCGTCTCACTACCTGTTCACGTTGTACGCATATGTACTAATTACGATAGTAATTTAGGGATTAGGATGGTTTAGTATAGAAAAAGTGTACCCAAATCTGCTTAGCGGGAGAGTGGAAAATAAATTGGGAAAAATAAACCCAAGTACATACGACAGATATTTTACCTCTGATCTCACTGTCATTGGCAGTCAGGTCTATTGATATAGTGATACCTTAGACCATGTGGCCACCGAAGAAAGTAACATGGCTACTATACCCCCACTAACAACTGCATTCGGTGCCATTTTGTTTCCATACAATTATAACAGTCTTTAGATTAAACGTTCGAATAAACTTTTTTGTAAATTTAATATTTTTTAGCACCACGTTTTACTACCCTTTCGGG
This sequence comes from Timema podura, assembly GCA_033556935.1. Lineage (NCBI taxonomy): Eukaryota > Metazoa > Arthropoda > Insecta > Phasmatodea > Timematidae > Timema > Timema podura. The sequence goes on from JAVRXN010000002.1 coordinate 3,141,252, forward strand.
TTATATGCTTATGTACTAAATATACTAATGGTCTTAAGGATTAGAAAGGTTATATTTAGAGGAAATGTATTCGCATTTACATAAAGGGAGAGTGCAGAACCATTTTGGAAAATAACACCCTCAGTACACCCGACCAAGATTCGAACCTTGATCCCGGCGTCACCAACTGTCAAGTCTACTGCAAGAGTGGCGCGTTAGACCACGTGGTCACCTAAGTGGGTTAAATTTAATGAATCAACAAATTCTAATAGTGAGAACTTGCCCTTAGTCCGACTTTAGCGCGATCTGCCATCTTGGAACGGAAACAAGGCCGCTCTTATGACGTCACAGATGACAATTCGGTACGAGGAGGAAGAGTGTTAATGTGTCAGAGGCGAATACAGTATCCATTACTTTAAAACACTAATTGTCTGAAACGTTTAATGGGAGTTTCTCTTCCTCATTCCCCAAAACTTGGGTTCCCCAAACTTAGATAACAATTAAGTGGGAGTTAAGTTGGTTGGGAGGGATTAGCGGGGTGGGGTGAGTAGGGGGGGAGGCTAGAAATAGCGTTTGCATTGCTTGAAGAGGAAAGTAGGGAATGGAATCCCTTCGTTGGATGTGATCAAGATCCCGAAATTCTACTCGAAACAAATATAAATTGCTAATTTGCGGAGGGTCTCGGCAGATGTTCAATGATCAGGAACGGGAAATAAACCCACAGCCGAGTGATGAAGTTCAAGTAAAGGATCGAGTATAGTTGGTTTGGATACATTATTCATTATATGACGAACTTGTAGCCATTTCACTAAAAAAAAATTATTCCCGAATCTAGTACAAATTTTCGTTTAAAATTTTACTTGACGGTAGAATATGTCAAACTCGTATGACAACGTAGATATTTTATGTGTTGATGATAAATATTTAGGGCCAGTTTCACGATCATATTTAATAAACTACTATACTAAATACAGGACCCCTACCTATACCAAAGTCGAATGGGCCCTTAGGTTTTAAAATATATGGGAATATATTGATATTTTAAAATCTATTTTGATTTTAACAACGAATATTAAAAAAAAATTACGTGGTATTATGGATGTCCACAACGTGTATCAGCATTACAGTAGATTATGTACTTAAATGGACAGTGGTTCAGGTATAATGTAAACGTTCTCATGAATGTATTATTATAAGTAGTAGTAGTGGTGGTAGTAGTATTAGTATAATACAAGAAATGCGGATGACTCAAGGCTACCGCTAGTTCAAGCTTCATCCGTGTTATTTCTGAACAGCAAATCGTGGCACTGGTGGGCTCACCTAAGTCACCGCAGCGGCACACAGTTTGTGGCATACTGGTTTAGTGTACGCTTAAGAATTACAAATTAATATTTGCACAAAGCTTACACACACCCTTAAATTATGGCATTTGTATTGGTAAGCCCCCAACCCTCTGCAACAAGAATAGTAACTGTAGTATAAAATAATTAAAAAGGCATACTGTACTTTTAGACGCGACTGGGTATCAAACAAGGATCATGTGAATAGAAACTTCAGTTATTCAAACACAAGTAATTACAATTTAAGAAAATATTATATATTCACTAATAAAACCAGAAGAACGAGAAAATATTCTGTTCGTTTCTACTTTGATAAACATAACGTGGTTGATCTCTTTATGGAAGTTAACACCCAACCTCCATAACACCCTCTCTGTCTACCTCCCCTTACCACTATGTAAACTCATCCTTCCTCTATAAAGCACTACCAACATTAAAGCAATTAAAATACCTCGCATCTCGTTCCCTAGAGCTACGTTGAGATTTCCCTTAGTGAAAGAGGGGGAGGCGAGACTAGGGGGCGGGGGGGTAAAGGGATTTTCGTACCCTCTTACCCTTCCCCTCCGTTTACTATTCAAGGTATACTCTAACTGCATGTTTTTACATATCCAATTAACTGAAATTATATCCACCTCTCTTTGCCGAGGTAGAAAACACACGGTTGGAGGAGTTAAGGGACTTTTATCACTCACCGACTACCTAGATCACATAATCCAGGTAAGAAACATACCGAGTATAGAGCTCACTTGGAGTCTCTCAAAAATGGAGCTTATCGGAATATGCTTTTTGTAACCGTCCCGTTAAGGTTTTATTAACTCCTGTAAATTTGGTTTTATAAGGTTGTTTACTTAAAGGGGCTGTTTCAGCTACCTATTTTAGAGACATATTTTATTGGGTTTAAATAAAGATAAAATGAAGCCAAGATTAGAACAGCAGTACAACAGTCCAAAATTATCTGAAAGCTAGGATAGCTACTACATATAAATTCATGTAATCATACGTTAGGTCATGTGATCTGCGTTTAGTATTTTTGATACATATTTATGAATATAAAACACTACTAATATATACTCTAATACTCTCCATTTTGGCCACAAAATAAATGTTATTTATTTTCTAATGGGCTCCTCCTATGAAATTTGTACCATATCTATATAAATTAGCTATGTACATGGTGAGAAAACAGCTAAGTAATTACTTAGAATAATTTTGCCGATAAATAATAGGAAAATAAGAAGCAAATAAATTGGCCGACTTAAAAGAAAATAAGAAAAATTAAATATTTATAGAGAAACTTTATGATTTAAATAGTGTCTTTCCGCTTCTCCTATCTAATAAAAGAAGTCACGAATACATTTACAAATATATTTAATCAAAGATGGGATATAACAAGCATAAGAGAGGTATAAAAGTTTAATAAATTCGTTTGTTTAAATTTTAAAAAGTTGATAGAACTACATATGGTTCATATAGATCTTACACAAGACAGACCTTTGTTTATCAAGATAATTTAAATCAGTAATGTTTGACATAGATATTCCAATAGGGAACCTATATTATACTTGAAATCAACACAAGTAAGGTAGAGTCTATATTACGAATGGGAGTAACTTGTCAAAGTAGAACTAACACACATTTTTCTATGAAAGTGTGTCTCCCTCAACACAATGGCAGTTAAAATAGGAAGAAAATATTAATTTAAGGTTAAGTAAAAGACATAACAACTATCAAGCCTAGCGGCTACTAGACTTATACATGAAAGGCATTTATATGAATAATAACTAACGATGACAAATTCTAGAAAGTCCTAATTTAAAGAGTTACAACGTTGGTAGTTGAATGATCTAGCTAGCATGAGTTAACTACATAGTGAATTACGAGATACAAAGAATAAGCTCCTAGAAGAGGAACTATAAATATACAAATAGTTAATGGTGAGTTACCAGGAATTTAGGCTATTAAGATACTATGGCTGGTATATTCCTCATTAGTACTGCCTGGTCATTCAATAGTATATTAATTAACATTCTACCCATGTCTGAACACACCCTATCTAGTGCAGACAGTTAAACATTAATTAACACGAACGGTGCCTAAGGGATGGCAGACAAAACACATTATACCCCGTGGGCCACTACTTAGGACTAGTAGCACACCCATAGGTTGAGTACCGTAGAAATGTACACCATTATATATATTAGAGACTGGTATCAGTCAAAGATTCAACTAGGACATGGAAAAAAGCGATAGATAGCCTGATTTCCAACATAATATGATCCTAAGCATTAAGTTAGCCAGAGCATCGTTATACAGTGTAGGGAATCTGACTATTGCCCAGGTATTTATGTCTATGTCTTATGGACATATAAAAATAGAGCAATATCTCTAACATTCTAAACTATGCCTTATGTGCATAGAAAAAGAAGTCAGAAACTTTAACGTACAAAACTACTTCATATCGACATAGAAACAAAGAGTAAGAACTCTAACAAAAATCATGTATGTATGTATGTATGTATGTATGTATATATGTATGTATGTATGTATGTATGTATGTATGTATGTATGTATGTATGTATGTATGTATGTATGTATGTATGTATGTATGTATGTATGTATGTATGTATGTATGTATGTATGTATTATGTGAATGTATGTGAATGTATGTGAATGTATGTATTTATGTATGTGTATGTATATGTATGTGTGTAATTATGTACTGTACGTATACAAACTTTTATGCCTTTGTTTTGTTTTTAAACACAGAAATAAGTACACTAATTCCTTGCTGTGTTAAATATAAAGCTCTGATTTACTGCTATTAACAATATCAATAACCCAATAAAACCACATTTCCGATACTTTCCTCTTTCACCGACACTATCAGGAATTTCAGGGAACATAATAGAACATCACACCACGACTAATTGCATTTGATATACGATTATTATGGTATGTATTTATGATCGAGAAAATAAAATAGGACCCCTAATGTAGTTATTTAGTCAGGATATTTAAAATAGTGCCTTATTAACACCAAAACAATGTAATTTTCTTACAGGGCACAATTATTTGTGGCATAAGCTAAGTCGTATAAGTATGCGGAAGATAGTTTGAGAGAAAATGATCTTGCATCAGTAAAAGAGAGAATGAAAAAAACTATATTAAATCCAATATGGAAAAACACCCACAGGCCAGGGTTTGAACTTTTATCTCTCCATTAACGGTGATCCAACCTCGTATTGTGATAGAACTGAGGCGGCTGTTTAATTTAAAATAAGTATACTTTTTAAAATTTCCTTTATTAGGCGTGTAATCTAGGCTTATTAGGTCAGGAACGACTCTGCTAGTTATTCTATTTGAAAGTAAATTCTAAACCCAACCATCCGCTTAGAATCAATGAATCATAAGTTGCCGTACCAAGGTGGAATATTTACAAAGTAAACTTTCTTGCTCTCTATAAATAATTACAAGTGTTTGTTCAAAAACATTTCTTTGGTTCTGTCGTTTTGTGATTTCTGTGAAAATCTAAAGCTCAAGACAATTTAATTTACAGATCTTAATAATTGTTTATAACATCTTAAACCATGTCATTTATCGATTAACGCAGATAATTTGCGTTTTAATTAATTATTATGAATATCAACTATAGGATACCATCCGAGTAGTAAAGAAAATGTGATATTATACGGGTATTTATATTATATTTTATTCAGAAAATATCTGATAATCTGAAGTGATTTGTTTGAAAATTGTGCTCAAATGGATTTAGAGTTTCTCTTCGGGTGAAATGTTTCAAGTATATAAAATATCGTATTAGGATATATATTAATTTTTAAACACCACATTTCACCAGCCGTTTGGGCTGTACACATATGTTTACTAACAACTATAATGTGTTGAGGCTGAGGAGGGTTGAATTTAGAGGAAGGTACCTGTATTTACTTGAAGTGAGAGTGGAAAAATATCCGAAAAATAGCCTCTCAACTACACCCTACCAGGATAAGGAGCGTATTACAGTTGGACCACGAGAAACTTCTTGAGAATTGTAAACAAGGCGTACTGATGTACTAACTAAACCCCAGCTGTAGTGGAGTTCCTTTTGGAATGATTATGTTTTCTCAAGCTGAGCGAAAAACTATGCTATATTATGCTATATAGTTTCATCATTTTAAAAACTGATCATAACACGTTGCAATATCTTATTTTACCTCCAAAATTTAATTTCTGAGTATAAATAGTGAGAGAAGAGGTATATCCTTACTAATTTTCAATATGTAAATGATATAGGATTGTTTTAGTATTTTTTGAAGCTTTAAAACTGTCAACCTAATGAAAAATGTATTAATTAAAGGATGTGTCCCTTGTAATAGATGGCACCTTTTAGGTTGGATGTAAAATGAGTGCGATTTTAAGTCAGTATATTTGTAGTTATTATAAAATAATATTTTGGGACAAAAAAATGCTTTACTAGATACGTTTAGTTTTATTTGCTAGAAATGGTAGTTCCAACAGTTCTCGAATATCTGTAATGGACATCACGGAATTTAACAATGACTTTTTCTTATGATTATAAAGGATTCTCATCTAACACTGCAATGCCCGTGACATGTATATATACCCACTTCTATGGCTGCATGATCTAACGCGCTACTCTCGAAGTAGACTAGACTGCCGATGACCGGGAGACTGAGGTTCGAATCTCAATCGGATGCACTGAGGGTGGATTAGAAATAAAAATGTCCTCTTAAATGCGAATACAATTCCTATAAATAAAACCTTACTGATCCCTAAGACCACTAGCATAATTAGTACATAAGCGTATAACCTGAACGGGTAGTAAGACTCGGTGTGAAAGATGTAATGTGCATACAAGAACTGTTGGCGTTTATAAAATTAAACTAGACACATATATTTATTTTAAATTGAAAAATGACATTTAGACGCCAATGATATAAACAGTGAGTTATCCAGGATTCAACCCTTGCTCAGGGCACTTCTTCATTCATATTTTAAGGCATAGTATGTGATGGACGTGTGTAAATTGTCAGCCTTACATATGCCTTAAAATACGGATGAAAAATAACCGTGAACACAGAATGACTCCTGGATACCTTCGTGGTAAGAGAATCGGTGCACGAAGTCAAAGATCTCAAGTTTGATTCCCGTGTCCGCTGCCATCATTTTTCAATTTAAATAATGTAATATCTAAATGCAAGTATACCCGTTTTTAACAACTATATTAAGTTGGCTATTAATCACATAGAGCCGAGAAAAATAGATTATTTTCTAAGAAGTGCCAACAAATTGTTGTATTATAAAAAGGTCAAAAAAAACCTACACTGGCATTCCCTTACAGCCCTTTTTAAATATTAAGCCTTTTTTAAAAATATATACATTGAAAATTTCACCCTCACGTCTAAACGTTTATTTTTAATGCTGCTTTCAATCGCTAGTTTTTATACTATTATTAAGCTACTGTAAAAAGTAGCCACAATATATACACGCATAATATCCCCACTGGGTTGTAAACAAACAACAAGCTTTGAAAAAGCCGATACTGAAGGTGGCTACAAAATGCCCGCTCCCGTTAACTATAGAAAAATAGCTCTTTTAAAATATCAGCTCGGGGGAACAACTGGTCCTCCTACCTCGTTATACTTCAAGTGCTTTCCTTTCCGGGGCCCTACCACCTCCTTCATACCCCCTCCCCCTCCAAGTGACGTCACAAACTAATGCTGTCTCCCTAGTAACGCCGTTATTCAATTTACGAAACGATTGAAGCGCTTTTGGTGGGGGTAATAGTAATTTTAGAATGTACCCAGGTTTGCCAAGAGACTAGTTCTAAACTTACTTACAACGTGTTCGTGAACTATCTAAAATTAATTAGTTATCTAGAACATAATAATAATAATTTTATTCATGATTTCTGTGAGAAATATACTTTAATAAAATACAAAATTTCTGCGTTCAATATTGATAATATCTTACTCCCATAAGCTGGAATGATTTAATGAAAATCAAAAACTCGTATCTCAATCCACGGCTGTTTGTATTTACAAGTTCGTCAAAAAATATAGCATCAGGCAGCCTTGATTATGTTACACACTGGGGGTGAACTTCAAACCTTCCGGAGATTCATGCATCTTTACCATCCATGTTTATATTGTTTTTGGTGTAATATCATTTTGTCATGTTTCGGAAACTCTCATCTGCGCCAACCTATATATATATAGGTATATATGTATATATATAGGTATATATGTATATATATAGGTATATGTATATGTATAGGTATATATGTATAGGTATATATGTATAGGTATATATGTATAGGTATATATGTATAGGTATATATGTATAGGTATATATGTATATGTATGTATATATATATATAACACACAAAACAAGAAAATTTTCCCCCCAAGTATAATCTGTTTTTAATATACGAGTAGTAGAGCATAATACAAAAAGTTTTGAGATTGTACATATGTGTGGTAGTTTTGTGCTTATTTAATTCCTTAGTTCTTCATACGGTAAAACATACTGTCACAAAGTCACCCCACATTGAGGGGTGGCTTCCTGAAAATATAAAATTTTATTTTTCACCTAAGAATAATCGTTGATGTTTGTTAACAGATAAAGCGAGATAGAAAATATGAGGCTTTAAAACTAATGTATTGGTTCAGGATTATGATGTATGGTTTTGTGTGAATTTTTTAATATCTGTTATTCTATAGGTTTTGATATTTTAGCACGCCGTCTTACTACCCGTTCAGGTTATATATTTATGTAATAATTACATTAATGAATTTAGGGATTAAGAAGGTTGTATTTAAAGGAAGTGTACCCGCATTTGTGTGAAGGGAAGGTGGACATTTTTTTAACTGCCTTCCGTACACCTGATTGAGATTATAACCTTGATCTCCCTTGTCATTAATAGTCTAGTCTATTGAGAGATTGGTGCGTTAGACCACGTGGCCACTTAAATAGACTTTGGGAAAGTAATATTAAGTTTAAATGTAATGATTGTGTGTTAGAAGAAATTACTAAAGTAAAATTTAAAAAGAGAGAATGTTTTAAAAATAGAAACTATGAAATGGCGAATCAAGAATATATTGAAAACTCAACTACCGCCATTAATATTCCAGTATTTCAGAATTAAACGAAACTCACTTGTGTATCAATGAGTTTTAATGTAATCCGTTTGGAAAAAATAAACGTAAACTAATTTCAGAAAGTATCACACGTTACTCACTGCAATGAGTAACACGGAAAAGGCAGAGAGAGAGAGGGCTACAGGGGGCAGAGCTCGGATTTCGCTACGTAATATGAAATCAAATTTCCAATTAGCGTTTCAGTTCGTTAAGTTTTGTAGTGAGTAGCGGAGAAGAGGAGTAGCTCGGAAGACTCGACAGCTTTACTCCAAACTTAATAACTTTCCAGCGTGTCCCGAAATCAATCTAAACTTAAAGGGAGGTGGGAGTAGACGTTCTTATTGTTCATTGAGTAGGAGCTTGGTTAGTTGGATGGAAGTTTACTGGAACTGTCGGTAGATAGGGTGACTGATGCCTTGTAAATACATAATAAGCTTTCCCTGCGACGGGGAGCGATTAAATTATTTTTAGAGTGAATATTTTATTTTTGTTTGAAAAGATTGGACTTGTAAAGTAATAAGTAAGTCGTCTTAGCTTGGTGTATTATTTATATTTAAATCAAAGATTCGTCTACATCACTGACCAGGAACATTTTTGTTCTTTTGAGAAGCATATAAAATATACATTTCAAAACCTCTCTCCATTTTTTATATATATATATACACGTTGTCAAGTTAATTAGATCTCAGATTGTAAAAAATCAATCATTAAACTTGGAAAATGCTTGTTCAAAATAAGGGATGATGAAAGTGGATAGTGAAGAAGGTTAAATATTGGTGAATTAAATAACTTTTACTCACTCTCAGACATTTCCAGGGTAACTAGATTCTCTATTTTACGGTGGATAGAAAGAACATGCAGTGTGAATGAAAGAAATTAGAACGACGTTCAAGGTACTGAATGGAAAAACTAATGAAAAGAGACCAAAATACACAAAAAAATTTAAGTTATGTTGGGCAGAACCTATGTATGATAGGTGAAATGGGGATCCAGTCGATAAGAACATATCAGAGGCACTGTTTTAACAAGTTCTGCCTAACTTGTTCTAATGGGGAGATAGTTGTTAAAACATATCACAAGTACAGTTCCAACCGATTTTTCTTACCCTGGTCAAATGGAGATTTAGTGGTAGGAAAGATATCAGAGGAACAGATAAGCATTACTTGGTCAATTGGGGAGACAGTTTTGAAAACACATCCCAAGTACAATTTTAACAATCTTTACTTACCTTGGTCAAACGGGGACATAGGAAGAAGGAATATACCAGAAGCACAGATACGCATTACTTGGTAAAATGGGGGAAATATTTTTGAAAACATATCACAAGTACAGAATTAAACAAACTTTTCTTACCTTGGTCAAATGGAGACATAGGGAGAAGTAACATATCAGAAACACAACTTCGCTTAATTTGTTCAGATGGGGGGGAGGATATAGTATGTCACAGGAATAGTTCTAACAAGCTACCGCTTGGTCGGTGTCATTATCATTATTCGCACCGCGTCTTACTACCCGTTCGGGCTATAAGCACTTAGGCTAATGTGTGATGTTAGGGTGATTGTGAGATGAAATGGAGGACCTACAGTTTAACGTGGAATCCGAACCACGGTGGAGGCCTGGTATTCCTCACATTCACAAGCTGTAATTAATACACCTTGTCAGAGGTGAAGAAGGGTTTGGCAATCAGATAAATCTGTGCCGGGACCGAGGATTGAACCCCGGACCCCCAAGCACAGAAGTCTGACACTTTACCCCTAGACCACCAGGTCACCGGTTGGTCGGTGAAATGGGAACAAAGTGGGAAGGAGCCTGTCAGAGGGCAGCTACGCTTAATTTGGTCAAGTGGGGACACGGTTTAGGAGAACACATTTCCAGGTACAGGCTGTAAAAGATCTTTTGCCCTGGCAATACTCCACGACAATGACTGAAACTTGACTTCTTCTTCATCGGAAAACAACCTAAACTGGTGTCTAAATCTAATTATCCGTTTGAGCTTCGTCAAACCTAACCACGCACGTCGCGGACCTGTTGCGCGGTTGACTGGTTATCACGCGCGGCACGTCACGCAGTGGATCGTGTGACCTCTGAAGTCACGCGTGTTCCAACTCCAATCTACTGAGAGGCACCTGGTCACACCATTTAGAAATTAGAACTTAAATGGCTGTATTGTAATTTAGTGAAGAGTCATTTAAATAAAGATTGTTTACTAATAAATGATAAGTTTATTTTGTTTTAAATATTTAGAAGTCACATTATTTAATACAAACCATGAATAATAAACTAAAAAGATTGTGCGATTATAGTCTACAAGTATTTATTCATTTTTGGTGCTAGCCCTACAATTATTTTCACATGTTTGAGGAAAGTTCTTTAATTATCTGTACATGTGTGAGAAAAATCCTTCCAATTATTGGGACATGTGTTAGAAAAGCCCTCCAATTATTTGCACATGTGTGATAAAAAGTCCTCCAATTATTGGCACATATGCGAGAAAAAGACATCCAATTATTTATACATATGTAATGCTAGTCTTCCAATTGTGTTTACATGTGTGATGCCAGCTGTTCAATTATTTGTGTATGTGTATTTTTAAATTAAACTTTCAATGGCTTGTAAACAGACTAATAAGTCAGGTTAATTTGGTTGGGTTTGCCAGTAATAGGGAAGTCGAATCCCAAGGGGATTTAAATAAATTGTCTTTACCAAACTGCCTCTCTAATCTACTTTGACGCAAATGCTGATACACATGCTGTAAATTATAACTTACTCGTTTTTGTACTTGTGAGGATAATATGAACGGGTAGAAATCGTGGTGAATTTTTTCAATACCACATTTTGAGGTAATGCTTTTATAATTGTTTAAGCTGTGGGTTAATGGTGAGAAGGGTAGATTAGATAAATTGCTCTTGAATTAGCGTGTAGAGGGAATATGAACACAGCCACATGTGGAAGACCACTCAGAGTGAATATATCTGAGAATTAAACCTTGACTTCACCGTCAATGTTAATCTAGTAAAATGTGAGAATGACTCCCAAAACCGCGCAGCCAACAGATCGGGTTGGCATCCAATGGTAATTTACCTACCTAAGAGGAATTTTGATTTAATAGAAAAAAATTTGAATTTTTAAACACAATTAAAATAATTTCATATCTGGGTCATACAAATACAACGAGTATTGTTTTATTGAATAAATAATGTTCCTACTATTAATGGAACGAGAAACTTTTCCATGAAACGCAATCTCACGTCCAGTAATGGACGCATATTTGTATTCTCCTCGGAAACAATACGCCATTATCAAAGTGTAAATAATAAAAGCAATATTTACTAAACCCAGAAAAAAAACGTTAATATGTTTATTTTGCATTAAAACCATCTACCATTTTAATATCACACGTAGAATACTAATCATAAAGTTTGTTTAATAAATATGAAGGTGACTTGGCAATCAAACCAATTTATGTATCAAATAAATATTTATAATTTAGGTCACACAAAGGTTGTGTGGATACATTACTGAAATAAGTATATAAAAAAGTACGGTCATACATAAAATACGTTTTTTTTATCTTAAATTTTGAGAGTAAACATGATTTAGTAAATGGGTTAAAGCTAAAAAAAAAAAAAAAAAAATTCGATGATTTTCTAGAAAAGAACATCAGTTGGGTGGTGGATTTTCTTTCTTGATTTTTTTTTTTGTGTGGGCGTGTTTTGTATAGGACAAGGTGATGTATCGAGAAACATTTGGCTAGAAACCGACAACATTCTAGCAAAACTGAGATATGTAACGAAATTCCGTGCCATTTGAAGAATAATGATCAGTGGCTTGACCTCTTAATCAGTATCTCAAAAAATATTGGAAGCGAACGTTAATTCAAGTAAATATGTTTATTAGATTTTATAATAACAAAACCTGAACCTCAGTGGTCTTGGGGTCAAGTGCTCGCCTCAGGATATGATGTTGTTGGGTTCATACCCTACTGGGGTCGACAGATTTTTCTTAAGTGATAAAAATCTTCCTTTTCGAAGTGGGAGTGAATCCATCGGTCCCATGTTAGTGTGGCAGATAAAATAACAGTGGGAAGTATGTGAAAATACCTTTCCTGGCAAAATTGGCTGGAGATTTTGGTCTTGCTCATAGAAATTCTCGTTTGTGTATATCAGTTGGTTAAAAAAGGTCACATTAAATACCTCATTATATATATATATATATATATATATATATACATTTTATGGCCTAAGTGAGACAGTTTGCTCATTATATAAGCTTAGTAATATTTTCTACAAACAATTAGTTCAACATTTATGAATTATGTGTCACTGAAACATGAAATTTCAACAGGCCATTTATCTTCAAACAAAACCTTTCTGTTAAAATACCACTATTAATTCTATGATATGGGAATTAAACTAAACGCATTTATTAGTCAATTTTAAAAATTGACAAATGTACAAGGGAATCGAACCCGTGACTCTTGGGCTATCACGTCAATATTCTACCCACCGAGGTATATAGAAATCGTGCTTCAGGGCCACTCATCACTGATGTTTTAAAGCATGCAAATGTTTAATTTGATAAGCTCATTTTCAGTAACTGAAATTACGAGAAAATGATTTAAATGATTTTGACAAATTATTACTTGTTTTAAAGTTAAAGGGTACTAGGATGTCGGTTGAAAACAAATATTAGCCTCTAACGAAAACTCAATTTTCCAAGCAAATTCTAACATTCCCATGAAAACCCTGACTTCTGTGCGATTGAATATTGGTAAAAATGTATCTAATTTACTAATAAATTTAATTTAGTGTTCTACACCCCCAAATTTGTTAAGACTTGAAATAGACATAAATAGATAGATAGTTAGGGGAATCATTTTAAAGTTCTCATCATCGTGTAAAGGGGGAAAAAATTAAAATTTTACTAAAAATTAAAAAAACCAAAAGCTCAAAATATATATTAAGTTGATAACCTTTGACAAATAAACCGTTAACTAGAGAGTCGAGTGAAGCCTAATTCTTTAAAACCTTTCCAAATAAAAGATTTGAATACATTTTTGTTAAAAAATCTTGCAGCCGTCACTGCAACATTTCGAAAGTATTTTATTAATTTTTTTTTACCAAAAATGCTTTTGTTAAAAAAACTCTAAAAAATAAATGGTGCGGTACGCCACAAATATAATGGAAAATAGAGCATCATATTCCACCAAAGAGAATAAATGAAAAAATATATATATGTTTAGAAAAAATATTGTAAAAATATAAACACCTTTCTCCACTAAAAAACAAAACAATCAACTCCCCATTTCATAAAAATCCCTTTAAAAATATATTTGCCTTTAGCTCTGAAACTATTGGCTTTATAAGAATATATTTTACATATTTTTTATAAGTCTTAGTAACTTTGCAATGACAGCTTATTTCTTATCTCAAATAGTTGCGTAAAAAAAAAGTATTGAAATTTGAGATATCTGCTTATTTAAAGTACCCGCTATGTTATTTTCCCGAAAAAAATAATGATCCGCCATTTTGTAATATTAAACAGTGGCTGGATATGAATTTTAATCAAAATCGTTAAAGCCAATTTATAAAAAAAAATTCTATTGTGCCCTGCTAAAACTGATTTAGCCCAACACAAGAACTACTCTGTACTACATCCTATAATTCTTAGTACATAACCTCTGGTTTTGTTAAAACATCTACAAAAATACGAGAACTCATCAAGTTTTATCTTCTGTTTAAGCAGTGCTGTGTTAGCCTGTCCCATTGGACCAAGCCGAGCCTACTTTTAACTAACACCTTCTCACGCCAAGAAAAAAGAAATGTAAACTGAAGGCCTGCAATTAACTTCAAAGAATGTATCTAATACGCCGGGCTTGGCCACGCATGCGCCGCTCATCCAGTAGCTGCACTTGCCGAGGGTGGGGGATGGCATTGCGTCACGTGTTCTGCACCCTTCCTGCGAATATGGTTCTAGCATGTTCCAGAAAGTACTCCCTTTCCCCCCCTCCTTGCCTGCCATTCTGAACTACACGCGAGAAACAAAGAGATAATTCCTTCAACTCGGTGATTAGCCGACGAGCTATTATCTTCTAGATAGGGTATTTCTACGTCAATATTGCTGGGTGAGTCACCCAAGACTGCGTGACCATGTCAGCCAAAATAGGATAGGTACCCAACACGGACAAAAAGCATCTAGAATGTTGTGATTAAATTAATGGGGAGAGTCACTAACCCCAAACATATTTCTAGCACAAATGTGAAGAATCATAGTTCAAGGGTTATAATAATTTTATTTTCATTGTTTGTTTTGGATATTTAAATACCAATGGCGTTATGATATTACTGTCTTTCATATATTGATTTGGTATGGCTAATGGCCTTGTGTGCCATCTGGCAGTATAGTAATAACTATTTAGCTTCTTCTGTGTAGGCTCTTTCGAGTATTGTTCCTGAATGGTCAATGTAGCTAATATTAGCTTCCCAGGCATAGTGGGGGTCACTTGACCTATACGTATTGTTAGCATGCTTAAGGTTCCAATAGGGAAAAAGCTTAACTGGAGGCTCCTTTCTGTTAATGATGTCCATATTGGACTAATTTATTAATAATATTTCATGAAAATTAATAAACCTAGTATTCATTCAGCGTACTTCTAATAGCTTAAAATACTTTGTAATAATTTAACTAAGAATGCTTCTGTGTGGTTAAAAATATTTTCTCCAATCAATATTTAATTTGCTCAAATGTTAACACCCAATTTCATTATATCTTATTATAGTCAATGAAGGCTATTAATTCGATTTGATATATATATATATATATATATATATATATATATATATATATATATATATATATATATATATATATATATATATAATACTTTGTATTATCTGCCTTTATCATGACTGATGTGTCTAATAAACTACGCAATTATAATTTTTCTTGATGACTGTCTCAAAGGCTCCTGTATCCTTTAAACTTATCTATTTCCTTTATAATTTCCCGTGTCCTTTAAACTTATCTATTTCCTTTATAATGTCCTGTTTGTAGCTACCTTACCTCTGGAGGTGCTCGCTCTTGTTTAAATGAACTAATATGCCACCAATGTCGTTGCTTCAAAGTGAGGCTCCACCACGCTGGTACTCAGAAGGTAACCGTTGCACTATTTTAGTCATTACCTAATATATACCCTTAATTTTAGGGTTGGATAGATAATTCCAAATAACCCTTTGAAGAACCTTATGTGAGCCCTAAATACCAAGTTTTATCCTGATAGGTAAAGTGTTTGTGACTCAAGGTCGAGACACAGACACAAGGGTTCGTGATAACCACCTTTTCTGGTTCAGGGGATTATGTCTATCGAAATACTTCCTCTCTCCAAACTTTAACTTAATATGCGTTACACATGGACTTGGAGTATTTAAAACCCTTGTTATCAACCAATGAGAATGAGAGGTAATGCTCTACCCAATTTATTTTTTAGAACAACGTCAGGTTATACGCATATGTACTAATTACGTTAACGCGTAAGGGATGAGGAATTTGAATTTAGAGGAAATGTACCCTTATTTGAATTGAAGGAGGGTGGAAAAACATTTTGGAAAACTACCCTCAGTACACCTGACTAAGATTCGAAACCTTATATATCTGTCATTGCCAGTTTAGTCTAACACTAGAGTGACGTCTTAGACCATATGGCCACTGGAGTATGTCTATAGCCAATTATAGGCCGGTCTATACAACATAAGATATCAGTTTCTCTGTTCTTGTTTGAAAATGTCTTGTGTTATTGGTTCTTGTTTGTTATTAACGTATTTTATTTGTTTTCTGCGTCAATGACAGTGATTGCACTTAAGAGTGCATGAAAGTAGATATAGCTTTTCTAGCTGTCAGATTAAGTTGATTGGCCATTTTTATTTGGCGTGGAAATGCAGAGCCATGTAAACAAAGTTATCTTCAAGAATTTTGATTGTTTTGCCATTTTATTTTTGGAAACGGTTTGTTCAAAATAGAAGCGTGTTGATTAAGTTATACTTTTTATAAACACACCTCCTATATAGTTTTAACAGTGATCAAATATCGATAAAATTGACATTTCTCAATAGAAAACTGCCGGCTTCAGAACAAAAAAAGAAAAGAAATATAACAATTAATAAACATCGATACATTATCTTAAAAGCGGTGTTGAAAATATTAACATAAATTTCACTCGTTCTCGAGAAAACTGATATTTCCAGATTTATGATTCTTCCGCAAGACCTGTCCGGTAGCTAGCGTCATCTACGGGTTTCCGTGATCCATCTGTTCTTGTTGGCGCGGAAGGATACTTTGGTCGGTTGTGAAGCCACGCCACGCCTTTCACCCTCCCGCCCTCAATCTCATAAAATAGGTTTTATACTTGCACTCGACAGGGTCAATGGCCTTAGCCCTTACGTAAGAAAAATTGATGATTGAAAACAAAGGGGGATATTTTTTTAATTACGTTATTGAAAGGTTTCACGTGAAGCAATGAGTCTTAAACGAGGCCAACTCAGCCTCGTGAGGACTAGTGAGGAGCTAATACATAAATAATTAGCAGCTTCGGTCTAGAAAACTAAGATTATCGACAGGAGGGCTCATTGCGCTGACCACATGACACCCTATATCCGCTAATGTTAGCACTATATTGACAAACATGCAGATGCCGCTTGGTCATATTAACTCGCTTGTAGAATGAAGCCATGGAGTTTTTTTTATTAGAACCGTGTCTTACTACCCATTCAGGTTAGACGCTTATGTACTAATAACAGGGATAATAGGGATTAAGGAGGTTATATTTAAAGGTAGTGTACCCACATTTTCGTGAGTTGAGGGTGTAAAACATTTTTGAAAAACAACCCTCAACACACCCGACCGAGATTCGAACCTTTATCTCCCCGTCATTGGTAGTCTAAGTCTATTGCAAGAGTGGCGCGCTAGACCACGTGGCCACCAAAACGGATAGGAGGTTTTTATAACTGAGAATTGCATCTAGCGTAATATTCATGACAGTAATATAGTCAGAACGAAATTAAAATTGCCAATATGATTTTATAGTAGAGGCATCACTTGAATTAGTATAACTACAGGAGACACAGAAAAAAAGGTTGCTGTGGTTAGGTCACGTGATGAGAATGAAGGACAGAAAGGCTTACAGAACAAAGAGAAGGGTAGAAGATCTATCGGAAGACCACGAACAAGATGGATGGACCAAGCGCAGAAAGACATGGAAGCTAATGGAGCTAACTGGATATGCGAGGCTGAGGGAAAAGATTGGAGAGATCGACAGGAATGGAAGAGGATGTGCCAGACGAACCTCAGAGGCGGAAACGTCGAATGATGATGATGATCTTGATGACAGGTATCAAGAAAAAACACCGTTTAATTAACATTGTTTTACGAGAGAGCTTTTAAGATTAGTAGTTTTAATAAACTTAGCAAGTAGAGCAAAGAAGTTAGGTCAGTTTATATGAATAAAATAGATCGATTTAGAATGTTTGATTTTTAACAATGAAGTGGCCTATAGGGGAAAATAAGCTAGTAAGTGTAGATTTAATAAAGGAAGCCCATCTAGGGAAATAGGGAAAATGTGGGAAAAATCCAATGCTCAAAAAGGTGACATCTTCTGTCTTTCTTTTGTCTTATATAGGAGAAATAGTCAAACGCACATTTGAACACTAATTTTAACACAAATTGAGTCATATTTGAGCATTGTTACTTTTATCAAACAAAAAGAGATAAAGACAACAATGCAGATTTATTACACAATTTGTGTTAAAATTGATTTTTAAGTGTGTTTGGTTATTTATAATGTATAGGATGGAAGAAATAAAGAATATGTCACCTTTGTACATTGGATTATTCCCAAATTTTTCCTCTTTTCCTATGTGGGATTTCTTGGTTAAATTTACACTTATTAGTTTATTTTTATTTTCCTTATTTTTATAAATTCCCATTATTATAAAATAAAATGGGGCAAAGTGTTTGCCTCAGGAACCGATGATAGTGCGTTTAAGCCTATATCGAGTTGACAGATTTTTCTTGAGCGATAACAATCCGTAGCGCAACTTTCTTCGGAGGGGAAGTAAAGCCCTTCAGTCCCATGTCGATTGTGGCTTGTAAAAGAACCCTGGAAGTTATGTGAAAATAACTTTACTGGCAAAATTCCTAGGTCTTTTCGCTCTCACTCATAGAAACTATCGTGTACCGATATAATCAGTTGGTTCAGAAAGTTAACGTTAAGTACCCCAAATAAATTAAATATAAAAATAAATCGATTTAGGTAAGACTTTAGCGACAAGGTTTCATGACAAACTGTTGTATCTTTCTTACGAGTTGTGGACCTTACATTATGCACTGTTTACTACAGTATGATTTATGCACGAGTATATACCAAGCCTACCATATAGCATGAACACTTAAATCCTTAGGATTCGGGGAGAAAAAACAAACTATGTTTTTAAATTACTATTTATCTAACATATACTCTTTGTTAGTTTCAACGGGAATAGACAAGTTACATCATTTCTGCCCATATTGTATTCAAGAGCATCAGATCACAAAACCTCCGTCCAAGGCAAGAGAGTATGTGTTCTCTACAATATTAATATGCCAGTGGTAGGCTGCTCACATAGCATTTTTCTCTTCCAGATGAATCCTTTGACCCTGTCTAAAACACAAAGAGAAACTTCTCATGGAGTCTGCGCAGTAGCTCAAATAGGAGATCTGTATTGTAGATAAGTCAGCTGAGTTGGTATCACAGCTTTTTTCTTTCTCATATCAAATATAAAGTATTGTAATCATGAATTAAAAAAATTTGATCTCGAGATTGTGATTAATCTTAACGGAACTTGAATCCAAAAAGGTGGACTTTACAATTTTGTCTGTCCCTGGCTACGGATCCAAAACGGTTTGAAGGATTTTGTTCAAACTTGTTATTTAGATTTTAAAATTTTTTTATTTTGATCCTAGCCCTGAAATTAAGGGTATTTTACTCATGAATGATTTTCTTTTATTCAAATTTTTTCAAAAATATCTCTAATGATACTTATTAAATTACATATCCAGGGTTTGCTTGAAATAACCAATAGCACTGTATAACTGGTTTTCAGGTGAAAATTCGTTTAAGGGTAGTTTACAAAAAGGACATTTTTGAAAATTCAAAACATTTCAAAAATGTCTCAAAAATTTTTGTTTAAATTATATATCTTGGGATTGTATTTTTGTGGTGAAAACTCATATATAACTAGTTTACTGATGATTGATCTTTAAAAAACTTGAACTTTTTTAAATGGCTCTAACGATTTAGTTACAAATAGGTATCTTCGGAGTTTTTGTCATGGCCAAATGCACTGTATAGTTGTTTATGAGTAAAAAGTATTTTCAGGGTAGTTTACAAGAGACGAATATTTTTTAAATTTGAAATAACTTTTTAATGAATAATTATTTGTATACAAATTTTTGAAATTTTGATGTGACAAATATAATTGTATAAGTTTTGGGGGTAAAAATTTGTTTAAGGAAGATTTATTGATGACCAATTAAAATAAATTGAATTAAAAAATGTCCTTTAAATATTTCGTTTAAAATGAATATATAGAGAGGGGTTGATCTCCCAATTAATACTGTGTATTGTTTTTATAAGTAAAAATTCGTTAAAGGGTAGTTTACTAATGAGTGATTTTCGAAAGTAAGAAATATTTTTAAAATGGCCCTAACAAGTTCCTTTTAACTGTATATTTGTGGAGGTATTACATAGCAAAAAGCTCTATACTTGTTTTTATGGGTTTAATTCGTCTGGAGTTAGTTTAATGATGACTTTTTATTTGCATATTAAAAAAAATTGCTCTGAAGATTTGCTTCAAAATGTATAAAGTATTTTAATTTTCCAAGTTAATAAAATATTTCTAAATCAGAATACTGAAGATTAATTTTGGTAGATCTTGAATATATTAAAAAATATCAAAAATAAATTTTCTCAAAACTGGTATTGGGGGACTATTTCAAATTAAAATTAAATATGTATCTTTATTTTTTCTAAAACAAATAATTATTATTTACTTATATTTGAACAATTTGGATTAAAGTTTATATTTAAAGAGTTTTTTTGTGATTTACAAGATGATGTGTTTTATTTTTATGAGTAAATCTTATATAAGAATAGTTTACGTACGGCTTATTTTTGAATATAAGAATAGTTTACGTACAGCTTATTTTTGAACAATTTCTTTGAAAATATAAAACACAATGTAAGAAAGTTAGTGCGAGTGTGTCATACAATTTTTTTTTTCTTAGCACGGCGTATTACTACCCGTTTATGCTATAAGTTTATTCACTAATTATGCTAGTGTAATAATGGGTGGGGAAGGTTGAATTTAGAGGATGTGTACCCAAATTTGAGTGGAGAGAGAATGTAGGAAATAACCACCCTTATTAACACCACCTGATTTTCGAAACCCAACACGCCCATGCCCATCATCGGAGGTCCAGTGCCTTGTGAGAAGGATGTAAATAAATCCTTCTTCCCCCCCAAAGCGCGTTGGCATCATAGTCTTACTCAGAGTCCAATTTTTATATGAATGCCTTTATAATCAAATAAGAACATATTTTATTTAAAGCCAACACGAATAATATCTTACTATACTTTTGTTATTTTTATGGGCATTGATAGTAATTACCAAATCTCACTTCGGTGGTTAAATTGACTAAGATATCACACTCGAAATAGACTGGACTGCTGATGACGGATAGATTGGGGTTCGAATACCACTCGGGGGTAGTGAGGGTAATTTTCCTAAATGATTTTCCAATTTAACTCATAAAAAATTTGGTGACACTTCCTATAATTTCAACCTTATTCATCCCTAATACATTAGTGTAATTATTACATAGGCGTGTAACCCAAGCGTGTAATAAAACATGATGCTAAATTCAAAAATTATATTCCTTATGTGTGTTTTTGCTATTTTTTACTTTAGGCTTGTTCAAATATTCAAATGCCTTTCAGACTAAGGCATGTCGTGAGCCTGAAGTTGAAGGGAAATATTGACATAAGCTGGAGGCTGACGCGGGATGTTAGGAGAAACTTCTATCGAGCCAGCTGTTCTACCGGGTCGACATGGAGAGGGTGGGTCTGAGGGAACGGCTCTATAACCAGGTCACTCTCGTACTACACGGTATCAAACTAGAGTTCCAATAATTAGTGAGAGGTTTACGGTGAGGTTATTCCCCCACGTGGTGTTACGATGTGATCCACTGGACTGTGGCTATTGAACCCCTTTCTCTATACTATCGACCTTTGTTTTTAATATAAAATAACGGCGAGGAGCGTGGACTAGACTTGGCGTCCAAGCGCTCGCTACCCTACCACGATTGGAGTGGGATATCTATCTATCCTATCGTCGCACACGATTGGGGCGGTGATATCTCCGATAAGTAGCTTGATTGTATCATTAATCTTCATAGATTTATTCAGATTCTTTATGGCTTTTACCCTACTTAAAGGTGTATACTTCGAATAATCTATTTTAGATTTGTAATCCATCCTCAATGGTGTGTGTATATATATATATATATATATATAATTTATTTTATATTTGTAATCCATCCTCAATTATATATATATATAGGCGTATATATACAATTAAACATACATTTACATGTATACAAACCTTCCAAACGAAACGGGAAGTAAGACACGATGGAAAAAACATTATATATATATATATATATACATGCTCCAAACCAAAAAGAAGTAAGACACGATGGAAAAAACATTATTTTTATATATTTATATATAAATATATATAAATACATTATTTATATATATATATAATGTTTTTTCCATCGTGTCTTACTTCCCGTTTGGTTTGGAGTGTTTGTATCCATGTAAATGTATGTTTAATTTCACAAGTGTATGTATACATAAGCATAGATGTGATTTATAAAAAAATATATATAGAGGATGTTCGTAAATTCATAGCCCAAACTGTATATGTAGTTTGTTTGAACCAAAATTAATACAAACTCCCTGTACACTTACATCTGGAAAACTATGTTATACAATTAATAAAATTGTGTTGAAAGTTTTGGCGTACAGCGCTGGGAGAGCAAAGCTGTGCAAACATGCATGTACAACAAGTTGCATAGCTAGGCGTGTGGAACTGCACATGTAATAATGTTTTGCACTTTCTGTAATTTAGGACCGTTAATGATGACCCTCAGAACTTATTCGCATTTCTAGATGGACTGGTGTGTTGTTTACTATTAATAATGTGGTATGTTCTGCTACCGTACTCCAAGTTGTGGAGGTGTACAGGACCACGCGCCTAACTCCTATGCAACTTGCTGTACATGCATGCTTGCACAGCTTTGCTTACCCAGCGCTGCACACCAAAACTTTCAACACAGTTTTATTAATTGTATTAGCATAGTTTTCCAGATGTAAGTTTACAGGGATGTTGTATTACTTTTGGTTAAAACAAATTATATGTGCATTTTGGGCTACTAGTTTTCTAACACCCTCCAAATGAGCAAAAATTTATATATATATAATTATCAGACACTTTTGCTCAGCCGGTAACCTATCTGTCTTCTGAGATAAGGGTCCCAGTTTCGATTCCCAGCATGGCCGAAAGATTTATAATGTGTGATGAATTAATGGCTGTAGACTGGATGTTGTGAGTGTCATAGTCTCAAGCTAGATTATAAGGCATATAAAGCTAGGACAGGCCTAGCAAGCCGGTAGTGGAAAATATAATATGGCTTGGATAAAAAACTGATCCAGGCCACAGGCTAGAAACAGTTATGGATGTATATGTATGCATCTTTGTCTGATGGTAAGCTTGTTTGTTTACACGGTACAAAAAATTATATAATGAAATAACTTAGAGTTTAAAATGTATAACTGATCTTAGTTTTACTCGTATGGACGAACTTAGTTGAAGCTGAACTGAAATTATAATTTTTATGTATTGATATGGCTACTCTACGCGTATAGCATATTTAACATCTCTTTAATGTTCTAGTAAATTAACATTCACGTAAATCAAATTAAACATATTTTATTTAATAAAAATTAAATATAGAGCAATAGTTTTCTTGTCCAAAAGATAAGATCAATATACAAAATATAGCCACCATGTCTTAGGACAAGTTCAGGCTATACTTATATGTAGGGCCTAGATATTACGCTAGTTAATATGTTAAGCATGAATATGTGTAGATTTAGAGGTTGTGTATTCACATTTGCTTGGAGGAGAGTGTGTAAAAACATTAAGTAAAAACCAACCTTAGGACACCCGAATGGAATTTGAACTCTGATATCTTCGCAATTGGCAGTCCACTCTATTGCGAGAGTGATGCCTTAGACCATGTGGTCATTTAGTTGGTTAAAATCATTAGTTTGATTTTTTAATTCTCAACTCACTTTATGTTTAATTGAAATATGAATTGTAATTATTTTTAAAATATCAAATTTTGAAGAATTTTGGAGTGAAAGTATGGGTAAAGGTCAACATTATTATTATTTATAATATTTTGGTGCTACTATTTACTAATTGTACAAGATTCAGACATGTTTAGGCTTGAGGAAAGTATAATTCTAAAATAAATGTAACCAGCATTTTCATGAAGAGATAGAGAGAGAGCATTTTGGGAAAAAAAAATTTCCAATACACTCATCCAGGTTTAGAACCCCGATTTCCCCATCATTGAGGAACAAAACTAGATGAGCCTGACGTTGTAGTCCACGTGTCCACCGATGTGTTTCGGGAGGGTAGGTGGACAGAAGTGGAAAGGGGGAGGGGATATTATTACAATCAATTTGTAACCGATCTCAATTTGAAATAATAATAAAAATAATAATATCGTAGAATCAAACATCTGCGCACGTTCATGGTTTATACATCTTTAAATTAATGTGAAGGTTACATAAATTATTTACCAACGAGGGGCGTCCGTTCTTTCATTTTGTCTGAGTCCCTCGTACCTCCTTCTGTGTCCTTGAATTCTAAGTGGCAAGCGTCTCATCCACTTTACGATGTGCAGTACTAAAAAAAAAAAAAATAGGGAGGGGTTTACTAAAAACCAACAGGGAATATAACCATTACACCAGGATTTCTAGAACCGTCTACCAGCCAACCTGTTTTATTACACTCCCCTTCCTCTAAAAAAAAGAGTGAAAAAAAACTTTAGAGGGAAACACAAAAAACAACTTGTTTTAATATTGAACGACATATTATTGGGGGACTCGTGAGACATATAAAGAAAAGGGTTGAAGGGGAATTCGCTCTTTTACTTATAGAGGGTGGGTGTAAAGGTGGAATGCGTGCCTGTATTCAAGCTAAAATCACCCTAAGATGAAATGATGACAAGGATCAATTATTTTGCCTAAATTTTCCTAGAACAGAGTGCAATAGAGTGCCGAATATTGGGATTGCTAATAAACCGAATTTACACAACAAAACGTGAGCAACCCTTCAGGTTAATCTAGCTACATTTACTTTCAATATCTTCCTTCCTGATTCTTATCCTAATCGTGCAAGTATGCAGGTATTACATAATGATATAAAGACATGAAACTAGTCGTTGGGACTGTCGCAGCTATCATAATTGCTTTATCCAAGGAGAAAGGGATCAATATCCTTCAGCTAAGAAAGATAAAGATATTTTTATAATATTTAGTCAATTTAATATTTCTGAACAATATTATATATTTCATTCGCAACACTTAATATATTCATAACTTATTAGTTATATTATTCCCTCCTTTGGATTGATTAGAAAATCTAAATTTATTAAATTGTATTAAAATCACTTTCCGTTTTTAAGGAGTTAAAAGAAACTTTTCAAATATTTCTATATTTTTTAATATACACGTGCCATGTCGATGTTGTAACAAATATTTTTTTTTTTTTGTCATTTCATCTGTTCATCAATTTAAATGTTTCAAACACAGTTTGATAGTTAATTTTTTGTTCTACTATTAATTATAATTCAAACAAATCGATTTTTTTCAAATCTTTGTTAATCCATTATATCAAAATCAATTTTATACATATATTTTGTTGGTTATTATAGTCCCTTATTACATTCCATTATTAAATATAATAATTTACCAATTTATATAGGTTTTATCCCTTATATTAATAATTTTACCAACCAGTGTTGATCAATTAGTTGCAATACAACAGGCTGATGAACAAACATTCACTTTTATACTTATTATACTTATAAAATACTACCCTTCCTTACTAAAACAACTTGTTTTTATCTCAAGCTCAGTTGGTCGATATATTAAATAAACAATCACTTAAACCATAAAACATATCCAATTGTAGTTTTCTGCATTACCAACATGATAACAGTGAAATTTATCTGATTTAAACAGGATACTTTTAGTTAAATTATCATCTGATTCGATGGAAGCATAGTCTAAGGCGTCACTCTCGCAATAGACGGGATGATCATTGACGTGGATATCGGGTTTAGAATCCTGGTACGATGTACTGACGATAATTTCTCCTAAATTGGTTTTACACTCTCCATCCATGCAAATGTGGGTACACTACCTCAAAATTCAAACTTCCTCATCCATAATAAATTAGCATAGCTAGTAAATATGCGTATAGTCCCAATGGTAGGCAATATGTGGTGCTAGAAAAAAATAAAAGTTGTGCTATTCGTTAATATAATTCTTTTGCCCAAGCGTTTAATGTTAACTTGAAAAGTATCGCGATGGTTTAGTTACAAATTATAATATTGAAATAAGTTGTGGGAAGGTGTTCTATTTGAAGAATAACTTTAAATGTTATTCCGTTGTGGATTCACTTTATCAAATATCTGAGAAGTTTAACTTTATTTTATTTATTAAAAAAAAGCTAACAATTGCTGCTACAACCT
The DNA here is from genome assembly GCA_033556935.1 of Timema podura. Classification (NCBI taxonomy): domain Eukaryota; kingdom Metazoa; phylum Arthropoda; class Insecta; order Phasmatodea; family Timematidae; genus Timema; species Timema podura. The sequence goes on from JAVRXN010000002.1 coordinate 3,167,650, forward strand.
TTACGGAATAAACGCCAAACTCAGACCCAAAAAATATGACAGGCACCTTATAAATCTTACCGAGAAAGTTGGATCATCTTTAAACTTACCTTCTCAGCATTCAGGAAGGTACTGAGTGGCAATCATACAACGAACACGAGCATAACACTCTTTCACAACCACAAAATATAAAAGTTACGGAGCGTCTCTCTAATATATATATATATATATATATATATATATATATATATATATATATATGAGCGAATATGAAAGGACGAACGCACTCTGCAGGAAGCGAAGAGAGTATGTTTTACCTTTGAAAGCCGAATGATAAATTGAATTTCTTCTTGTTGAGTGTATCACCTGTTATCAGGAACAAAAGAAAAACTGTAGTTTATAAAGAAAAGTGGTGATGTAATTTAAAAACTGCTGGACTCCCCAGTAACATATATTGAGGATATTGTTTGATTTATATCGTGGCATTTGACTGTCTATAAATTGTAAAACAGATTAATACTCAATCTGACCTAATTTTCAACTGTATACCTTCACTAGCTTATTATATTGTTCAAAATAATAACGGCAGTTCATAAGAGATTAGGTTGCAAAAATGGTGTCCCAACAAATGGTACCACTTCTATCTATTTAGCCTAAAAAAAGAGCTAATATGTAAAAGCAAGTTTCAATACTGGATAGTATATAGATGTAAGAACGTCGAAATTTCAGTTAGTGTAAGTTAAATAGTGAGTTAGATTAGATAAGGTTAATTTAGGTTCATTTTGGCCAGGTTATGTTAGGTAAGGTTAGGTTAGGTTAGATTTAAAGTACTCGACAACGCTCCACTACCATTGACATTCTCTCTAGCGATGTGACTTTGCATATCAGAGGCATCTTACTCACTAATGAAATTAAATTCACCTAGATGAATTCAAAACTAAAGCCAGGTATATCTTCGAATCAAGTGGTACCATTTGTCACATCGTAAATATTTTAAATTCATAGTAGACGCTTCTCAGGTAGTCATCCACCTGAGTGGTACCAAAGTCGCGTGGTACGAATTGTCACTGGTACAATTTGTCGCGTGTTCTCAAAAACTCTTCCTTTTCTAGGTACAGCATTTCAAGAGTTCTAGGATTTATATTTATCCTTTTAAAAATTTTGTATGTAAAAAAACTCAAGACGAAACAAGGTTGTATATAATCTGATTTTAATTGCAGGCCCCCTATTTGAAAAGTATAGTCTTTTGTAACCACAATAGTGGGGGGGGGGGGGGAACTACAATAATTGTATTTAATTCTTTGTCCATTTAATTAATAAATAAAGATATATTTTATACAATACATATATAAATCCACAATGGAGTATTATTGAAATCTTTTAATAACCCTTTAAATGAACTTTACAACTAAAAAATCGAATAGGCCTAAGAAATATTTCTAGAATGACAATATTTGGGGATCTTTGATTTTTAAAGTGGGTTCCCTTTAGAAATCAGATTATGAGATTTACGAATAAAAAATGCCAAATAAAATAATAAGCATTAAACTATAAATAAAATAAAATATTAGGCAAAGCAGCATATTAAAAACCTAGATTTAAAAAAATATTAAATAATTTTTTTTAGAAACAAATTACATGAAATTTTGTAATTTGTTACAATAAACACTTTTTCCCGTTTGAATCTCATGCCATCACCACAAGCCCCAGATTAAAATAAATAGTACGGTGTAACGTATAGACTTTCTCTCTCTTATATTAAAATAAGAGAAGTTTACTAAAAACTCGTTAAATTTTTGAAACTAAATAGTATATATTTTTGCATAGACATGATGTAAAAAAAATTATCACTTTCAATCAAAGAAAATAAACGAAATAATAGGCACTGTCAAAGAAATATTGAGAAAAGAGAAATATCTGTCTTCTCTACCTTCACACAAATGGGGTTACATTTCCTATAGATTCAATATTCCTCATCCCAAACACATAGACATAATTACTACATATACGTATGACCCAAAAGTTTAGTAAGACGAAGTGCTTAGATAAATAAATTATAAATATACCATGGGTTGAGCCCAATTTGACTGTTCATACTTCTAGGGTTTAAAGAAGTTGGGAACAATCCAAGGATGATCCCTACCTTCCATCCCAGATCTTCCCTCGGCTCAAAACTTACTTTGAAATGGTTTAGCAAGGATCCCCTTGGCACACTAAATTAGGTTTTACGGTTTTACGACATCGCATGTACCACTCTCTCCCCCAGTCCTTCCCTTCCCCCCAAAATCCCCATAAAAAAAGTGAAAATTCAAACTTATAAAAGTACTTTCCTTTGAAACCCTCCACACTTTTTTTAGTTCGCAAAGCCGAATGATAAAGATATGACGTGGCATCTTTTTTATTTTCTTACACTAAAGTTCCTTAAAGGTCTAAGCTCTTTTTTAAGTGAAGTCATTTTGTGTTTTATCCATTAAAATCCATGTGTTATAATTTTGAGTGTGTGTAAGCCCCGGACTAACAAGACTTGTCCCCACGTGTAAATTTTTTTTTTTTATTCTTTACAAGATATTTAATTTTGAGTCATGCTCCAAATATTAAGATATGATATTTTACAGTATTATAACTTACACTATTCCAAACAATTGTCCTTCTTAATTTCTTCCTATTAATACTTAATTAATGGCAAATTAATTGAAAGCTTCTCAGCTTACCATAACAGTGCAAACGTGCCATTTTCAATACTTCTTTACATATTTTAAATGGAAACAATGAAGAGTACATGGAGAGAACAGGTTCAGTCACATTTTTATAATCTTACAGGAGAGCAAATTAAATGATAAAAGATCGAGTACAAGTAAGGAGTTTTAAATTTTAACGATTTTTTTACTAATATTTAGCACTATAATGTTTACAACAACTTTTTATGCATTATATATAATATATATTATCTTTACATGTTTAATAATCTGTGTTAACTACATGTTTGACAGGAAAAAACATGTCAAGTCCAGAACTAAACCTTTCTTTCCCAGTAAAATAAAGAATATACCTAATCATAATTATTGATAGTAAATATTTATTTCCATCTAACCATGTACATGTAAACTGGAAAATTATTTCCAAATAAAAGTAAACTTGTAAAAAATAATGATATTAAAAGAAAAGAAAATTATCACAACACGTGATGAAAATTCAAAATATTAATGTTTTTATTTTTCTGTGTCATGTTATTACTTGTAGAGTAGCGTTAGAAAGTAATCTTGTGCTTCTTGGCTACAAAATACCTTCAAACATTGAAGCTCATTGAACTTCTCGGTGGAAAGTTGAAGGGGATATAAAGGAATAAGAAACCATGTGTAACATGATGGACATATAAAACAGTGATAAGTTTGGCTATACAGTGGGTGATATTTTATTAATCAAATAATACAAAAAATCTAAAAGCTCTAGCTTATATAAACAGGAATAATGTAAAATAATTATTCATACATTTTTAATTTCAAGTTACTTGAAAGATATAACACTTGTGGTAAGGTGGATTCACCATTCTCCAATTGTTTCCTTTGTGCTATTTTCTTCTTGTCTTTGAGTGGATTCTGTAGCCAAGCACCGTTGTAGGTCATGTGGTAACTCACCAATGAGGAGTGTTTGTTTGAGGCTTCCAATTCTTCGATAGGTCTTGATTCAAACAGAAGTTTGGATTTGTAAATAGTGTCCAATTGCCTTGCCCAGCTCTTGAAATATCTTGATCAACTTCAACTACTTGAAATGGTGTAGGTTTTACTCTTGCAGTCCTAAAAACCTCCGCCCATTCCTTAGGAGGCTCTGCCCGAGCCCTTTGATTCACAAGTTCAAAGTTTTTGTCACACTTGAGGTACGAGTGACCACGAATGGGAAACGTTACTTTCACTGACTTGAACCTCCGTTGTTCGGTCACTAAATAGTGTAGGAAACAAAACATTCTTATTTTGCCCGGCACAGGAATCGCAGAAAATTTGAAATTTCTCAACATTCGGACGCGAGATATTGCACAAAAAATTATGGATGAGTGAACAAACATAATTATTACATTTTACTCCCTTAGTTTGGTCATATAAATAAAACACGCTTTCACCAGTTGATAAAACGTGAATATTAAACATATAAAGAAAAATTTGCCTCTTATAGTATACATCATTTGTAGGGATATCTGGGCACTGTAGGTTTTTTTCCCAAAATCAATGCAAATGGCCTTTCTTGCCTTGGTTTATTGACTTTCACGCTTGGCCTCTCGTTTCCTTTTATAAAACGTGTTGGCCTTCAAGAGATGTAATTTGTTTCCGGTTGACATACAGGATAACTCTTTTTGTATACGACATTTTTCAAAAGGATCATTTTCACTAGACAACTGTGACTCCAGATTATTTTATTTGCAGAATAAGCATCACATGAGATGCAAGTGTCGATCCGTGGATACTCAAACGATATGTTGAAATACTTGTTAAATACTGACTTGTAACTTGCATGGCTTGCTTGCATTTCAGGATCAGATTCCTAAAACATTATATACACATTTTTTATATTTAGTTCCTCTGATAAATAAGTCTTGGAGGAATCGTTCAGGCTATAATGACTGCTCCTGCCCTTTAAAGATGAAATGTAGGTTTGATTGCATTCAATGTTGTCTCAGGTAGTTTGTGTTGATGTCAACCATGTTTTCCCCTCATGTCTTTAGGGGCTTCCCCTGTTTCGATCTTTTTTTTAAATATACACTGCAATATACCCCTTCCTATTCCATTAATTGACTGGAATGTTTTTTATATCCTGTTATGTCTTTTGTTTCACTATCGATTGCCGTGCGAACACAGTAATCAAAATTTTCACATCTAAATTTAGCTCCATCTTCATAATTTCTTGGTCGCCTTCGCTGTACTTCGATAGTTGAACTAAAACCACAGAGATATAGATTTGGTTCATCGTTAGATTTCATCAAATTACATTTACGAATTATCTCTATCCTGTTTCTGAAGGGCACGTTCTCAAACAATTTTTTTTTTCAATAACAATCCGTACCTAGCTCACGCGATTGTAGTTTCATTTTCTTCTTAACCTCGTTCAATCTAACGAACATTTTCTTCTTTTTAGAAATTCCCAATCACGATGCACTACTTTCATCGTCAGATGACTGCTGAGTTTCGGACATTATTAATTCAGCACTTCCAAAAGGAAATTGACACTATATTTATATATTAAATATGGGTTTAATAGCTAACGTAAAATAACAATTAAAGCAAAAGTCTCACACGAATAGCACAATCTAAATAAAGCTAACCCTAGGTTTAATATAAGCCACCACACACACATATCTGCACTCAAATAGGATGCATCTGTATTATAAGAGAAATGAAAGCACCGTTACTCAACTCGATGTTTCTCAAGACATACTGACTTTATATTGAGCAGACAACAGGTGTGATCTCTGAAAAGCGGGGTGTCAAACTCAACAAAACTATATTGGGTTCTGGATTGAACATGTTTTCCCCCAGTTTTGGGTGGACATGACATGTTCTATCCCTGTATGTCATTTTTTCCCCCCTATTTTCTCAAGACTGATCACGTTCTTTCCCTTGATAAATACATGGCATTAAACTACTCATTAAATCCTATCGAAAGGCGCGGAATAAAGGAAAATTGACATTTTTGGACTAAACATGTTCATACCCTGTACCCTTCATTTGTAATAGTAGGAGAGAAAAGTGTATTCTGTAGGTCTTTTGTGAGGAATTATTGGTAGTGTTATAAAATCAATCATCTACATCCCCTGAACTCAAAAAGCCTTGCTGGCACAGTGACAAATGCACAGAAATAAAATGGTTGCCATAGGTATCTATTAATCGGCTATATCTTGGCTCCCAGTTATTGAATTTCAATGTTTTTCTTTTTAAATGAAAGTTAATTTTAATCCCCTTCTAATATACCTTGCAAATTTTGTATAAATAAAGTAGTTTTTTCGTAAAATTAGAAAAAGTCTTTTTTAAGTAAAATTTGGCCCTCTAGTAATTTGTCTTCTGATTCTCAGAGCCCATTTTTCTTTTTATTCTTGTATATGCAAAGAGTAGAACTTTCTGTTAAGTTATTACAGTTTTTGTAAAATATGAAAAGTCTTTTCTTAAAATTAAGTACAGTGAATTTCCAAATATTTAATTACGTTACTACTGAATCCACTTATATACCAGCTTGTTGAAGGCACTTGGTGAGGAATATCTGACAACGTCATTAAACCCCTGAAATATAACCCCTGAGTGCGTAAACCATTGTTGGCTCCATAAATAATGTGGGAAAATCAAATCGACGGTCATTTAAAGACCGCGGAAATAATAAGAGCTTGGTTTCTTTGAGAGCGCATTTTGGTAGTCGCTAGGCTATCTGAAGTGTTTACTTCATTCAAAATTTTATTACATTTGCTAGTGCAGGGAGTTTGTTAAGAAGGACGTCATATCTTGCATAGTCGACTTACTTGGGAAATTGAGAGGCCTGGAATACCTATCAGTTGGTGTACACTAGCTTTTAAGGCCTAGTTTGATGATTTTATGTTGCAGAAACTGGAAATGTGTGCAGCCTAAATCATCATGGAGTGTCAATGTTGGATGACCTAGACATTGAAATATTAATAGCAAATTTAGACCGTTGCTGTATCTATACTACAGTGATTGCATGAATGTATTCAACATAAGAATGGAGAAGTCCTTTTAAGTTTGTATGTCTTAAAATGGTGATGCGATTGCTGGGAGGAATCCTAGATTTGATTTGAACTAAGATCCATGCGTTATTTGTCAATGCAGTGATAGAAAACTCATGGCAAATCCAGTTTCCATGGAAATTATTACAAAGTACACAATCAAGTATTTAATACGATGACAACAGATGACTTTCTGTTTCGAAAATTATAGAGAATTGGAAATTAAGAAAAGCAATGTGGCATCTATGATAATTTAACAAATACTACAATTATGGTTATACTCAAAACTTAATTTGAAAGAAGCATTGTTTCTCAAATTGTGAATTATGTCAACTCAAAACTCTAAGACAAAGTACATAATCAACGCCAGATGCTAATGATATGATAATCACTCGTTCAAAAATCTTACCTTAAAATAAAAGTTTAAGTTTAGATTGTTTTGAAAAAGGAAATCTGAGAAACTCTTTGCAAAATAGTTTATCATTAAATTCAGGAAGCAATCCCAACGAAGCAATACAGTAACCAGTAAATGAGAGGTAGATTGTAAACTTACAAATGCGTTTAGTTCCCCAATGACGCAAATACTTATGACATAAAATATCACCCTCTCAAAATGACTTAATGCAATAAGGTGATGATATTTAATATTTCTCCCTCGTAGAGAGAAGTTTGATGAGTGGTTAGCTATGTGCTATAAATTCTCTCCCCGATCCATGTATTGATGTGCAAGAATGTAAAAATCTTTTTAATACAGAATTTCCCCAAAAAAGACTGAAATGCTTAATTCAGAATGAATTTTCTGATATCCAATACTTTCCAGGAAAACAAAAATGTCAAAGTGAAATGATGTCAATGAACGAAACCACTGGATGCCAGTCAATCTCTAAATCAAGAAACAAATACATTGTGTGATTCTGCTTGTTACCTCAAGAAATAAAATAGATGCAAGTGAGATATGGAAGTTTCAAGGACCACTGGGAAATGGTAGGTAAAATTACATAACAAATGGAAGGGTTTTTTTCGGTGGCTATTGGCTGGTCTTAAAATGAGATTAGTGTGATGCATCAAAAAAACTCACACATCAATAAAAGAACAACAAGTATTGCACAGACTACAATATCAATGTTTTCGAATGATTAACAGGTAGTTAACAAAAATAAAAATTATCGCAAAACTTGTGAAATTCCTCAGCAATTAGCAATTGCACTCTCAGTAAGGAAAAAAAAAAACACGAGGCAAGCAGATTGTAAACTTTCTTAGTGGGTTCGTTGTTTGAGCTGAATACAATAAACTGTTACGGATAGAAGCACATATTGCAAACAACATTAAAATCCAAACTACAGCCATTGGTGGACTACTGATACCAAACACGTTCAAAAGAGATTGACTTTTTTTTTCGCTATTGATAATATATATACTTCACAGAGGACAAGCCGGATGGGAAAGAAACGTTATATGGGACTGTTATGCTCGGCAATGTACTATAAAATAATAGATCCTTTACATAAATGGTTACATTTAAAGAAAATTCCAAAAGTGAAATTTCATAGTTAAATACTTAACCTCGCTAAGATAAGTCAAACAATGTAATGTTATATTTCAAAAGCTTTTAGAAAAAGGTATTATAGTATTCTGAGGTACTGTAAATTGCCAGTTTATTCAATTATTTTTAAATACATCCATGGTCAAATTAAATTAAAAAACAGGGTTGTCTTTTGATACGTGCACTTAAAAGTTAATCCAACTACATGTTTTTAAGGAACTTGATATGCAGTCAAATAAATAGCATTACCATATTTTGTTTGTAGTTAATAAGCTTGGTAGCATTTGTTGTAATGCAAGGAATTATAACTGACGTTTGCTAACAAGAGGAGTATTACATTTTCTCTCTGGCTTCGTACTTAAGTCATCATCTTAGACTAACCGAGTTGTTCTATTGGGTGATATTAAATTACTTGGCACAACGCGATTTAGTTACCCAACCCATCTCGAATCCAGCCTGTTGTTTGTGGAGCTATTTCTAAATAGGATATTTTGGAGATAATTATATTATGTTTACTAATTGACTAGATTAAAATATTAAACAAATGGTTCTACCACTCAGAGTGTCTCTTCTCTTTACCTAATTATGAATTGTTACACCGTCTCCGTGCCTTCTACTTAACGACCACAATTAAATAAAAGGGAGAAGGTATAATCGACATAAGGGAAAATATAAGCAGAATTAAAAATATAACAATAATATGGTTTATTCAGTATAAACGTAGATAAAGCAAAGTACAGTGGTCTCATTATATCATTCTGAATAATGCTGAAAATAATAACGTGAAGCGCAGAATGTAAACCTTCCATGTTTACATTTATTACAGGTCGTCTTTAAGAGACACAAATTACGTAGATTATAACATCAAAAGCGAAGTTTTAATACCAAAAGTGAAGTGAAGTAAGATATCCACAAAATGAAACAAACATTAAATATTCTTGCCTGATGGGCTCCTCACACAATTACAAGTTACAATACGAAAATTTACAATTACATAAAACATAACGCGAGAGTTTGACTTCCAGACGCTAGTCAAAATCTCCCGGGACTAACTATATCTTAGAAAAACTAAAGAATGAAATTTAGTACAAAATTAAATTATATAAAAAAAATAACAAGAATGATTTTATATCTACAGTCGCGTGAAATAGCAAAATACAAAAGTCCACACATTTTAACAATTTACATTTAAATTCACTCAATACAAAATTACCAATGGTGGATTTCAAACTAAACTAATAAACTAACCAACTAACCAATCGCGCCTAAGTGGCGGCATACAAGTTACATTTATGCGACTGAGATAATAAAGCAAAAAGTTAAATATTAAGCAAAACACAAAATAAAGATTTTAACACGAAAATATTATAAGTTGAAAATGAATAGAGTTCTTTATAAGTAACTTCCATAGTTACGTTCCAATTTATGATGTATGAATGTTTATCCGATCATTGTCCAGGTAGACGACAATGATCCGTCCTCGTTCGTAGATTTTAGATAGTCAAAGTTTTTAGACAATGTCAGCCTGTTTTATAGTGATTTTCGTTGCACGGAAAGAGGGGAGGTAATTACTAGCACGCAGTTGCTAGCTGTCATCGGTCACGTAGTCACTTTGTAGGGTTGTTCCATCGGAAAATTAGAACAAGTCGGCGATCATTGGATGTTTGTGTTGTTTGGGGAAGTTCATCTGACATCCGTCAGAGGGCGGGTGGATTGTTGTCTTCTAGCGTGCTCCATGTTGTCATTCCTTAGTTTCAATCTGACTAGACGGAGAATGACCACGCGTTGATTGTAGACTTTCGTTAGCTCGGCCCCATTCTTCATATTGGCTGCACGGTGTCGTTCAGCTTTGGTGGCGGCTAGTGATAGAAGATTTCAAAGGTAAGTTCCTGAACAAATATGAGTGTACTATTACAGAAGATTGTACTGTATGAAATATACTGTGTCGTATTATCTTTCCGTATTAGCCTACAGGGACTACAACAGAGAAATGTACCATTGTAGGGATTCTATTTAGGTCGGAATTATAGAGCGGGTGGTATGAATTCTTGATAGTTACGTATCAACATTATAACGGGATGGATCCAATTGTAACTAACTGCAAGTTAACGTTACAAATCTCCCCCCCTTGACCAGGAGAATAAGAAGATGCAGCATCCGTCCTCAGCAAGGCGGAACATCAAAGGGCTCAAGGTTGCCTTCTTGTACATCATCTTCCCAAACAGCATGAGATCATCCATCTTTTTCAGCTCTAGATTCCATCATCTAGAGAAGCAGTCGGTACCACTACGTAGACTTTACCAGAAACCAGGAGAGAAAGGAAAACAGGATGCGCAACGAAAAATCATATACAACAAGTCTGTTGTCGAGATGTAAGTGGCGTTAAGTCACACATAACCACATGTCTAATTGTCTGTATGAACACATGAAGAATCTCTTCTTTCTTCTACGTTCAAACTCAAGTTCTCACAATAAAGTTCACTAGACTACAAAGTCACAAAAGTTTATCCTCATGAAATCCTAAAATCCTATAGAAATCCTACATAGATGTATCAGAGGAGCGTCCCCCCCTTCAACACTTTTGAAGGTTCCTATTCAAAGGTTTGAGAGTTTCAAATGTTAGATCACCATAATCTCACTATATTCTATATAAGTCCATTCTCAGCACTCAATCTAGAATAGAGTGTCTCAAAACATAAAATAGAGAAAGTTACGTCATAATTAAATCAAAAGAACATTTGATTTCGTGATCCATGAAGTGGAACATCATCAAATTCGTGACATAATAATATATAAACTATTCACTTATTTCATAAACACATAATATCCACAAGTTCAATTACGGTTCAATACCTGTAAATAACTATACACATGGCCAACAATATATATATAACAAAACATTATATCTACAAACCACTGATATATAACATATCATTAATGGTAAACAAAATTTAAATTTTAAACACGATTTGGCTCACAGCCATGGCACAATGCCATCAAACAAAACTCAAATTAATAAGGGATGCCAAAAGATTAATTATAGGTCCCCATATACCTATAAAAATTAGGCATGATTCCACATTATTATTAAGAGTATGAATAAACCCGGTCAATATTATAATTAACAAAATGAGATTACGTTAATTGACCGTTCATTAAATGACTCAACAATAGTCAAATAATATCAAGACACCAAGTCTTACCCAAAACAGGAATACCAAAAAGATCAAATACAAGTCCCCATAAACTTATAAAAAAATTTCTTGGCATCCTACATTTACCTAAGTAAATCAAAAATGGAGTAATTAAATCTGTAAGTACAATAACTTACGAACATTATCCATTAAACTACGACATTCTACGACGTCGGTATTAGTTTAAGATGGCTCACATGAGCTCTTCGCGTATCGGTCGGGTCTGTCTGGCACATCAACCTGACCGACACGGGTGATAAGAAAGATTCAACTGACCAGGGTCTATCCCATCTGGGAGAGAGCCTGGCAGATATTTATTTAAAGCAAGACAACATAAAGAAACAAGCACAAGAACTACAACGGGGGAAGGGGGGCATGGAAATGCGCTTGACTCGTAAGACCCATGATTCTTACGGCGCACAACTAGTTTCCTGAACTACACTTGCTCTGGACAAGTCCTAACTGTTTACATTTAAAACAGCGAATTCCTGACAAAAACTTACTATCCAACGCTCGCGGGCCAATATGGTTCTTCTTCACAGGTTGCACACCCAACTGAGAAATCGCAGTATTATTCCTAGACCTACCACAATAACTAGGATTCGAACCCACGCCTGGATTGTCAACAATAAAAGGCGCATGATTTTCCAGAAACTCATTTTCAGACAACAAAGTACCTTCAATTAGGGAAGCTAACTCATGTAACTCAACTATCGTACTAGGTTTAGAAGTAAATACAAAATGACGTCGAGACAAGGGCGACACATTCTCCAAAATAATATCTACTATCTGACATTCAGAAAGATCTAACCCTAAAACTTCAACAGCCTCAGAAATGGCCATGATGAAACTCCTTAACGACTCATCAGGACGTTGAAAGCGATGTACATACTGCTTACACAAACTATCTTTAGCTCTAGTAGGGACAAGACAGTCTAATATCTTACGACTAATAAGTTTCCAACTTAACCCATTAACTAACCCTTCAGAAAATAAACGAGTTAAATATCCAGAAGTTTTACCTAAACATAATGCAATAAACTCGGACTCAGAACCGATATTTAAATGACAAATCCTTTGAACCTCAATTAAAAATAAAAAAAGAGATGAGCTGTCCTGACCATCACACAGTGGTATTCGATTTACAAAATCAACGAGAATTTTACTTTGGATTTTATCACTCACCAAAACGCGTGACATTTCAATTGGATCTCCAACCCTCACCGGTACTGAATGATGATTCTCCACTCCCAATGTTGCCTGGTCTCGAGACGTATCGCTCTCCGAAAGGATTCCCACGAGAACTGCACGAAGTCTTGCTACGGTGGTTTCTGTTGAACCTTGCAGTCCACGCTTAGCAAGCTCGGAGATAAGGCTTTCTTTATTGAGTCGGTAAACATCAGATTTAGACAACACGCTCGGCTCGCCAGTCACTACTTCCCCAGTCGAAGCGTCCGTAGTCAAATTGTGTTCCATTATGAAACAGAAAGAGATACAAGGTTAAACTCAGGCTATGATTTCACAACAACAACAAAAATATACAGTATAATTTTTCCAACATTTTTCAGCAATGATATAGGTTATTAATTAACTAATTAAACAGGAAGATCAGTTAATTAAAAGGACAGCAGAGTGGCGCAGTGTTACACCGTCTCCGTGCCTTCTACTTAACGACCACAATTAAATAAAAGGGAGAAGGTATAATCGACATAAGGGAAAATATAAGCAGAATTAAAAATATAACAATAATATGGTTTATTCAGTATAAACGTAGATAAAGCAAAGTACAGTGGTCTCATTATATCATTCTGAATAATGCTGAAAATAATAACGTGAAGCGCAGAATGTAAACCTTCCATGTTTACATTTATTACAGGTCGTCTTTAAGAGACACAAAATTACGTAGATTATAACATCAAAAGCGAAGTTTTAATACCAAAAGTGAAGTGAAGTAAGATATCCACAAAATGAAACAAACATTAAATATTCTTGCCTGATGGGCTCCTCACACAATTACAAGTTACAATACGAAAATTTACAATTACATAAAACATAACGCGAGAGTTTGACTTCCAGACGCTAGTCAAAATCTCCCGGGACTAACTATATCTTAGAAAAACTAAAGAATGAAATTTAGTACAAAATTAAATTATATAAAAAAAATAACAAGAATGATTTTATATCTACAGTCGCGTGAAATAGCAAAATACAAAAGTCCACACATTTTAACAATTTACATTTAAATTCACTCAATACAAAATTACCAATGGTGGATTTCAAACTAAACTAATAAACTAACCAACTAACCAATCGCGCCTAAGTGGCGGCATACAAGTTACATTTATGCGACTGAGATAATAAAGCAAAAAGTTAAATATTAAGCAAAACACAAAATAAAGATTTTAACACGAAAATATTATAAGTTGAAAATGAATAGAGTTCTTTATAAGTAACTTCCATAGTTACGTTCCAATTTATGATGTATGAATGTTTATCCGATCATTGTCCAGGTAGACGACAATGATCCGTCCTCGTTCGTAGATTTTAGATAGTCAAAGTTTTTAGACAATGTCAGCCTGTTTTATAGTGATTTTCGTTGCACGGAAAGAGGGGAGGTAATTACTAGCACGCAGTTGCTAGCTGTCATCGGTCACGTAGTCACTTTGTAGGGTTGTTCCATCGGAAAATTAGAACAAGTCGGCGATCATTGGATGTTTGTGTTGTTTGGGGAAGTTCATCTGACATCCGTCAGAGGGCGGGTGGATTGTTGTCTTCTAGCGTGCTCCATGTTGTCATTCCTTAGTTTCAATCTGACTAGACGGAGAATGACCACGCGTTGATTGTAGACTTTCGTTAGCTCGGCCCCATTCTTCATATTGGCTGCACGGTGTCGTTCAGCTTTGGTGGCGGCTAGTGATAGAAGATTTCAAAGGTAAGTTCCTGAACAAATATGAGTGTACTATTACAGAAGATTGTACTGTATGAAATATACTGTGTCGTATTATCTTTCCGTATTAGCCTACAGGGACTACAACAGAGAAATGTACCATTGTAGGGATTCTATTTAGGTCGGAATTATAGAGCGGGTGGTATGAATTCTTGATAGTTACGTATCAACATTATAACGGGATGGATCCAATTGTAACTAACTGCAAGTTAACGTTACAGAATATGTTTACTTATGACTCTTAAGAGAATTGAATGAAATAATAAACACTCTTACATAAACATATTTTAGAAAAAAAAAGGAACTTAGGTTTAACAAAGTATATAACAGTTCACTGTGCTAAGCAAGCAGATGATGTTTATTTCATGATTCTGTCGCCACTAATTAGGCGCTAGTTTAGTTATAAATTTTATTAGATTTTAATCACTACACTAATTTGTTATCCAATAAAATAATCTTTAGTTTTGGTCTTCATTAATTTTTAGGATTATTTTAGTCACCTTTACAAAGTTGCAATTTTAGATCTCCCCAAGGAGTAGTTTATTTTTAATATTAGTTTTGTAAATTTTCACAGCTAGCCCTCTATTCCTCGACCCCCATTTTTTTTAAATAATTTAAAGATTAAATTAATTATCGGGAATGTATAAGCTCAGTAGATTTTCAACCATACATTTACCATACCTCCAGTTTAATTTTTGTTCAAACACCTTTGGCTTTATAAAAAATATATTTCCAATAAAAAATGTATTTTAATTTTGAATATTTCTTCAACTTTGAAACGATAGGTTATTTTGAAAATCAAAGGATTTGGTAGATATGATCTTGTTTCCAAACTTTCAATAGTTTTTTTTAACACCACGTATTACTACACTTTCGAGTTATACGACTATGTGCTAGTTACACTAATAGGCTAGGGGTTAGAAAACCATAATTTAGAAGAAATGCACCCACATTTGATTGGAGATAGAGTGTAAAACCATTTAGAGAAAACCAGCCTTATTGCAGCCGACTGGGACCGAACCCCACTCTCCCCATCTGGGGCAGTATAGACCAACACGAGAGTAGCGCGTTAGACCCCACGGTCACCGAAGCGGGTTCTTTGAATAGTTTTCCTTGCTATATTCTACATGGTGTACCTTTCTTCGTCATCTCGAAGTATGCTGAGAGTAAGACACAGGTAAGAAAGGTGTATTTTGGGAGGTATTTCCATAATTTTTTTAAGGGTCTCCAACTTAAGTCCAGGGGTATCGTTTAAAAGGTTTTACTCGTGTCATTGCTTAGCGACTGACTAACCGGACAAATATTAGTTAGAGCCCTTTTATGCAGGTGTTTTGTGCCACGCGACACATGACGGCAAAACAGTCGCGTTTTAGTGTGTGATGTGTTTTACCATCCAAAAATAGTTTTTTTAATGTGTTTCTCTCTTCTCTTAATATTTACTTACTCGATATCTTAGAAGTAGAGAAATTATTGTGATCATCAAAAAAATCTAACTCAAGATTTTGATGAATTTCGATGTTTCATAATCCACCGAATTCGAAAAAAGTAGTTTTTGCGTTACTGTGTGTCTGTTTGTACGTCCGTCTAACCATCCGTCTGTCCGTCTACCTGTACCCCGACTAGAGCCTAAACTATTTTACCAATCAGGCTAAAACTTGGTATCTAGGGTTTTCATAGGTTTGCCCCAAGGTTTTTTATTTTTTAATTGGATATCCAACCCTAAAATTAAGGGTAGTTTCCTTAAGTGCGAAAAGAGAATAATTCTATTTTATCAAAGTTGTTTCTAACGATTTTGATCAAATTTCATTTATAAGCATTGATCAATATTACAAACAAAATGACTACCCTCAATTTTTCGTCAACATGTGATTTTATTACTGAAATCTTAGAAATAAACACGGGTTTAATATTGGCTGGGTGACAGCAGCGCTTCTAACGCCCGTACTAGAGCTGCTTTCGTGCTGCCAATATTAAACCCATATTTTAAGTAATAAAATAATATTTTTGGCCATTTTGGACCCCCCTGCTCTCTCCCTCTAACAGAAATTAAGATGATTTGTTATGCATTATATAAATTGCTGGTAGTTATTAACGATACTTGTATATTAATGGTGCGAAATAATTCACAATAATTCGCAATAAGCATTGTTGTATATTATATCTAAATTTATTAAATTAAACTGGTAAAATTTAAAAATTATAGCATTATAATATTTATTTTTTAATCTACTCGCGATTCATGCTCCCCCATTCGTTCTCCTCTCTCTCTCTCTCTGTATTATGTAAGCATTGTTTGGATCTCCCCTCCCTTTCCCCCTAAAGAAGTTTACGTAGTACTTGAATTTGGAATAAACTTTCTGCACAATGATTACCATGATCTGATTTTTTCTTGTTTATTGCTGTGTTCAGATGAATTTTAATCCAAAACTGCTACGGGCGTAAAGCAGTGTTGCTGTCACGTTGCTCATCAGCGCTGCTAAGGGCGTAAAGGAGTGTTACTGTAGTTGCTCAACAGCACTGCTACGGGCGTAAAGCATTGTTGCTGTCGTTGCTCAACAGCACTGCTACGGGCGTAAAGCAGTGTTACTGTCGTTGCTCAACAGCACTGCTACGGGCGTAAAGGAGTGTTACTGTCGTTGCTCAACAGCACTGCTACGGGCGTAAAGGAGTGTTACTGTCGTTGCTCAACAGCACTGCTACGGGCGTAAAGCAGTGTTGCTGTAGTTGCTCAACAGCACTGCTACGGGCGTAAAGCAGTGTTGCTGTAGTTGCTCAACAGCACTGCTACGGGCGTAAAGCAGTGTTGCTGTAGTTGCTCAACAGCACTGCTACGGGCGTAAAGCATTGTTGCTGTCGTTGCTCAACAGCACTGCTACGGGCGTAAAGCAGTGTTGCTGTAGTTGCTCAACAGCACTGCTACGGGCGTAAAGGAGTGTTACTGTCGTTGCTCAACAGCACTGCTAAGGGCGTAAAGGAGTGTTGCTGTCGTTGCTCAACAGCGCTGCTAAGGGCGTAAAGGAGTGTTGCTGTCGTTGCTCAACAGCGCTGCTAAGGGCGTAAAGGAGTGTTGCTGTCACGTTGCTCATCAGCGCTGCTAAGAGCGTAAAGCAGTGTTGCTGTCGTTGCTCAGCAGCGCTTCTAAGGGCGTAAAGCAGTGTTACTGTCGTTGCTCAACAGCACTGCTACGGGCGTAAAGGAGTGTTGCTGTCGCCTTGCTCAGCAGCGCTGCTAAGGGCGTAAAGGAGTGTTGCTGTCACGTTGCTCAGCAGCGCTGCTAAGGGCGTAAAGCAGTGTTGCTGATGCGTTGCTAAATATTCTCGTGTAAATGGGTGCTTATACTTATAACTTCCTTTACAGCATTTGGAGCAACTGAAGAACATCTGAGAGAACTTCTTTCTAAATTCCTAATATTCGAATCCTAGAGCAGAACATTCTCACGACTTTAAATCTCTTCTACGTATCTTGCTGACAAACTAACTTAATGGTGGAATTATCACGAAAACCAGTTTTCCTCCATCTTTTGCAAACATACTCAAAGTTAGAATATTCTCAAAACTTCAAATCATGCTAACAAACTCTAAACTTTTGCCAATTAGAGATCAAAGCTGAACTCTTTCTATTTTATTTTTAAAAAATTACAAAATTAAATATGATTCCATTAAATTAACAAAACACATATATTGAACAAAAGTTTTAGTTGACTTTCCGTGACTGTTTATAATTCTAGAAGATCAAATATAAATGGTCCTCTTAAGTTCTTAGTGAAAAATCGTCCAAGTCAACTTACTTGCTTGTCCACCCAAAGTGTGTGGTAATTTTCAGGGTGTACACAAAGAAACATGGAGTTTTATTACTCATAGTCATAAAATATAACTCTATAATTGTTTGGTATGATAAAAAACAGAGAGTGTGATATGCGATTAAAGCCCAGAAACAGTTCAGAGGTTTAATGATTTTTTTTTTAAATCTACAGCTCAATTATTTTGTTTGGAA
The DNA here is from genome assembly GCA_033556935.1 of Timema podura. Taxonomy (NCBI): domain Eukaryota; kingdom Metazoa; phylum Arthropoda; class Insecta; order Phasmatodea; family Timematidae; genus Timema; species Timema podura. The sequence continues at coordinate 3,186,024 of JAVRXN010000002.1, forward strand.
ATCAACCACATTATTTGTGTCGGAAATCCTATCATGATAGCATCAATATTAATTTCTTTAATGTACGTAGATTTTGTTTAAGAACTTAATGCTCCTTTATTTAAAATACAAATTAATTTAAAATTTTCCATTATCTTGTATTTTGCTCTTCTGTCTACACAAATTTTTTTTCTTTCGTACACTTTTTCATGTGTTTACTCTTATATTTCATGTTATAATTTATTCAAATATCCCGTGCTCCTTATTAAATTTTGTGTAACCTTCTTAATAAATTTATTTTACTCCTCAAAATATAACCGTTATTACTACATTAATGTAACCTAAATATGTTTGTGACTTTGTTTAATTTCAGACCTTCTTTATCCATTAGTAATTATTTAACCATTTTAGTTTAAATTTTTTTTGTTTCAAACCTCTTTAATCATTACTAATAAATTTAATAAATTTTTTAGCTTCCACCATTCTTTAAAGATTATTGACTATTTTATTGCCTTTTTTTAAAAATAAATTTAAATCACTTTTTAGTCATTAGTAATTATTTTACTATACTTATTTTTAATTATTTCTCGGTATTCTAAAGGCAGAGAAAGTATTGTGATCGTCAAAAGAATCGAGATCAAGATTTTGATGAATCTTGTCTCATGACCCCCCGAATCAGAAAACGTTGTTTTTGAATTTCCGCCTGTATATCTGTCTGTCTGTGCCTCCAACTATTTTACCGATTGGGCTAAAACTTGGTATCTAGGGTTTTTATAGGGTTTCCCCGAGGATTTTTTGGAATTGGATATCTAATCCTAGAATTAAGGGTAGTTTACTGAAGGGCAAAAAGAGAAAAAGTCGATTTTCTCAAAATCGGCTTTAAAGATTTTGATTAAATTTAATTTCTAAACATTCATAAATATTCCAAACAAAATGGCTAGCCTCAATATTTCGGCAAAATGACTTTAAGGGCTCCGGTCTGAAGCGCAAATTATCATTTTTTATCATATGTCTGAAACTATTTGAGATATGAAATTACTTATCATTACAAATATGTAGATATATTTACTATACAAATATTTTATTCGAAGCATAGTTTTTATAAAACCAATAACTTTCAAGCTATATGCAAATATATATATATATATTTTTTTAACTTCTCGAACAAAAAATATAAGGTATTACGACCTTAAAAAATATCTAACCTGAAATGTTGATGGCTGTCAACTTCTCATGACCCCCCGAACCCTTAAAAAAGGTCTTTGAAATGCCGTTTGTTTTTGCGTCTGTTTAAACTTAAAATCAAGAGTAGTTTAATAAAGGGTGAAATGAGAAAAAATCGATTTTCTCAAAGTCGCCTCAAACGATTTTGATTAAAATTCGTATCCAGGCGTTGATTAAGATCATAAATAAACTGGCTATTTTCATTTTACCATGAAAACGACTTTTAGGATACCTTACAGAAGCTGAAATTTCCGTATCTCCGCAACTATTTGAGATACTAAATAACTTATAATTGCAAAATTGTAGTACTATAAAAAATAAAAAACTTTTATATGAAATATATTTTTATAAAAGCAACAGTTGCTGCGATATTGGCAAATATATTAATACAATTTTGTGAGATTTAGTTGTAAAGAGATACTACTTAAGTTTTAACGCAATAATTCTCCAATGCCATAGATTAAGTAAATATAAGTCTCTCAAAAAGTTTGTTATTTTTCCTTAAACCTCTAAGGAGAAATGTTTATATAACAAGGATATATCTCCATTTTGGACTCAATAGTCAATATTTACATTTTTATTGGTCAAAATTTATAAATGAGGAATTTAATAGCAATGCGATGACATGTGTAACACCTAATAAACTGTCGAAAATGTTAACTGAAAGTCGAGATTTTAATACGGAGTGTTGACCCTCGTGGACCCAATATTGATCCTTTTTATTGGTCCAATGGTACTTTAAAAATATAAATATAAAATTTAAAACCGGGACTAAAATTTTTTTTTACATAGGTATAGTGCAATTTATGCTAGGGTTTGCTAGTGTATATTATTTAGCTTCACGTATATTACTAGTTTTGAGTAAATATCTCCATTTTTAAACAATATAGTGAGAAAGTCCGTGCGGAGTTCTGTACCATTTATTTCTTTATTTACAACCTACTTTAGTCATAAATAATAATTTTACTATCTTTAAATTTATTTATTTAATTTAAAATTTAGTCACAAGTTTTTATTCTATTAACCCTTAAATAAACCTATCACACTTTAATAGCTAGTAATAATTTCACTATCTTAATTTTTAATTAGTTAAATCCCACCCCTTTTAGATATAAGTAGCTTTTTTTTACCTTTAATTTTTTATAACAGTTTTTTGTGTGTTTTATTTTTTGTTTCGCAAGTATATTTAGTCTTTTGTATTTTCTCTCTGGTTCTTGCTATCTACCACTTCTTCCCTTCATCACGTCCGCGTATTAAGTAAGAGAATTGCTGACCTGCTGCAAATGACGTACGAAAAGCCACTGCCAAAGTTCAGAAGTGAGGCTTCAAGCCACAGATGAGAAAGGAGATATTTTTTGATGTGTAAAAAAATAGAGTAGTTATGCTTGAGCTACACGATGAAATAAAGAGGCTGGTTCTGACTGTGACACCGTAAAATATAAAATAAGTAATTTTGTTTAGTATTTAATTATTTGTGTCTTATATTAATTGTAGTATATATGTAAGCTATTGTGTCTAGAAGTGGAGAGGATGACCATAAACGAACAACTGGGTGTATTTTTGTTTTAAATTTGTTAAGGATAGAATAAACGGGAGTATAAAATAAAAACTCTTGTATCTAAGACGAATATTAAAATCCAATATCTCTTTATTTTTTACAGTCTCCATTTATCATCGTAACCCACATTGATGGACAAGCAATATAAGACGTCCGCCTCGTCCACTCTGGTTTGCTGTTGACGGGGCGGTTCGGGTTCAAATGTCAGCTGGGTGTAATAGACAGTTTTTTCTCTCCTTACACGTGGATGCAGGTAGTGTTTCATATAAGTTCCATCTTTCCCTATCCCCGTTAATATTAATATGCCTCTAACCCGAAACTTCCTCCATGTTCTAGTAATCAGAATTCCTTGTTACGTATCCAGAGGTCCTGAGTTCGATCCCCACCACGTTCAGATTTTTCTGCGAAGCTATGGGTATGGATATGGGGTCCTACTCAGCCTCACAAGGAAACATTTTAAGCTACTGGACTAAAAAAAATTAGAAGTTCTGGTCTATAAAACTGAGATTACCAGTCTATGGTATTGTAGTGCTGACCATATGACAACCTCTATTCGTAAATGTTGGCACTATATTCACTAACATACAGCGGAGGTCACTGGTGGGTATATCTCCCTGGTCGTGGAATGACCCTGCGGATTTTTTTAAAAGCGAAAAGTCGGAAGGGATATTAAGATTCAGTGCACACACGTTTAATTTAAAAGTCTTAGTCCAAATACTAATACGCCTTCGCCCAATAAACAAGGACTGATGAGATTACGAAGTGTGTAAGACTAAACTAAATGTACAAACAGAGGTAATGTTTTATTTATTTTTGTCAAATAAAATGTTTGGTATAAACAGTGTAAAAATTCTGTAATTATATTGCCTCTACTTCCACCCACCTTAAAAATATATGACTTATAATTTTAAGAAATGGCATGATTATAATATAATAACGCTAATTTTAATATCATCTCTGACAACAACTCTTCAGCCCAATCATTGTTTTCCATCGCAAGCTTGAAGCGTATCATACGAGATACTGTTTACATGTGGAATAGTAAACTGAACCTAAAGTTAGTAACATGCCTCATTAAGGAATTAGAAAACAAAGGCAGGTGATGATTATTGCTAGTTACTTTGTAATTGTATGCAGGCCCTATAAGAGCGTGGTGAAGGGGGTGCATCGTACCCGGGCCCAGGGGTCTAAGAGGGGCGTAGGAATTTCATAAAATATTTGCATATATTTGAGACTAGCATATATATTTTTACTACTAATACTATTACTAAATTATTAATATATGTGTAATATGTTTTTTCTTCTTTTAGACACAAAAGTAGGCCTATATATTATATAAAAAAAATTTCAGGTATAATTACTTTACCTCTTTTTATTAAGGTATAAATTTATAAATGAGGAATTTAATAGCAATACGATAACCATAAGATGTGCAACCCCTAATGAAATGTCGAAAATAGCTCGGGTTTTCACATTACGAATTTTGAGTAAACATCTTCATTTTTAAACAATGGAGTGAGAAAGTCCGTGTGAAGTCCCGTACCACTTATTTTTAAGACAAATTTGATTGAAAATAGAAGAAGGCCCAAAAAAACTTTGTTCCCCCTGATAAAAATTCCTCTCAGAGGTCCTGGTTGTATGCTCCAACAACTGTCAAACTCTTCCCCTGTCCACGTAAACCAGCATGAAGGCAGTTAGGATAGACAAATATATCACGAGGCCGATGCATACATTAGCTATGTACATTGTACAGTACGTACATGACCAAAATACCCAATTAAATCATCATCATCATCATCATCAACTGTTTCCAGCATGTGGCCGGGTCATTTTAGTAAAATGCCTTCATCTTATTCTATCTTTCCACCATTCTTCCTCCTTTAATTTCTGGTTCTTCTCCTCTAAATTTCACATTTTCTGTTATCTGATCCTCCTATTTATTTCTTGGCCTTTCTTTCAGTCTTTTTTATACATATGTAGTTCCCATCATTTTCTTAGGCATCCTTTCTTTTTCCATCCTCAATACATGCAAATACCATCTCATTCTTGCTTTCTCTAATATCTCATGCACTCCAACATCCTCATATTACATGTCCATACCATCTCAGTCTTGCTTTCTCTACTATCCCATGTACTCCAACATCCTCATTACATGTCCATACCATCTCAGCCTTGCTTCCTCTACTATCTCATGTACTCCAACATCCTCATTACATGCCCATACCATCTCAGTCTTGCTTCCGCTACTATCTCATGTACTCCAACATCCTCATTACATGTCCATACCATCTCAGCCTTGCTTCCTCTACTATCTCATGTACTCCAACATCCTCATTACATGCCCATACCATCTCAGTCTTGCTTCCGCTACTATCTCGTGTACTCCAACATCTTCATTACATGACCATATTATCTCAGCCTTACTTCCTCTACTATCTCATGTACTCCAACATCCTCATTACATGCCATACCATCTCATTCTTGCTTTCTCTACTAACTCATGCACTCCAACATCCTCATTACATGTCCATACCATCTCACCCTTGCTTTCCTCTACTATCTCATGTACTCCCTGTACCCCAAATCTTCCCCAGATAACTTCATTCCTAACCTTGTTTCTCCTCGTTACAGTTAACATGCTCTTCACAAACTTCATTTTAAGAACTCCACTTTCCTAGTATCTCTTACATTAAATATCCATGTTTCTAACCTGTATGTGACAAAGTGTACTAAGTAAGCCTGTACGGTACTAAGTAAGCCCTGTACGATACTTCCTTATACTTCATGGACACTTCTCTTCTCCATAGCAGATCTCTTACACACCTATAGAACAACTTTCCCTACTTCCTCGTCTTATTAAATCATCTCTAGTTCCAACTTTTGTCTCAGTCAATCCTAATGAAATTACGTAAAAACCTTATGAATGATTCCGCTTACTTGAAGGGAATATCTTAATCCAAAATATTTATTCACGGTGGGGACAGTTAAGATGACTGAAAAAACACACAAATACAAATAACTAGTTATCTCAAGACGTTCTGCTGTGGCCCTATAAAAGTTTTTTTTTTGAAGAAGGCAAAGTTTATGTTTCTAGCCTCTAATTCAATTTATCAACCTCATAACAGTGAACTTTCCCAAGTGGAATATAGTTAAAAATGTGCTGATTTAATATTTAGTAATTCTTTTAATCTCAAGAATGCTAATCTGTAATGTTTTTAATATTAATAAAACATGTTTATACCTAGTGCCTCAATTTTTGCATTAGCCGTATTTTGAAGGAAAAATCTACTTTTTAAATTACACAGTATTTGTATAAATGCTTGCAAGCACACTGGTTTGCAGACCCCTTAGTAAAATAAAGGTTATTAGCAATAACAAAATATATTTCATGTTGAGCTAGAGAATAAATATAGATTTTTAGTGCGGATAGAATGGTTTTTTGCCTCGTAGTATCTTATATTAATATTATTATGTGTTCTGTCTTACGACAGGTACATTCCTTTTGTCAATGAACTTAGACCGCCAATGCACCCTGTCCTCTGCCTCCTTCAGCTTCCAGAATTTTCTTCTTTCCTTCAAGCTATCTAATATTTGACTCCTCCTTATTCCTAAGCTCTCTTTCCCTCATCCTCTCCTTCTATGACCTAGTGCAGAAGATAGTTCATCCCATGGATATGTCCGATCCTGTTTGCTTTGTACCGAAGAATAATTTCCTAAATGGTTCCCCTCTCACCACTCTTCTTAGGACTTCATTTGTCACCCTCCCTTTCTCTCTGAGCTTCGAAATTCTTCTCCAGCACAACATTTCAAAGGTTTCCAAATCATATCCAAGAGATAAAGATTATAAATATGAACATGTATTGTTTTTGCAGAAAACCCTTGAACCTACGTCATGGTGTATTAGCGGGGTTTGTCAATATCAGCAGATATTCTGTGAAGCTAATTAATCAGAGGAACAAATATAACAATATTAGATTAATGAAGAGAGATAATCCGTCACACATGTATAATCAAAGTAATTTATAGCTTTGTATAGTTATCCTGTTCAGAGTGAAGCGTACAAAAGAAAATGTGAGTCTGTATCTGTCATTATGTCCTTATAATAAAATATTGCTTTAAACAAATTTCCGATGATTTTGTGGGTACTTGTATATTCTAACTTTACTCGAGATACATAGGTTCTATTCCCAAGGATGTGTGCTGTGCTATATTTCCACGTTAGCCATTCTTTCAAAGCAAACTATGGTTTGATCTTCACTAACTCATCATCCCGTCGGCCGACACCTGAGATCAGGCTGTAGCATGTTTGTCTCTACTGAGCTGAGATACGGCCCATGGTGTAAGTGGTCAGTACACATGGCTACGACTTAGGAGTCCCGGGTTCAAATCACAGCTGGTACCTTGCGTAGTTTTCTCCTAAGGAGAATTAGCCAACGATCGCCAGGGTTTGGTTAATTTTGGCTCAAGTTAGGTTTATGACTTCCACTGGCCCACAACGCCATATTAAATATCATCACATCGTCTCATTTCGGGTGCGTGTAGACAGCCTCTATAGATGTACCCCGGGTGACCCTGGGCAACGCTATAATATGTCACCAGTGCGGCTAATAATCTACTTACAGGTGACCGAAATGAATATTATGTCTCTACCGGTCAGTAATTCCATAACTTTTAAAAATGAGCTAAGGGTCCCAGGTTCAATTCCTAAAATGGCCGAAAATTGTATCATCGGTGAAATGTGGGCTTACACTTTAATAGTAATAAATTAATTGCTGTGAGGCCGTATATTCTAGATATAAATAGTTTTTAAGCCGTGGGTTGATATAATCAATTGGTTAAGAAAGTGCATTTTAAATACATAAAATAAATTAATGCACTGGCACAGAAGCTTATTAATAATCTTAAAAAAAAAGATTACTTTATTGCTAGTGAAATAAATTTAGATGCGCAAGATTAAAACAATAGTGATGTACCCAAAGCTATTTTCAAAAAATAATATCTGATTTTCTTAATATAAGACGAACCAAACAAGTGAAAACACTTTTGAGGCCCCAGGCTAGCAATATACTAAATTGATAGTTACATTGAGGTCGGGGTTGGAAACCCTATTTAGGGCACCGGAGGTTTTTTTACACGTGTTTTATCACTGTGATGTTCTCATCTTCTCTCCTATCTAATGGGGGGTGCGAGGCTGGGGGGCTTAGTCTAACTATTTCCATTCACACACTTCCTTATATAATATTTATACGAGGGATCTATGTAGCCAAATATTTTTTTTTCAAATATACACTGCATTGGTGTGTCATTTTATTTGTAATAAAACACAAAAAAAAAAAGTTTTTTTGGTCAAAACAAATACTTCTCTTTTCTAACAAATTATTCTACTCGAACAGAAAAACCGTTAGAATATAATTTTGTTTAAAGGAAATATTTTTTATATCATATTAAACCAATACATATTTTGGTTCAAACTAGATATTATTATTATATATTATTATTATTATTATTATATTATTTATCTCCGCGTCTTACTACCCGTTTGGATTATACGCTTAAGTAATATTTACGGTAATGGGTTAGGAATTGGGAAGGTTGAATATAGAGGAAGTGAACCCACATTTGCGTGGAGGGAGAGTGGAAAACCATTTAGGAAACCCCCCCCCCAGTTCACTCGACCGAGATTCGAACCTCGATCTCCCCGTCCTCGGAAGTCAAGCTCAACACGAGGTTAGCTAACTACGCCACTAGGGTGGGTAACTAGATATTAGGTGCACAAATAAAATCAATTAGAGTTAGAACTGCTTCGGTGGCTGCAAAGTCTAAGGCATCAATCTAGCAGCAGACTAGACTGCCGATGACGGAAACATCGGTTGTGTTGAGGGTGGTTTATTAAATGTTTCTCTGTTCTTCTTTCACGAAACGCAGTTAAGCTTCCTTTAAATATAACTTACCTAATCTATAAAACAATTAGCGTAATTAGTAGGCTTACATAAGCTTATAACCAGAATTAATAGTGTGACGTGGTGCTAAAAATATTATACAAACATATTTTTTATTTATAAATTGTATGTGTACACAACCCATGAATTGATAAATCAATAATTTTCTTGGAAATAATATTTAGAGCGTGGCTGCCATAAACTAAAGTCATCAGCATCATCTTTTGTTTATGTAAAGATACAAAGGGATTATTTGCATGCAAATTAAATAAAAAAATCTTATTCTATGAAAAATATATATCTCATGTAGACTGTGTAATACATAAAAGTACTACAATATAAAATGGTTTATTTGAATTGTACTGGAAACATAAATTTTGTTCTATTTTAAAATAAGTATGACCCATTTTTATTCCCCGAGAATCTGCTCCAAACGTCCTCGCTCAATCCCTTGCATTGTTTTCTCTCCGCCATACTTACGAGACGTCATTCTAAATAGATGGCTATAAATATCCACGAAAATCCCTTTTGTTTCCGCTGTCCTAGCGCTGACAAATTGGAGATATAACCATCTCGGCACAAATGCCAAACCCTACCCAAAAATCTTCTTATTTGCCCCAACTCTTTAGCCCCAAATAGTTTTCCTTCCTATCCTTCCCCCCCACCCAAAAAAACACATTAAAAACGTGGAAAGTATCCTCAAGTATCTACTATTTTTTTTATTCCCTTCCTACTTTTGTCCTTATAATATATTTCACTCTGAGAAAAACGGGTACTACATACACCTTCTATTTTTTGGAACCTGTTTAGTAAATAAATTTATTTTTACCCATATTGGTGGTCGAATGGTGTAGTGCGTCACTCTCATATATAGAACTGCCTATGACGAGAATATCAGGGTTTGAATCCATGTGGGGATACTGGAAGTATTTTATCCTAAATTGTTTTCCACTCTTTATCCACGAAATTGGGGGTAGATTTTAACCTTCCACATCCTTAGCAATTTAGAGTAATTAGTACATATGAGTATCGCCCGAACGGGTAGTAAGACGTAGTGCTATATACGAGTGTATCATGTGTAGCATGTTAAGCTTCACTAACATTTTGATTACTAAATTATCTGACACAATATAATATTATGTATTATTTTTAATAGCACAGGGTCTTACTACCCTTTCGGGTTGTATACACTTTTGTATTAATTACGCTAGGGGTTTTAGGGATTAGGAAGGAAATATTTAGAGGAGGTGTACCCACATTTGCGTAGAGGGAGATTGTAAACTCATTTTTAATACCCAACCTAAGTACACCCAATCAAGATTCGGACCTCAATCTCCCCGTCATCGAGACTTTAGTCTACTGCGTGAGTAGCGTCTTAGACCACATAGCCACCAACGTGGATAATACACTAAAGATGTGGTTAAATATTATAAGAGCTTCATAAGATACCCGTTATTTTTAAAGTTTTATGGTCTTAGATTTGATGACATGATTGTTAATTATGAAAAATATAAAACTGTGTAGAGTATAATATTTTAAATATTTAATATACGAGTATTATATAATTGCCATATCTACCTGTTTGTGAGACATATGAATTTGTTTACTATAAGAGAGATGTCCTATCTCAGGTTAAACTGTATTTGTGGTGGAGATGGGAGTAATCACTAGGTGACTTATTTAGTTTTGATCACTGTCATCGGTGACCTAGCGGTCTAGGGGTAAGGTGTCAGACTTCTGTGCTGGGGGTCCGGTGTTCAATCCTCAGTCCCGGCACAGATTTATCAGATTGCTAAACCCTTCCTTCACCTCTGACAAGACGTGTATTAATCACAACTTGTGAATGTGTGGAATACCAGGCCTCCACCGAGGTTCGGATTCCACGTTAAACTGTAGGTCCTCCATTTTATCTCATAATCACCCTACCATTGCACATTAGCGTAAGTGCGGATAACCCGAACGGGTAGTAAGACCGGCGCTAAAAATAATTAGAGATCTTTTTAAAGATGTCGTTTGAGGAAGGCTAAATCTATATTCCATTTTCATCAATCCTAGCCACATAGTTCCGCAAATGTGATTAAAAATATTTGAAATTCACATCTTTACACGTCAATTTATATTAATAACACTATAAAATTGTAAAGGAAAACGAGTCCTCTTGGAATACTTTTTGAATTTATTTTGCCATACACCATATTTTAAATAACGCTTTATAAAAGTAAAAATATTTTATTATAGCTGTACGTCTGCGTGGCAAATTCTCTCCTACTGAGGTGGCCCCCTTAAAATTAATATGTGGTACGGTGCTCCACACAGACTTTTTCACTCCCGTATTTATATATATATATCGTAAGATATGCGAAACTAGATAATTTACATCGTTATAGAAACAAAATGGTAAAAAATACAATCGTATTTCACCAAAGAGCATATATGAAAATAATTATATACACAGATATACAGAAATATATAATTTGTTCTGTGCCTTTTCAATACGCCTTTTGACAAAGCTTTATTCAAAAAAATATACTTACCTATAGCTCAATAACTATTGGTTTATCAAAAATAATTTTATGTAAAAGCTTTATCTATATTTATCATCCTTGCAATAGTAAGTTATTTATTATATGAAAATTTGCGAAAATGTGATCAAAATTTGAAATTCCCGCTTATTTAAAGTAAACTAAAAGTCTTTTTCATGGTAAAATTAGATGTACAATTTTGTTTATAAAGTTAAATAATGCCTAGATGAGAATTTTAACCAAAATAATTATAGTCGTTTTTGCAAAAATCGATGTTTCCTCTTTCACGCTTAAGTAAACTACTTTTAAGCTTAGGGTTGTATACATAATTAATAATAAATCTCTGGGGAACCTAATTAAAATCTAGATTAATGGTTTTAGCCTGATTGATAAAATGTTTTCGGCTCTAGTCCAGTAACTGACAGACGACATCGTAAAAACCACTTTTATGGGTTTCAAGGGATCATGAAACTCTTACATCCATCAACATCTCGAATTCGATTTTCTTGGCGATCACAATATTTTTTCAGCTGGCTGTTGCGATAAAATTGATAGAATTTTAATTTAGTATATTATTATTGTTAATATTTTCATCATCTTTATTAAAGGAAGTGAGTAGGCTTCCTATTCAACTATAATAATTATATAAAAATTCTGTCTTCGAGAATATATTGAGAGTTGACGTTTTATGTGCCCCCAAACACAAAAAGGTAGGTCTTAAATTTGTCCGTCTGTTCTACCTTGAAATACTTAATGCCTCAATGGAATGATTAATTTGGTTTGAATTTGTTATTTATATTCATGACAGTTTATTTTTAATTACTATTCTAGTTCTCAAGTTAAGGGTAGCTTAGTTTGAAAATTCGAATTTTTGAGAAAAAATAATCCGTACTAATTTTGTATGGAGAGGGTTTGATGTAAATAAAAAAAACCATATACCATAGTTTTGGGGGAGGGAGTGGAAATTAATTCAGGGTACTTTTATGATGAATAATATTTGAAATTTTGAAATTTTCGAAAATAGCTGTAACATTTTTATTAACACAAGTAGCATAAATGGAGAGATACAATAAATAAGAATCAATGTTTTCTTATCTAAAAAAGATACAGTCATTTTAGTTTTTTATTTTGATGTTTTATTTGTATAATTGTGTCATAACATCTATTTAGTAAGTAGTTTTCAACACCCGCCTTCACGAAAATATGGTTGAACTATTTATACCCTGAATTTGGTAGGAAGAACACATAAGGTAGTTACTAAAGCTACTAAAACCATTTTAATATATTCATATACCAAGTCATGTTATCTGCAGCTGTCACTTTTGATAGTTATTATAAATACCTATAAAACAAACACTAATAATATATAAAATTTTATTAATTCTCACTGCAAAAAAAAAGTTATAAACTGCTCTTTCAACACAAATAAGGCTATACGTGTAAATTATACCTCCCTCATGCCTAATCCACTATTTAAATAAGTGGATCGTCCAAAAATGCGTAAGATATGTTGTGCATACAGATATTATTTTCCTTCTCTATTAAAAAAAAAAGTTGAACATAAAAAGAATGGTCATAATTCCAAACGCCTGCTCTTGTGTATCGCGGTAACACGCGACGGTAATAACAGTCCTAATAACAGTTCTAACAGTGCCGGAAGTTGTATCTCAAGCACAGACTTAACAATAAGCTAGCTATAACAGAGCTAAGTGCTCGCAAGACATTTCTAACCGAACAAGAAGACAAAATAAAAGCGAAAAGTTTAGAACAAGAAATAAGGAAGAATAGGATAGCAACGGAAGAGAAACCAATTCAGCAACCATTAGCCGTGGGGACCACAAAGTCTACCGCCATTTAAATCTATGCAGCTCTATATTGTGTTTAAGTTTAATCATGATTAACGATTTAGATGTTCTTACTACGGTTTAACTTCTCTTCTTCCTTCTGCAGACTCATACGCAGTGCAGATTACGTAACAGCAATAAACTCGTGAACGGAACATCAGTTTGCCATTTGAAAAGAGCTTACAAAGTTTTCACAGATATTCACTTCTATAAACATAAGTGAATCAAAGCTATTAAAAACTCTAATACCCCCACGTACGGTGTTAGTATGGTCTAAGGCGTCATTATCACAATAAATTAGACTGCCGTTAACAAGGAGATATGGGTTGGAATCCCGGTTGGGTCTCGTGTGTACTGATGGTGGTTTGTCCTGGATATTTCTTCCGTTCTCCCTCCTCGAGAATGTGGATACACTTCCTCTTAACTTAACCTTACTCATCCCTAACACATTAGGGTAATTAATACATCTGTGCATAAAACTCTCTTAATTCACACGTTCACAGAAAATATAAAGAAAACTTATTTTGACCCACAACACAAACTATAAACAGCTCGTTGTCCAGAGTTCCTGGCTTGAGTTCGATCCCCGGAGCTTCCAAAATGTATCTGTGGGTATAGAACGACGTCAAACTCAGCCTCGTGAAGAAAAATTAGGAGCTATCTTTAATAAAAGAAGTAGCAGCTCCTGTTTAGAAAACTGAGATTAAAGAGTTGTGCTGACCACATGACACCCTATATCCACAAATGTTGGCACTATCCACGTTAACAGGTGCGGCCGCTCGGTCGGTATAGATCGCTTGTGTGGCTCACACTATAGAGTTTTTTTAAAATAGATATTTAATATAAATTTAATAATGGAGGCGTTTCAATTATTGTGTCGTGTTGTGAAACAAATCAAAACAAAATAATAACGACACACGCACTTGCAACTTAAAGAGTCATTCCAAATAATTTCATCACATTAGATACAGATGTCCGTTTGTATCACTCTTTTAAGCGCATGCGCACATATTAATAAAGTAGGTTTTGGAATTTAATTGGGTCTTTCAAGCAGAAGTTGTTGCGCGGAAAAGATAAATCTGATGTTAGTTCAAGTCGCGCCGAGAGGACAGTGCCGATGAGACTGAAAGATTGTGATTGGCTTAGAGCTCGTCACGTGATTAAGTAGCTACTCTGTTATGGTATTTCATCGACCGTAGCCCGTATGGGTAGTAAGATGAGGTGCTAAAAAAATAATCTGAACCATACCTGATGCTGTGTAATATATTTCGCAAGTCTCCGTTATGACGAATTTTTTTGGTAAAAAAAATGTGATTTTTAATTGAAGTGCTTAGCGTGCAACTATGCTAAACCATATGGTTTTTTGAGAACATGAATTAATGACAAGCTTAAATCTTGAACAGACCAAAATTCCAGTCTCTTGGAAACTAATTCATCACTGTGAAAATGGAAACCCACGTTTCATCAATGATACATTTTTTGGCCCTGTCAGTAATTTAACCCGGGACCTTTATATAACAAAGCAGAACTGCTACCGATTTAATTAAGGTGTTGTACGGGATAAAGTAGAACTGGAGTCTGGGGAATCCTTTGGAATTTTATAGAGCCTCGCATTGGAGGAAAGGAAAATATATATATATATATATATATATATATATATATATATATTATATAAGATTTATTGGCGATAGGTATCGTAAAATTTTCAACAGAACCTCTCCCAACCACCTAGAAAAATAATCTTTATATGTCCTTGACTATAATCGTGACCATCCGACCTAAAGTGGCGGCACTCCGGGCCGGATAGCGGAAAAACCGGAAAATATGGAATTCCACTCCCGGATGCTTGGCTAGCACACAATTTTTCTAGTCTACAAGAATTTTTTTTCCAGTCCCCCCCTACACTCCTTTATAGCACCTAATTGCAGTGAAATTCTCATCACCATTAAATAAAGTCTTTGAATCGCAAGAAATTTATCATACATTGTTTAAACTATTTTTTTTCTTATTTCGCCACTCATCTTCAACGTTAAAACGCACAAACACGTACAACAATGTACACACAGTGATGTACTAAAATTACTGCACCTGAAAACAAAAGAGTTACAATACTATACCCTACAGTAAAATAATACCGACCATTGATATACACACATGTAAGGAACGCTTCCACATACTCAAAACAAATGTCACAGTGCACTTCACTGTCCGACTGCCATGCCTGTATGAGTGCGCACGCAACTCATTTGATTATGCCTCACGCACACCTCCCTTAACACTTCTTCTGGTTCCAGCCAAGTCAAAACAGTGCTGCTATCTACACCTCCCTTGACACTTCTTCTGTTTCTAGCCACATCAAGACAGTGCTGCTATCTACACCTCCCTTGACAAATCTTCTGTTTCCAGCCATATCAAAACAGTGCTGCTATCTACACCTCCCTTGACACAGCTTCTGTTTCCAGCCATATCAAAATAGTGCTGCTATCTACACCTCCCTTGACACATCTTCTGTTTCCAGCCAAATCAAAACAGTGCTGCTATCTACACCTCCCTTGACACAGCTTCTGTTTCCAGCCACATCAAGACAGTGCTGCTATCCACACCTCCCTTGACACATTCTGTTTCCAGCCAAGTCAAAACAGTGCTGCTATCTACACCTCCCTTGACACTTCTTCTGTTTCCAGCCAAGTCAAAACAGTGCTGCTATCTACACCTCCCTTGACACTTCTTCTGTTTTCAGCCACATCAAGACAGTGCTGCTATCTACACCTCCCTTGACACATTCTGTTTCCAGCCAAGTCAAAACAGTGCTGCTATCTACACCTCCCTTGACACTTCTTCTGTTTCTAGCCACATCAAGACAGTGCTGCTATCTACACCTCCCTTGACAAATCTTCTGTTTCCAGCCATATCAAAACAGTGCTGCTATCTACACCTCCCTTGACACAGCTTCTGTTTCCAGCCATATCAAAATAGTGCTGCTATCTACACCTCCCTTGACACATCTTCTGTTTCCAGCCAAATCAAAACAGTGCTGCTATCTACACCTCCCTTGACACAGCTTCTGTTTCCAGCCACATCAAGACAGTGCTGCTATCCACACCTCCCTTGACACATTCTGTTTCCAGCCAAGTCAAAACAGTGCTGCTATCTACACCTCCCTTGACACTTCTTCTGTTTCCAGCCAAGTCAAAACAGTGCTGCTATCTACACCTCCCTTGACACTTCTTCTGTTTTCAGCCACATCAAGACAGTGCTGCTATCTACACCTCCCTTGACACATTCTGTTTCCAGCCAAGTCAAAACAGTGCTGCTATCTACACCTCCCTTGACACTTCTTCTGTTTTCAGCCACATCAAGACAGTGCTGCTATCTACACCTTCCTTGACACATCTTCTGTTTCCAGCCAAATCAAAACAGTGCTGCTATCTACACCTCCCTTGTCACATCTTCTGTTTCCAGCCAAATCAAAACAGTGCTGATATCTACACCGACATGAATCTTGACGTTTCATGGCTCCCTGAATCCGAAAAAGTTATTTTTGAATTCCCGTCTATCTGTCTGTGCCTCCAACTAGAAACTAAACTATTTTACCAATCGGGCTAAAACTTGATATCTAGGGTTTTCATAGGGTCACCCCGAGGAGTTTTGAAATTGAATATCTAACCCTAAAATTAAGGGTAGTTTACTGAAAGGCAAAAAGAGAAAGTCAATTTTATCAAAATCGACTCAAACGATTTTAATTAAATTTCATTTATAAACACTAATAAATATTCCAAACAAAATGGCTACTCTCAATGTTTCGGGAAAATGACTTTAAGTGCTCCAGTCTGATGCGTAAATTCTCATTTTTTATCATATCTCCGAAATTTTTTAGATATTAAATTACTTATCATTACAAATATGTATATCTATTGATAATACAAATATTTTATAAGAAACATATTTTTATACAACCAATAACTTTCAAGCTATACGCAAATATATATATTTTTAAACTTTTCGAAAACTAAGGGTTAAGTATTGTGACCGTAAAAAAAAATCTAACCTGAAATGTTAATGGATGTCGACGTCTCATGATCCTCGAACCCTTAAAAATGGTCTTTGCAATGCCGCCTGGCTGTGTGTCTGTTAAAACCTTAAATTAAGAGTAGTTTTATAAAGGGCGAAAAGAGAAAAAATCGATTTTCTCAAAATCGGCTATAACGATTTTGATTAAAATTCTTATCTAGGCCTTATTTAAGATTATAAATAATCTGGTTATTTTCATTTTCACATGAAAATTAATTTTATGGTACTTTAGAGAAGTGGAAATTTCCACATTTCCGCAATTATTTGAGATACTAAATAACTTATCATTGCAAAATTTTAGTACTATTATAAAATAAAAAACTTTTATACGAAATACATTTTTATAAAACCAACAGTATCTCAGATATTGGCAAATATATTAATACAATTTTGTGAGCTTTAGTTGAAAGAGATACTACTTAAGTTTTAACAAAATAATTCTCCAATGCCATAGAGTAATTAAATATAAGTCTTTCAAATCGTTTATGTTAATTTTCATTAAACCTCTTAAGAAATATGTTTGTACAGCAATGATCTATCTCCATTTTAGACTCAATAGTCAATGTGTACATTTTTTATTGGGCAAAATTTATAAATGAGGAATTTAATATCAATGCGCTGACCTGAAGATGTGCAACACCTAATTAAATGTCGATTGGAAATAGAAATTTTAATATGAAGTGTTGACCCAATATTAATCTTTTTTATTGGGGCAAACATACAAATGTGGACATTAATTCTTTAAAAATAAAAATATAAAATTTAAAACCGGGACTCAAAAAATGTTTTACATAAGTATAGTGCAATTTATGCTTAAGTTTGCTAGTATATACTATTTAGTTTCAAATGTATTACAAGTTATGAGTAAATATCTCTATTTTTAAACAGTAGATTGAGAAAGTCCGTGCGGGGTTCCATACTATTTATTTTGTATTAATTAACAATGGATCTAAACTAGTTTGTTTATTTTAAAACGCAGTTTTTAACACCGAGAGACCAGGCCAGATAATACCAACTCTTAGTGTATTAATAATACAAATTATATGTAAACGTCAAAAACTACTCCCTACCCAGTAAGTGTCCTGAGAGTCTAGCCTGTATCAGAACAGACTATACACACCCTCAGTTGCCGCAGTATTTGGAGGGACAAAGAACACTGCAGAAAGCCATAGGCTTCATAAAATTATTCTTCGCTAATGAACTCTTCGAACGAAGGCTCGTTATCTGGCGCGGATGTCTCAAGTTACAGCCAGCTAACTAGCTTGGACCACTAAGCCAAAACAGAGGCATTGTTAGAACAAAAAAAAAAAGTATAAAAGTGAAAACTTGAAGCAAATATCATGAAATTATAGGAATGCGTAAAGTTTAATTGTTAGTTATTTTGTTTGTCAAGTTAAGCATATTAATGAATATCAATAACACAAGTTGGGAATCATTGGACGACGGAAAATATCGTATGAAGGAGATAACAATTCAATTAATTTAAAAACTAAACTAGAACAAGATAATCGAACACGGTACCTTTAACTAAGCGTGACAATACTCTACCAGACGATTCTGGATAGCTCACTTGTAGAGCATTAGGTTGATAAGCCAAAGTCAAGGATTAGATTCCCGTGTCCAGATGTCATTTTTCAATCAATTTAAATAATAAACTATTATAAGTTTTCTTAAACTAATTACTACATCCCATAAATGTTATTTGAATCAGAGCCACTTCAGTGGCTGAATGGTCTAAGCCATCACTCTCGTGTTAGACTGTCCCGCTGATTACAGAAAAATTAGGGTTCGAGTCCCGGTTTGGTCTACTAAAGGTGTTTGTTACTAAATGGTTTCCCTATCTCTTCCATGCAAATGCTGGTAGATTCCCTCTTATATTCTTCCTTCCTCACCCTTACCTTACTAGAGTAATTATCATAAATGCGTATAGCCTGAACAGGTAGTAAGACGTGGTGATAATAATTAATTAATCATTTATTTGGAATATGGCATGAAGCTAAATCATGGTTCAAATTAGGAGGAGAAACCCCTTGGGTGGCTGCATGGTCCAAGCCTTTAAGGCACTCTCGTGATATAATGGACTGTCGATAAAATGGAGACAAGTGTTCAAATCCTTATCGGGTGCATTGAAAGGGGTTTTTCCTAAGTGGTTATCCACTCTTCATCCATGAAATGTGGGTACACGTCCTCTAAATTCAACCTTAATGATCCCTAAGCCATTGGCTTAATAAGTAAATAATATCCGTACAGTGGACAGTAATATGCAGAGTGAAAAAAATTATAATAGAAAGCCAGAAAAGCTTAGCTAATTGGGATGGAGTAGAAATTGTTGAGATAAAACACTAAACAAACTAATAAACACATTCCTAAAGACAATCTTTCACTGTCACAGCCAGCTTCTTCAGGTCAACAAAGATAACTGTTGTTCTTATTGGACTACAAGGTTATCTGTTGACAGCTACTTTTGTTTTCAATTAGTGCTGGGGTAGGGGGAAACATGCCCCCCCATTGGTTTTATATGGGTAATTTTTATACACCCCCATTTTAAATATTTTTGCACACCCCCATATTAAATATTTTATTCCCTCTTATAATTTGAATTTTGTGTAAATTATTCTAATTTTGTTTTTTTCAAATACCATCCCTTCAGATTCTAGTTACTTTTACTCATCATTGACCTTCTCCAAAATTTGCTTTGATAAGATTTCCACCATTTTTAGTCTAGGGTTCGTAACTTTGTCAACAATATTCCACCCCTCCCCCCACCTACCCTTAAAATCTCTAATAGCTTAGGGCTCAATTTTAATCCACGTGACGCTGTTCAAAAAGGTGGAGGGGTAGGCTCTAATATTTACATGGTGTTACATTGGGGATGAAGGGAGGGTGGTTACATCAAGTGTTACGTAACACATATCTTATACATTACTAATTAATTAATTAAATTATAATGTTGAAAAAGTAATATTATTTTTTATTTCCCATGTGTATGGAAAAATAATATATTCAGAACTCTCCAAGGCTTGAAAAATATTTAAAAAGGTTGTTAATTCTCCAGATAATCGTTTATATGTGCAGTAGCTATCAATAAAAAATAAAACATTATTGTTTATAAAATCCTTTGAAATCATTTATATTTGGGATTTAAAATGTATTCTGAGGTGTATTAAATCTTAATACCACTTTTGGTCTCACAAAAGCTTCACTATGGAGTATTCACATTCACTATTAATGTGAGAAGTTATGTTACCAGGCTAGAGGGGGTTGGGGGTAGGTGAATGTCTACTTGGTGTTACAGGAGGAAGAGGAGAGAGTTTAGAAAAATATAATAAAAAACCATTACGTGATTTATGGATTTCCTCGTATCCACTATTTCACTATTTAGTTAAGACTTATATCACGTTAGGTACTGTACATATTTGGATCCGTTCCATGGTATATGAATATATTATACTTGCTGGACTAGAAAGTAACGGTCCAATGTTACTTTTATCAGTAGGTATCTCACAGTAATATCCCGTATACAATGTTCTAGAAACCAGAAATTTTAGAATGGAACAAAAATTAAAATACAGGAGAAAGGGGGCGTGAGAAAATTTAATTTACTGGCTATATAAACCCATTATTTTTCTATGGTCTAATGTGACAATTTGTAAATTTAAATTAGCAATCCAGGGCAGAAGTCAAGGATGTAGAAAGAAGTTTGAGGGGTCTAGACCCTCTTATAATTTGATGTGAGGCCCCCCATGAGAGTCCAGAAAATACGCATAAAACTTTAATTGACTAAAGCTATATTAACATTTTCTAGCAGATCCCCCTGGAAAAAAACTATCTTTCCACACCCTTGGCAGTAATTTCAATTATCTCTACAAAAAATAAACTGCACCTTAAAAATGTATTTCTATATAGTTCCAAGACAAGTTCTTTCTTTCCTTTACCTTTCCCCCTCCTCCCCCCCAAAAAAAATCAAAGCTAGAAGGCACCTCATTCGTCTTATCTTTTAATACTTCTTAGTGTTGTTTTTTTTAATTCTTTGCCATTTCACATAAAAGGTTTAGCAAACTATTTGAACAACTCAACATATTCTAATGTTAATTTTGATTTAAAAGCAGTTTTTTTTTCAATATATTTGACAAACATAAGATATGCAGTACCTTCACTCATCATCCCCCTTTTTTTTTTTTTGAAACCAGTCTGGAAACTACTGGCAGAAATATGTATCTTGGAAAAAGATAAAGTTATTTGAAATATCCAATCATTTCTGTATTGCATTTTATATTGAGAATATCATCACCATACTGAAGAACCATTCAAATGTAAAAAAGCAGACAGTTTTCAAACTAAAGAGAGAAATTGATATTAAAATAAATTGAGAGAAAATATAGAATGAAATAATTAAAATAGAAAACTCATATAGGAAAATTACACAGAGGTTAAACAAAAAAATAGAATGGAAAATAGATTTATATTATTTGGTTCATATTTTGTTTTAATCATTTTAGTAAATAGTATAGTAACCGTTATTAATTATATAAGTTTTTTATTTTTTCATATAAATTACTACTAGCCAACTACACATATTCAAACAAGATATATTTTTATATTACGCATACAGTGTTAAAAACATGTATCAATATTCAATGTTAGGCCTAAGGGAAGCATGTATGTAATGTTTATTATTCACAAACAATAGACAAACAATGGTTAATTATGATAGCAAAAAGTATAGTTTTGACCCAGCTTCCCGTAGTTTATAAGCTCTGGGATGGGTTGAAAAGTAGTGCTCCACAGCTGCCATTTTTTTTAGTATGGCCGTCATGTCTGATAAAAATATATAGAAACCTTTCAAAGTTGGTCTAATGAAAATCTGACTATCAAAGTTGAGAAAAAGACTAAAAATACTGTTTTTTAGCCGACACATTAAAAAAATGTTGGCGGTGAATTTTCAACTAGTTTATAATATTGCCATCTAAAAGTCTGAGCTAGATTGATCCATGCGAAATTTCACTACAATTATTGTTATAGCATTTTTACATGAAATAAAAATAGAGAGACACCTAATAATTTGTATATTTTAGTAAGTTTCTAATCATGGACATTTATAGCTTGAGATTATCAACGTTTTATTTGAAACCGAAGTAAAAAAATAATTGTTTTCACCATAGATAATAATTATGATTACGTCTGTATGAATATCTGTCTTTACCTGAATTTACGATGAAATAGGTTTTTGATGGATTTTTTTAATATTATATTTAAATGTTATGTGGTCGTGCCTGTAAGGCGAATCGTGATTTTAATTCCATCTCCAATATTAAATGAAATTTATTTAACAATTTAAATTTCTATAAAATTATTCCAACGATTTATTTCCAAGTGAATAACTGATGAGTTTTACTTTACAAAAAACATAGCTGTCTCCCTTTTTTCAAAGGGAAAATTAATTTAAGTGTAGTTTACTGATAACTGGTGCTTTTTTAAAAGTTTGTCCAAAACAATAATAGACCGTATGAAAAAGTATGTTTGATAGTTTCCTACAATTTATATTCAATTGTTTCCTACTATCATTGTTCAATTGTTTCCTACTATATATATTCGATTGCTTACTAGAAGACTATTTATTTTAATAAGTCGCACGTTTAACGCGAGGGTGAGCGGGTCATATTAAAGTAAACGCATCCACAGTGAATTGGATTAATACAGAGATAATCAATCACCTCAAATTTACCTTAACGGGATCCTATCCCACAACTCTTCATGAATTGCGAGGTCTTTGGATCCTTAGGGTACGGCCAGACTGGGCGAGCGCGCGAATAAAACACATCGGCTGTAATAATAGGATGACTTGGCGGTCTAGGGGTAAGGTGTCGGAATACTGTGCTGGGGGTCCGGGGTTCAATCCTCGGTCCAGGCACAGATTTATCTGATTGCCAAACCCTTCCTTCACCTCTGACAAGACGTGTATTAATCACAACTTGTGAATGTGAGGAATGTCAGGCCTCCACCGTGGTTCGGATCCCACGTTAAACTGTAGGTCCTCCATTTCATCTCACAATCACCCTACCATCGCACATTAGCGTAAGTGCGTATAACCCGAACGGGTAGTAAGACACGATGCTAATAACAATCTAATGAGAGGTGGCCATACTGGAGCGAGAGACTGAGCGCGCGCGCTTGAAAGATAGAATTGGGTCTATTTTTCAAGCGCGCGCGCGCTCGAGCCGGAACAGTCTAGTTTACAGGAGCTAGGGATGTTGCGCATGTTGGTTCATTGAGCGCTAGGAAAACTTCTCATTTTGACGTGATATTTGACATTTTTTATAATTATCGATAGGTTTTACACACTTGATACTAGCGGCCTAGTTAAATTGGTAACACCACACACCATACCTATATATATATATAAAACCAATATGTTAAAATACTTAAATATTATAATCAAAGTAGTTCTCTACAAATAAGAATCACCATTAGCACGAATGGAGGATGAGAAAACCACAACAATAAATAACTTGTCAAAACCACCCTCAGTTCACTGAGCCAAGATTCGAACCTTGTCCTCCTCTCAACAACTAACGACCCGCCTCGGTGGCGTAGTTGGCTAACGCGCTAGTCGTGTTGAGCCCGACTGCCGAGGACGGGAGATCGAGGTTCGAATCTCGGTCGGGTGAACTGGGGTGGTTTTTCCTAAATGGTTTTCCACTCTACCTCCACGCAAATGCGGGTTCACTTCCTCTAAATTCAACCTTCCCAATTCCTAATCCATTAGCGTAATTAGTACTTAAGCGTATAACCCGAACGGGTAGTAAGACGCGGTGCTAAATAAATAAATAAAACAACTAACGAGAGCTATCTGCTAATCACTCGCTCGCTCGCCAGTTGGGCCACCCAGTCGCTCGCTCACTCGCACGCTTGTCAGTCTGGCTGAATCCTAATAGGGCCCCTACACGATCAGTCAGACTGTCAGTCTGCATCAGTATCTACAAAGAGACAGTACGCGGTCAGTCTTCATATCATTATTTCATCAGTCTCAGCTCCTGCATATAACATGCAACAACATGGATGATAAGAAAAAGATGTGGGCAATCTATATTTTCTACTGAGACTGAAGTAAGTACTGACGAGTGCACGCACAATGTCAGTCTTACGCTCAGTACTACTGTCAGTCTCTTCTACCACTTGCAAGACTGATGGACTGAGACTTATGTGATCAGAAAATTCGAATCACATCAGTATTTTTATAAGTCCATCCATCAGTCCATCAGTACTGCCCCTACACGATCAGTCAGACTCTCAGTATTAATTATTACTTTATTAATACTGACAGTCTGACTGATCGTGCAGGGGCCCTACTAGGCTTGTATCGTGATCGTTAGTCAATCAAGCTCTAAAATAAACTATAATATGTTGGGGACCATATCTAACATTCCCCTTGCTTTATGGATATTAAAATCTCAATAAACATTATTAAATACGTTATAGCTATTTTTATAGTAACAAACATGTTAAGGAAGGTTCTCAATATTTTTAATTGAAGAAACAAAGCTTTGTTAGCCCAGATATTGAAAATAGTTTCTCGACAAAATTATAAAATGTTAAAAAATTCAAGAGGCACGTGTACGGTATACACCATTGAGGTGCGTGTACACTAGAGGCAAGCTAGAAGCGAGGCAAATTGAGGCCAAACGGATGGGCAATTGTAGACCCGACCCGAGGCTGCCTCGGCCAATTCGGCGAACAGGACGTGGCGGATCCACCTCGTGTCGGTACATCAAAGTGAGGCAGGCGGCGGTGGCGCGCACGTGTGCTTGGAGTGAATGTAGGCTTTCAATTATTTGAACCATTCATATTAGTTCCTCTTCTTTGCATGTAGTGCTGATGGTCTGGCTGTTAAAATGGAGTGGAAAAATGGAAGCACACTCCAGTTAATTACAGAATATAAAAGAAACGAGCTACTTTGAAATCCCAGATATATCAAATACTTTTACAATATCCAAAAACCCGCTTTGGTGGCCGGATGGTTTAAGACACTACTCTCTCGGTAGATTAGATCACCGATTACGTGGGGATATAGGTTCAAACCTCAGTCGGGTGTACTGAGGTGGTTTTTATCCAAAATGGTTTTCCAATCTCCCTTCATGCTAATTCGGATACACTTACCCTAAATATATCCTTCCTAATCCCTAAAACCACTAGCGTTATTAGTACATAAGTGTATAATCTGAACGGGTAGTAAGACGTGTTGTTCAATAAATATCCAAAAGGAGTACACAAAAATGGAGTGTTTAAAGAACTAGTTTCGGAGGGACAGGAATATAATTAAAAATAAAATTGGAATTTATAAAAGTGAGTAAGCTTGTTCCAAAATCAACTATGTTACCTCAGCGGCTGACTTTGGCTCGGGTCAAATTATATGTCCTCAATACTGCCTCATGCATGTGAAAAATCAAGTGAGTTGAGGAATTCATTCGGCCTCCGCTGGACTCGATCAAATTAGCCTCTAGTGTTGCCTGGGTATCTATCTAAGACATTGTTCTATAAAAAACATTCCCTCAGTCTAACCATATAAATTAAATGATGCATCCGGGAATTGAACCGGTGTTTTCATAGTTGGAAATAACTGGACTCGTAGTATAGTGGATTGTGCTACTCCTAGGTTTGGTTCCTGGCTGATGAAGGGGAATTTTTTATCGAATTGCCCTGGTCATCAGGGTTTTGTTAATTAGTCTTAAGTTAGGTTTAATTATTACTTTAGCTAGAAATGAAATATTTTGTTACTTGCCCCTTTGAGCACGTGGACTAAGTTTAAAGCTCATCTAGTCTGGTTTGCTGGTAGAAGGGAAGTTGGGCTTCGAATCCCAGACGGATGAATTATGAAAATTTTGATTCTAAATTCTTTATGTATATAAAGAGAGAGGGGAAAATATATACATATATATCCATAAAAATGTGGGTACATTTCATCTAAGTTATTTATTTATCATCCTTACCCCTTATCATCCTTCAATACGGATAGTCTGGATAGGCAGTAAGACTGGGAAAAATCAACTAATATATCGTGGGCTGCTTCCTACAAAGTTTATAACCTCAAATGGCAATTTTTTTAAATTTAATTTTTCTACAACTACTCTTATAACACCATGCCTTACTTCCATTAGGGTTGTATGCTTATGTACTAATTACACTAATAGATTAAGGATCTGTAAAGTTGAATTTAGAGGAAGTGTACTCGCATTTGCGTGGAGAAAGAGAGAAGGAGGGAGAGTAGTAAACTCTTAGGAAAAAACCGACCGGATCAAACCACCATCTGCCAGTATTCCCTGTCAACGGCAGTCCAGTCTATTGCAAGAGTAGTGCCTTAGACCATGCGGCCACTGAATCTGGTACAACTATTATTTTATAATATAACTTACTCAGCTGTATCTTTCGTGGATATATCATATCTGGCTTCCACGAATTTTATATAATAACCCACTTTGCTCTTTGGGGGCTACGCCCCCAAGACCCCAGTGGGTTTTATTTGCAGGTGGATATGAAAACTAATGTAATTCCAACTCTGTTTTGAACTTAACAACTTAAAGTTACCGGTATTATATTGTATATACCGCACCGACTTTAAAGTTGCTCCGCTATTTTGAATTTTTTTGGTGGTTAAAAACTAAATTTTTTAACTTTTTGTATTTTCTCGTCGGTTACAGGCTAGAAGCCATAAGTTTGCCAAATTTCAAGTTTCTAGCTCATCTGGAAGTGGGTAAACATTAAGTGTCAGTCAGTGAGTGAGTGAGTCAGCCATGTGGCTTTATAGTAGTATAATATAATACCTTCACGATACGTGGAACTAACTTAACTATTCTTAAGTTCACTAGAAGATATAACTAACTTACGAGTTGGTTAAGTTTGTGAAGTTACTCTCAGACACCTGAGGGCAGGGGTTGAAACGTGATTGTATATTTTGTAACCATTACGTGTCTAAGGCAAACTCTCCTTGAAAAATTTGAATAAATAAAGATTAACTCTTTAAATATGATTTTTTTTGTACTGCATCTTTACACGCCCATATAATCAATACACTAATTTGTTTTGGATTATGGGGGATCATATTTTAAGGAAGTATACTTTAATTTGCTTTGATGGAGAGTGGAAAATCATTTAGTAGAAAACACCCTCAGGGACCCAAACAGGACTCGAGCGCTCGTATTCACGTCATCAGCAATCTAGTCTATTAATAGAGTGACACTTTAGGACCTCTGAATAAAAATTATTTAGAAATCTTCAACGATTGGTAAATAACAACACAAATATCATTTAATTTTTTTCAAACAATCTGAATATAAATAAAACCAAAAATACATTTTTTTTGTTTAGTTAAATCTTAATAGGAAACTGACCTACATCGGTGGCCCCATGGTCTAACGTGCTATTCTCGCAGTGAACTAGACCACTGATGATGAGGAGATAGAGGTTCGAATACTGGTCAGGTGTACTGAGGATGGTTTATACAAAATGGTTTTCTACTCTTTATCAACGAAAATGTGGGTACACTTCATCTATATATAGCCTTACTAATCCCTAAAACCATTAGCGTAATTAGTTCATAAGCGTATAACCCAAACGGGTAGTAAGATGCGGTGATAAATAAAAAATAAATAGCATCTTGCATCAATAGCCATCTTGGCAAAAATGTATACCTATAATTATTTAAAGATGATTTTATTCCAATCTACAGGAAAACCGTTGCTCCAACATATAGAACACAAATAGACAAAACTGTAGAGAGTTTATGTTTTGCATAGTTATCGTAAACATAATTTTTGTATGTGAACCTTAAGCTGTCTGCTATTTTAGGTTTCGATAGGAAATGCATTTTAATTCACATGTGGAATGGTTTGTTCAGTATAAGAGGATGTAGGGCTTTAAATATAGGTTTGATATTTGTTCTGTTAGTTCATAATCATTAATTAGTTTGATGGATGTAATTTATTATAGATACCCATTAGTTTGCTGTAATGTGATTATTATTGATCCCTTTCAATTTTGTTATTTTCAGAATTCTCGTTATTCCATTGTGTGAAATGAAAAGGTGCTTCTTTTATGTATAATAATTTTGGGGGGGCCCTGGGTCTGGCCTTGTTTCATCCAATAGTTTTTTCCATCCTATTATAAAATGGTGGCTATTGGCTACACTTCGACTAATACATGTTATTTCTTTAGTTCAGAAATATTTACTTTCATCCCCATACAAGGAATTTATTTTGTTCTCTGTTCCTTGTTATTAATATTACAGTGAAAACCCTTTAATCCGCAATCGGGTAGGCCAAATTTAGCAAAATTAAACACAACTTCAAGAGGGTGGAAGGCAAAAGTGAATTGAATGTCATATATTTCTACACAAACAATTTCAAAGTTAAAAGTAAATTGTCAGAAATAATGATATAGGCTACTTCTTCTTAAATCAACAATCCAAAAGGTGGTTTGATGTCATTTATGTCAAATCTGGCGCTGGATATGCACTCAACTCTTCAGTCGGTTAGTGATGCCTGTACCATCTGGTAGAAAATCATTTGCTTGGAGAATTCAGAAAGTGTGTTGGCACCACGCTGCCTTATGTAGAATATGACGTCATAATCTACGTCACAGCACGCTCTTAGCCTCTGAGCTTGCCGTATGTACCGAAAGAGTGCAGGTCATGTGGTATTGCTCTACGGCTTCGATGCGGACGGGTCATGAGTTCTAGGTCGGGACCTCTTTCCGGCTTCTCGACCATTAAGGTTCATTTGAGTGACAGTTTGCGGAAAGTCTTCAACACTCAATATATTTTTAAGCTTTGACTCTATTTGGTTTTCGACCAAACATTTCATCATTGTGTTGTTCACTAAATGGTTCAAACTTATTTTAAGGCCCAATCTTACAATGCTACGTTATCCTATTCATTAGGGCTTAACATAAGGTTAAGGGATACTTTTGATTTTACAATGTTTGGTTAGCCTAATGTCCACGTAAAAGTTCTCGTAAAGTTAACGCTAGGTCTACCTTCCAGTTGTCAAAGATAACGTCCACAATAACAACGTTAAATAAACACTCGCCATATTGTTTTCAAGTTGAATGTTTTTATTAAAGTGAGATTACAGTTATTTATCTTATGAAATGGGTGATTTATTGTATGATTATGACGACTTTAAAAGAGGAGTTACACGTTCTAAGGAGCCTAGACTTCGAAGACCGAAGAGATATTTGGAACGAAAGACTTTCCTGGAATTTTATAACGAGGAAGATTTTTTTCTATATTTTCGTTTGGACAAAAATAAAGTGTTAGAAATTCTTTAAGTGATTGAACACCAATTAAAATTGTTTACTTTCAATCGTTTGTTTGGTTTTAGCTCTATCCCGAGGTACAGACGGACGGACAGACAGACAGCATTACGAAAACAACGTTTTTGTTTGTTTCAGGGAGTCATGAAACGTCGACATTTTATCAAAATCCCTAAGTAAAATTTTTTTTTCTACAGTGATTTCTACAAGAGTTTTTACAAGCGAGCGCAAAAGCACCCTCCACTTTTACCTGAAAGGTTCTTTTACATGCCACACTCAATACGGGACCAATTTCAGCCTAACCCCCAACCCTTTAAGCAATGTTACGTAACTTCTAGCTCTAGAATGAATGTTATTATTTAATATGGAAGCTTCTGTTACACTAAGAGAGGGACTAAGATTTAATAATATTAAGGGGTGACCTGGTGGTCTAGGGGTAAGGTGTCAGACTTCCGTGCTGGGGTTCAAGGGTTCAATCCTCGGTCCCAGCACAGATTTATTGATTGCCAAACCTTCCTTCATCTCTGACAAGACTTGTATTTAAACACAACTTGTGAAAGTGTGGAATGCCAGGCCTCCACCGTGGTTCGGATCCCACGTTAATCTGTAGGTCCTCCATTTCATCTCACAATCACTCTACCATTGCACATCAGCATAAGTGCGTACAACCCAAAGGATGGTAAATAAATAATAATAATAATAATAATAATAATAATAAAATAATCGGAATTTATTTAAAATATGTTTTCTAACAGTCAACATCAATGTTAATTTTCCCATAGTATAATTTACCTATGGTATATGTGTCACATAGCTCTGTGATGTACGCTCCCACCCTCCATGTAATACCATGTAAACATTGGAAATCACCCCTTACCCCATCATAACAACCTTATGTGGTATATGAATGACACATTTTACCCGTATGGGTTACTCATATATGTACTGACAAAGCTAATGTGTTAGGGACAAGAAAGGTTTAATTTAAAGGAAATGAAGCCGTACTTGCGTGGAGGTAGAATGGGAAAAAAAGGAAATAACACCTTTTGAACACCAACCCGGATTTGAAACCCAATCATCCGTCATCGGCAATCTAGTCTATTGCGAGAGTGACATGTTATGCCATTTAACCATCTAAGCATGTAGTAGGAAAATAAACAGTTTCTTATTTCATTTGAATTATTCAATTTATTTTTCGCCAAGAGTTTTTCAATCATTTTTTATTCCATAACGCGAGAATAATAATTTCTCTTCTGCCCTGCTTTTTCCCGTTTCCTGGTGTTTCTCATACTTAACAAGAAGGAAAAGATAAGGAGATAAAATATAAGAGTAAAAGAATATAAGTTATAACAATGCCCTTTCCTCTAGATATAAACCACACAACTTTTTTTTTATATTAAAAATAAACTGTGTTTACAAATTTTCCTCTTTTAGATTATTCCTTCATTGTGTTCTGAACTTTTTGGAAAGTTTCTTAGCTTTTGTGTGGCGTAGACGTGGAATCAAGAAAGTATATTCCCATCCTGGTTTTAAGAAAACATCCATTACAGTGTTATAAATCTGTTGAATACAATTTGAACTAAGTATTTCGATAATATTTCTAGAATTAAAATCAAGAAAGACAAGGTATTCCTTACCTAAGACTAGCGTTGAATGAAGGGAAGCCAATATTATGAATTTTAAAAGAATAAATATGTTAAGACATATCAGGAATTTTAAATAAATGTATATTCTCTGTGTATTTTGAGTAACTTCATATTACAGTGTTGACTGTGAATCTGGAGGCTAGGTTTAAATCCAGGCAAGCACACAAAGATATTTTTATATTGGTGGTTACAGTTATTTATCTTATGAAATGGGTGATTTATTGTATGATTTTGACGACTTTAAAGAGGAGTTACACGTTCTAAGGAGCCTAGACTTCGAAGACGAAGAGATATTTGGAACGAAAGAGTTTCCTGGAATTTTATAACGAGAAAGATTTTTTTTTTATGTTTTCGTTTGAACAAAAATAAAGTGTTAGAAGTTCTTGAAGTGATTGAATACCAATTAAAATTGTTTATTTTCAATCGTTTGTTTGTATTTATCCATTGTTACTTTACAGCACGGCCACAAGATATTACTTTTAGAAAATATCCTAAAATTTGATTGTACAGGTGGGGAAATCATATCAAAAGTGGTATCCAGATCGTACAGTTGGTAATACTGCATACATGTCTCTTGTGTTTAACACAAATTCTGGCACTGATTATTAAGTGTTTATCAAGGAATAATATAGAGACATATATATTTAAATTTTACGTACGCCCAAATATGTATTTGCGTACACCCGGGTTGAGTATCACTGGTTTAGTGGAATCACTTGACTGTGACTCTGAAACAAGTTGAAATGGTACAAATAATTATTCACCTCCCCCCAAACCCTTGCCATGAAGTGGATCTCACATGTTACGGTACACCTGTATAAAAATACGGCCCATAAACTAGTTTATTACCGCGTCGTATTACTTGTTCAGGCTGTACGCATACATTATAATTACTTTAATGGGGTAGGGATGTGGAAAAAAGCATTTTAGGGGTAATCTACCCACATTCGCGTGGAAAGAAAGTGGGAAACAATTTAAAGAAGAATAACTCTCAGTAGACCTATTTTGGATTCCAACCCCGATTTCCCCTTCATCAGTAGGCCAGTCTAACACCAGAATGATGTCCTAAAGTCCCTAAACCATTCAGCTACAGAAGTCACGTGTACACCGATTCAGGGAAAAGCTACTGTAGAGCTAATGGATTTCCTTATGAATGCATTAAATCCAATATTTAACTTTTTCAAGAGTTCTAAGAAATGGTTCTTCCTTTGTTAATAACGCTATACACTCTTCACATAAACCCTATCAAAACCTTCTTTTTTTAGTTGCCACTTTCTTATATTTTGTTTAGCATGGTCTTGGGTGTTTTATGAGAAGAGTATCGGAAGAAATATGATAAAAGTTTCTGATCCTATGAAAAGAAAAAAGAAAATGTTCGACAGGTAGGTAGATATACGTGGATAGGAACCTCTGCAGGGCTGCTGTGGAATATCAAGGGGATGGTAACGGGATAAGTTCTAGTCGTGCCAAGTTGTAGCAATAATTTCTAGAGTGCTTGAAACTCTCATAATCCTTCTTTGTTGGAGAGTTGGAGGGAGAGGATGTAAGTTTAGCGATACCGCGAAGCACCCCTTGGGTATCTCAACTCATCCTCCAAGCCAGACATTACAGTTTAAAGGCTTTGGTTGGCAGAGGTTCAGTGGGTACAAAATGGCTTGGCCCTACAAACGTTGGTCGAAAATAGGAGGCGGAATCTGCTTGTGTGACGTAGCAATCCACAGGCGCATGCCTAGTAAGAATTAAAATTTTCTTACATTAACAAAATTGAACAGTGATTTCCATGTCTTTCGAATAAAAGTGAAAATACATTTGTTTTGAAAATAGTTTGAGGGGAGTATATGTATTATATAATTTATTTCATAGAACTAAGATTAATTATAAAAATATCTGATTGTTTCAAAATATACATTAAAGCTATAACTTATAAATTCATATAAAGCATATTTTTTAAACGAGACCTACTTGTTTATGGTAATATTAACGGTTCTCAAAATAATAATGAAAACAATAATCATTATAATAAAGCGTCGTACATGTTTCGTAGTAACTGCTTTTTTGTTATTTATTGAAAGTTGCCATAATTGTTTCATTACAAGTTTATAATTTAATTAAGTAGAAAAACATTAACTGTATATAAGACACTTAAGCCATTACCCTTGGTACAACCTTGAATTCTCCATCGTACCCTCATCAGGGTGAAATTGTCAAAGCGGTGATATATATGGGTTCGAATCTCAGTTGGATTTACTGAGGGTGTTTTTTTCCTAAATGGTTTTCCCCTCTCTATCTAGAAAATGCGGAACACTTTCTCTAAATTAACTTCATCATCCTTAAACCACTAGCTTAATTAGTACATATGAGTATTATCTTTACATAGTAAGAGGCAACTAAAAAGAATATACAAAAATTGGTACTGTGTTTTTCATATAATTCCTCTAGCTTTTATCTTGAAATTTACATTTAATAAAAACTCGGAAGATTTGTGAAACGAAATAATAGGTCTAGACATTGTTGTAGAAACACAACACTACAAAATCTGTGGTACTAACAAATGTTGATTCACAAGGAACAAAAAATGAGATTATTTTACAAGTTTAACGAATCAATTTATTAATATTCAAACAAGTCAATAAGAAGTACATAGTAATACAGTTAGAAACTATTCAAACCATCCATTGTCTAAACATAAGAATATGAAAGGAACAACTATATATATAGCTCGACAAAGGAGCATCAGGTGAGAATCACCCAGGTACACCTATAACCCACACATATAGGTCATAGGTGAAAGTGAGAAAGCTTATGGCGCGTTAAAGGAGGATAAATACTAATTAATCAAATATGGTGATATGCAGCAACTCCACGGTAATATAAATAAGTGGGTAATCAAAACTAATTACAAATTTACCACACAGGATTTTACTCCTGCCTGCTGACTGAGGCTTCCAGCTACTACACTTGATAAAAATCATAAAGAACTAAGCCTCACAAATTTAGTCCTAATTTAAAGGAGCTACATGGGCGGTAATTAACATGAGCTAACTATCTTGAGTTAACTCCATAGATAGTTAGACATTACAACTTTATAAACTCCTAGAAGAAAAAAACTATAACTTTACAACTAGTACAAGGTGAGCTACCAGGAAACTAGATACTACAAATACTATGGCCGGACTCTTCCTAATTAGTACTGCCTGAGCAATCGACAGTATCTTTTTCCTGTTACCCTACAAAGGGGACAATATTCCTAGACAAAATAGTGATCATTTTCAACTAACGCCAAAGGCACCACAAGGGGCCGTACACAACAGATAAAACCCCGCGGGCACTACTATTGACAAGTAGCACTCCCACAGGCTATGTACCGCATGCCAGTACACAGTTAAACACATCGGAGATAAGTGTCAGTTACAGAACCAATTAGGTCGTGAAACATAGCAATAGATAACCTGGTATTCTCCATTATTAAATTATATACTTTAAACTAGCTGCAGCATGGTCAAATAGTCTGAGGATTATAATCTTGACCCTAATATTTGCGACTAAACCTAATAGATATAGAAAGGTAGTGCATAAAGCTATAAACTATGCCATATGGGCATGGGGAAATAAGTAAGTAGTACAGACATACAAAAACTAAGTCATATGGAATTAGAATAATAGAGCTCAAAGCTCAACCAAATAAAACGACATCCCTCAATACTTATAGTATCCATTATAGCTTTCTCTGCGGTGAGGCGACACAGATGCCTCAACCATCGCGGTACTCAGTACTTCGTCCTAGCAGATGCTCGTGAATATCTTCCAGCAGTTCCTCCGACGAGTGGTTACAATATAATAGATATAAGTGAACCGGGGACAGGCCTATTTATACCAGTGGGACTAATAAAGTTTGGCAAGATTTTCCCCAAGTGCGAAGAGGAGGTGGTATTCTCTCTCATTTACTCGTCGTCTGACTCAGGTGTTAGATGTGTGCTTGTTGGTCTTCCAAGCCGAGCTGCCTCGTTCGCTGGGGCAATTTTTGATGAGAACTGGGAGTCTCCCGATTGTGATGTCGCAGTGAGTATATATCCACCACACATTATTAGAACTTTTTAGATCTGGTAGTAATAGTTTTAACCTTTTATAGGGCTTCATTGCCTTTACGTGTTAAAAATTAATTAACACGTTACAACACCGAAGATCATATATTAACATATTATACACTGATACTTACTCTATGTCATTAGGAACTTGGAGCACTGTTAGAAAAATTGAGAACTCATTTTCAAAGACCTGAATAAATGAGTATTTAAATTTGCTTATAGCTAAGAAACTATTTATTTGATAAAAATATATTTCAAATAAAAGATGTTTATCTTTAATATTACTAACGCTTAACAGTGATAAGTCATTTCGTATCACAAATAGTTATGGATAAATGATGCAAATTGGAACATTTCCCTTTTGTAAAATACCCTAAAATAATTTTCATGAAAAATGAGAATTGCCATCTTATTTTTAATAAGAAACAGTGTCTATATATTAAACATTTAATCAAAATCTTTTGAGTGAATTCCAAGAAAATTGATTTTCTCTTTTTTTGCCCATCAGTAAACCATTTTTGAATTGAGGGTTGGTTATCTAATTCCAAAAACACCTCAGGGGGACCTTATGAAAACCCCAGATACAAATTTCTGGCCAATCTGTCAAAAAGTGTCGGCTCTAGCCCGAGGCACAGACAAACATACTGACAGACAGACAGACGGATGGCATCATGCGAACCATTTTTTTGTTTGTTTGAGGGGGTCATGAAACCTCATCATTTATCAAAATCTCGAGTTTGATTTGTTCTGATGATCACAATAATACTCTCTCCAAGGGGTTGAGATAAAAGAAAAAAAAATACTATCTTTAAATTATTTTTACTTAAGAAAAGACACGACAGAATTTTGTTTGTAAATGTTCAGTATGTTTAATGTTTAGGAGCTAGACACCTGCCCTGGACCAATTGAGCCACCGAGGCGTGTATCTATCAAGTCCAGCCGTGGTCGTGCCATCTTGCGACCACTATACCACAGCACATTCGTAGGAGAGCCAGACCGGTTCCCTCACCCATTACAGTTTAAGGAATGCAGTAGTTTCACGTTAGAAGTAGAAGCAATGGGGCCGTTATAAAAGGGGGTTGAAGGAGGGGTATGGGGAAGGTAAGCCTTCTTCTTACACATGAAAGATTGTATAGCA
This sequence comes from Timema podura, assembly GCA_033556935.1. Lineage (NCBI taxonomy): Eukaryota > Metazoa > Arthropoda > Insecta > Phasmatodea > Timematidae > Timema > Timema podura. The sequence continues at coordinate 3,222,336 of JAVRXN010000002.1, forward strand.
GTTCACTAACTTTGTATAGAACGGCTGAGAACTGAAATATTTTTAACACCTCCTGAAAATGGCATAAATTTATATTAATATAAGATTATATTGAGAAAAAAAATTAACACTCGTCTAAGCATTCGTTTGAGTTTACGCGTATGCACTAATTACGTTTATATGTTGGGAATGATTAAGGTTGAATTTATAGGAAGTGTACCTACATTTTCATGGAAAAATATTTCAAATAATTTAAGAATCTACACTTAGTAAATCGAAAGGATTCGAACTCCTGTCTTCTATTCTTAGGAAGTTCAATCAATCATTAGAGTGACGCTTTAAACCATTCGATCACCGACGCATGTTTTAAAATAGTTTGATCCTCTTTAATTTAACTTAATGAGATTCTAATCAAATGGGAGATATTTACAAGGGGATGAATACAAATATATCCTTATTAACGTAATTATGAAAGCTTGGTTAATCTGTGTTTTACTGGGGGAGGTTATTTATATATACTCTTAGGGAACAGGATGAGGGAAGCTAAGTTCGATTGGGGATGAAAAAAGTATGGGCCGCGATTATTTTATTTTATTAGAGGTGAGTAGCGCCCCCTTTTTGAACCGACTGCTTTCATCAACGCATTATTACCTTGGTGGCGTAGTTAGCTAACGCGCTAGTTTCGTGCTGAACTTGGCTGCCGAGGACGAGGAGTCGAGGTTAGAATCTCACTCAGGTGAACTGAGGGTGCTTTTTCCTAAGTGGTTTTCCAATTTCCCTCCACGAAAATGTGGGTTCGCTTCCTCTATATTCAACCTTCCCAAATACAGATCCATTAGCGTAATTAGAATTTAAGGGTATAACCCGAACGGTTAGTAAGACGCGGTGCTAAGTATCATTACTATTACTATCCTAACTGATGTTTTTATCAAACCCAAGACCTCTAGCTCACTAGGCAGAAATATTATTAACTGAACTAAAACGTATAGGGCCCCTACACAATCAGTCAGACTGTCAGTGAAGGTATTATGGGAAACCATATTGGAAAAATCCACCCTCAGTAAGCCCGACCGAGACTTGAACCTCGATCTACCCGCTATCGGTAGTCTAAAATCTACTGCGAGAGTATCGGCTTAGACCATGCGACCACTGAAGTCGGTTTTTTTCTAGTGTAGAACTAAAGAAGTCCACCTACATAGTCCAAATATTGCCAGTAAGATTTTGCATTTAGTTTAATTATTGACAAACCCTTGAATAATTCATGAGTTTGTGTTTATCAACAGTTTCCTAGGATCCTCTATATTTAGACTTGTAATGGTAATTAAAGGTGGGAGTGTAGAAGACGTAAGGAAAGGTAATTTTGCAGTTTTTAAATCAATTTTTTTTTGTCAAAAGATATCAAATATTTCTCTAGTAGAAGTACAGAATTTAAGTTTCTTCTGTAAATGTTTACTTTAACATTTATTGAATATCTGTCAAACGTGTCCTGGAATTAAATGACAACTTTTTCTCTTCATTTAAAAAGTATGTAAACAAATGCCGCTATGACTCATGACATATATTCAACAACTGTTGATATCAACATGTGAAGAAAGTTAAATTATATGTTTATACTAGAAAAATACTTTATTTATTTTGGACAAAAAAGTTTTGATAGAAAAATTGCAAACAGGTTTACCTTCACTCATGTCCCCTACACTCGCTACACTGGCCGGTAAACGAAAGAAAACTGGTATAGTCTTGTAGAATGGATCTTTGAAAATCGATCTGTCATTTAATAGGGGGATCACAGCACAAATATTAGTGTCATTTGTATTTTACCCCTCCTCTATTTGTTCTCCTATAGTTGGACAGATCCACCTGGTAACATTATAAACCTTTTGGTTTCTGGCTTTTAATAATTTCTGTTGGACTATTCTAGCACCCTAAGTTCGTCATCAGTGTTTACATGGACTAAGGTGTAAATAATGCTGGGTTCAATTCCTTATTGAATACAATATTGTGGTCCAAATACGGCTAATGAGGCAGTTATCTAAGTGATTTCTCAATCTCCCTCCACTCAAATTCTACTACGTTTCCTCTGAAATCTACCTCCTCACTACACTTTCAAAGGTGATACGCTATTAGCGACGTTACACGTTCAACGTGATGTGCTTAAAAAAACAGTAAAATTAATTCAAAATTTATTTTAAAAACTAAACTACTTGCATTAGTATAGTATTAAATTTTTCTGTTTATTAAGTGGTCGTTTAAATTAAACATCCCAGGGGGTGGCTCGTGGTTGTTGCCTGTGCAAGAATGTCTGGATGGGACTGTACTAGTAAACTGTTCTCTCATCCTCACTAGCAAATTGAACAACCACACACACAATAATTTAATGGATGAATGTAACTTTGATTTATCAAGTCTGATAATGAATACGTGTGAAAAGTTTATCAATACAGTCTTGCTTGCATTGGGAAAAAAACCAAACCTAAGTCACCACTAAAATATATCATTCGAAAATTTGATAAAATAAAATATTGGTGGGCTTTATTTGTTTTTTAATCGGTTTAAATTTGAAACTTTATGTTTTCTTTGAAGTGTTTTGTTGGTTTATTTTAAGGATATGTTTTTAAGTGAAGATATTACAAAACTATCTGCCTGATTATATTTTTTTGTTTTGTTTAACTAAAAATAACCCATTTTTAAAAGCACTTTTTAAACGTTTTTGTTAATTACTTAGCTAGTTGTTGCTATCTACGCAGGAGGATTCTACAACTATTGTATTGTTTCATTTAAAACTTTTTTTTGTTTGTTAATAGAAGTGGAATGTTTTTATTGTTCGTCGGTAACAATGGTGGCTCGTTGAATATTGCCAGAGCTTGATAGTAATGGTTCTGTGATTTGTTTCCTTCCATTTAGCTTCCTTTTAATCAACCATGCCTGTTTCTAAACGTACACACTATCGTGTCTTTGTGATATTTAAGGGGTAAGGGGAGGGATGATTTACAAGTACAATCTCGTTCAGCCTGGGAACACCTTATGCTCACATCTGAAGTTAGACAAATAGGCCTACAACCTACAGCTAGATTAAGATAAGAACACACTTTTTTTTTTGCCAGTTATAAAAGCAACTTATATAATTTTAATATATTAGTAAGTCAAGTAATGTTACCTGTGGCTGTCATTTTTACTTTCGTTCAACTCCTCGGAGATAAATATTGTGATCCTCTATAAAATCGAACTCGATATTTTGATTAAATGTTGACGTTTAATGATCCCCTGAGATCAAAAAAGTTGTTTTCGCAATACCGTCTTCTCTAGTTTCTATACCTTGGAATAGAGCTGAAACTTTTTACTAATAGGGCTAAAACTTTGTATCTGGGGCTTTCAAAAGGTCCCCCGAGGTTTTTTGGAATTAGATATCTAACCCTAAAATTAAGGGTGGTTTACGGAATGACAAACATGGAAAAAATCAATTTTCTCAAAATTCGCTCTAACGATTTAGATTAAATTCTATGTCTAGACACTGTTTATTACTATTAAAAAGATGGAAACTCTCATTCTCTCATGAAAATGACTTTAAGGGTACTTTACATGGGGTAAATTTCCACTTTTTATCATTTCTCCGCAAGTATCTGAGCTATGAAGTAACTTATCGTTGTAAAGTTGTGATACATATTAAGGATAAACATTTTATTTGAAATATATTTTTATAAAACCAATAGTTTGTGAGATATAAGTAAATATATACATATATATTATACTTATTAATTCAGGTCTTTGAAAATGAATTTATTCCTTTAGATCTTTGGTGGACAAAGATGTTTCTCTTTTCTCAATTTTTCTGTAAAAATGTTCCAAGTTTCCTAATGCTATAGAGTAAGTAAGTAACAGTGTAGTTATTTCATTTATGATCTTTGATTGCGATATGAACCTAAAGCTACAAAGTAAAGACATTGGAGAAATTATGAGCATAGTTTCACCCTACAAAACCAAATTCAAGATAATGGTGACTGACCTTACTATCAATGCCTTTGATCACTTACCTAATCTGCATGACCATCTGAGGAAAAATCCTGACTTTGTTTTTCAAATAAATAATTATGTGGCTGAAATTGGTTATGTTATTCAGGAGTTCAAAAAGAGATTCAGTGACATCCAAAAAAATTGAATCAATTGGAGAGTAAATGTAATTTCCATTAAAATCTGATTGGGGCATTAAAGAAACTGCAATCAATATCAATGAAAATTATTCGTTGAGAAAACTATCTCTTGAAAATGAGATATTATCTCTGAAATGTGACATTTTTCTTGAGAAACGCTCAGATCCCATTCAAGAAGATGCAGTGAAATTCTACATTCATGTTTTGTTTCAAGTTATTTGTGTGAATCTGCATTTTCATATCTAAAAATAACGAAGAGTGAGCAAATTTCCCAATATGACGGATTCAGGATTCCCTGAAGCTGGCCCTGACCCAGTACTCGCGTGATATCCAAAAGATGGTGAACGAAATGCAGACCCAGGCTTCACACAAACGATGGTTTTCAAATACATATTGATTTATAACGAAATTCTCATTTTTTGGGAAAAAATATCATTTGTTATTACTTTTACCATAAGCTCAGCCAAATAGAATACGTTTGTTTAGGTTTAAGAATGACAATGGAGAGTGTGTGACAAATCATTGCCAAGTTAGATACTGGATAGTAGATCACAGCCTACTTGAAGTTGGACATATATGATCCAAGGCATCACTCTAGTGGTAGACTGGCCTGCTCTGATGACTGAGAGATCGTGGTTCCAACTCCGGTTGTTTCAACTAAGGGGCGTTTTCCGAAATGTTCCCCACTCTATTTCTACACAAATGCTATCAGATTATCTCTAAATGTTTATGGTTTTCATTTTACAAACTTGAGCACAACTTAAGTAATTAAAATAAAAAAAGGCATACCCATCCTTAATAGATGATAAGGACAGTACGGAATCAGGTCTAATAAGGACAAATACCTGTCATAATTATTTGGTGTATGTAAGAAACTATAATTTTATCCATAATAGAAACCAAAAGAATTAAAAAAAAATTTAACTATAAATACGTAAATAATTAAAATTGGTCCATAAGCTAGCCCAGTATACATAGCCAATAAAGTAATTTTCCAAATTTCAAATCCTTAATTTAAAATAATTTAAAATGTTGAAACATGCCCTTTTCTCAAAATGATATTTAATAAAGACCAAAAACCTGCTTCAGTGGCCGCATAGTCAAAGGCGTTTCACTCGTATGATAATAGACTGCTGTGTACAAGGAGATTGGGATTAAAATTCTGGTCAGGTGTACTAAGGATGCTTTTTCAAAATGGTTTTCCTGTCTACCTCAACACAAATGCGGGTACATTCCTCTATATTCAACCTTCCTCATCACTAACTTATTAGTTTAATTATATGTATGTGTAAAACCTGAATGAGTAGAAAGACGTGGTGCTAAAAAAATAGGAACTAAATTACACCCATCAGAATTCGCCTGGAAGGAGGATAAGAAACGATACTGCAACAAAAAATCAAGTAACCTATACATTCTATTGGAGTTCGAATCTTAAGTTAGTGGTTCACCTAAAGCTATCGAAACGAGCTATCCCCTGGATATATGTTATCTTCACATGCATGCATTTTGAACCATCCTGTATTTCTCAACGACACAACTTCCCCATGGATGTGACCCACACTGTTCTATCCCTTCCCCCTCCCCCTCAGACTTAAACTCCCACTTCCTCCTCCTCCTCACCCCCTCTCAAACCTAAATTCAACCATATCCCAGTGACAAACCACGGTACAGTGAAGTGCAGACCTCTGTAATCCTCCAAAAACTTGGGATTCAACTTTATTCTCCATCACTGCCCCAACTCCTTCAATCTTCTTCTCTCTCTTCTTTACCACACACAACTTGAGAAAGTTCAGATCTAGCCACTGTTTCCAACTAAGCTCACAAAAAAATATTTAAAAAATTTAAAAAACCTTTTATATGAGAATATTTAGACATTTTTATGAAGTATTTGCACTAATATGTGTAAAGATAGCATTAATTTTTTTTGTTAAAAAAATTGAATTAAATATATTTTTTTAAATCTCATCTTAATATTGTTCTGGAATATGTTTTAATTAAAAGGTCCCTTTATATAAAAATCGGACCAAAATTTCTCAGTTCCTGTATTCTTAGTTTTCATTTCTTAGCACCGATACTTACTACACGTTAGGGTTATACGTTATGTACAATTATCTAATGTTTTAGGGATTAATACGGTTATATTTAGAGAAACTGTACCCGATTTTGCTTGGAGGAAGATTGTAAAACCAATGAAAACACTACCCTTAGTACACCCGACCGACAATCGCGCCTTGATCTCCCCGGCTATCGAAAAGTCTAGTCTAAATAAGAGTCTTTTTAACTAAAGATATAATTATATTTCACTAAAATTTAATTAATTGTATGAGTCTTAATAATTAAGTCTTAATGAATGGGTGAATTTGAAGATATTTTTCGAAGCGGTTGATTCATAGTTTGAAGCACTTATTGTAGTAGGGACTAAGGATGTAAAAGTTAAAGGGAATGTACCTTAATTTGCGTGGAGGATTATTAGGATACCATTTGCGATAAAACCACATTTGGTACATCTGACCGGACTATAACCAGAATCTACCCGTCAACAGTATACCAAACTAGATGAGAGCGACTTTTATTCCCGTGGTCCCATCATGGCAAGTATCGATTCATTACGTCACTTGACTCTTCATTGTCTATTGTGACCCGCTTTGTGGTCTATTGGTCTAAGACGTCAGTCGCTCAATATACTGGACTGCAGATGACAAGAATGTCGGGGTTATATTGACAGTCGATTTTACTGAGGAGGTTCGTCCTTAATGGTTTTACACGATCCTCCACATTATACTACTAAAAACCACATGGCTGACTCACTCACTCACTCACTCACTGATATTGATGATTACCCACTTCCAGATGAGACTAAAACTGAAATTTGGCAAATATAGCTACTAGCCTGTAACCGACGGGAAAATTCCAAAAGTTAATTCAAAATGCGGAGCAACTTTAGTCGGTGTGGACCTTTCTTTGGAGGTCTCTTGTGGCTAAACGGTAAGACCTATCAAAAAACTGATTGCACCAACACTACGGATTTGGCGAGATCCACAAATTTGATCCTTTTACTGTTTGTCATATATCGATTGGTTAATACCTTAGATAGAGCTAGATTTTTTGATTTTAGGTAAATTTTGAACATTTTCCACATATTTTTTAATTTTATGACACTCGTGGGACAGCTAAAATCATAAAATTTAGTAGGAATATTGGCACATTCAATTTCCATAAGCGTGCCAAATTTGATGATTCTAGCTGCCCTATAAGTATGGAGAAACTAAAATAATGTGTGAAAAATACAATACAATACGGTAACTTTAAGTTTCTACGTTCAAAACAACGCTGGAATTACATTGGTTTACACCCACTTGCAAAGAAAACTCACCGGGGGTTTGAGGACGGAGCCCCCAACAAGCAAAGCGAATTTATCATAAATTCAACCTTATTCATTACCAACATATTAGCGTAATTAGTACATATACGTGTAGCACCAAACGGGTAGTAATACGTGGTGTTAAATTTTTTAAATCTAAAGGAGTAACAAGACGTGGTGGGAAATAAACTTTCTAGTATTACAGTTATAATAAATAAGGCCCTTCTTAAAAATATGAATAAAAACTTTTGATGAATGCACACTACTAATAAGCTGCAATCATATTCTGTTGAATGAAAAAATAAAGGGTTACACCTTAGTTCAGTCGGTAGCGTGTATGTCTACTGAGCTAAAGGTCCCCGGTTCGAATCCCGTCATGGCTAAAAAAATTATCGTCGGTGAAATGTGGGTTTCCTCTTACACAGTGATGACTTAACGGCTAGGGGGGGACCGAGAGTTGTCCCTGTCCTAGTCTTAAGTTAGATTATTACAAGACATACGAAGCTACTACAGACCTAGCAAGCCGGTGATGGAAAATATATGGCTTGAATACAAAACTGACTACAGGCTGGAAACAGTAATGGATGGAAAAAGTATTATGTTGGATAAAATACTAATTTTACTAATGTCTTCTTCATAAGTAGTAACTACCCTCTACATTCTATAGGATAGTTGTAATCTCATCAGGAATGTATATATTGAAACCAGACAAGCAGACGATAGATATAATTATTGATTGCTTACACTATATTCTCTTTCCAGCAAGTGTGTATCGAAAAAAAATTAAGTTTGAGTATTTAAGCATTTATAAAATATCTATAGTATTTAAAAATATACTTAATCAACCTACTTGCCTAAAATTGACTGAAATTTTCTGACCTCCCGTCACCTTGGGGTTGGTAATAATTGATTATACTGTAGCTTTGTCACACTTGAACATTAGGTCTACTTTATCATGAAAATAACAGGTCTATAATTATGTTGGATTTAATAAAATAGAATTATACACAATTATCGAGTATTTGCACAGTTGGAACGGAAAATTATCAATACACGGCAGCTTTAAGTTTTGAAATTTGGATGTTAGCTCGCTGCGGACCTTACCTACAGGGGGGCTGCAGGCCAAGTGAAGCCGGCAGAACACTTTTCCTCGGTTATAGTCAATCAAGAAAACATCTAGAATCTTCCAATTTATTATATTACACCTATTTCATCAGATTTTGGAATTAGGGGGAAAATCGCGCCAGAACAGTTAACTCGGATTGCCTTGATGTGGATATTTTACTGGAATAAGGATTTGAAAACTGTTAACAAAAGCCAAGATTTTAAAACATAATCAACTGGTCAACATAACATAAAAAATGGATGTCTCAGGCTTTTTAAATAATTAGAGAAGATTTTAACACATAAGTATTCAATAAATTCAATATTATAAAATTGTTCATTAACTTGATACATAAATTAAGGGTGGGAACTAAGGATTTGGAATAATTTGAGAGTGTAAAATCTACATTTTTACAATGACCTATAAAAAGATCTTTCCACATCCAGGAAATCATGAAAATAAATATTGAAGTACACATGTAAATTATCTGTGATGTAACATTTAAAAAAAAGGAGGTTCATAAATATATGTGATGATAAGACTACTCTTTGGATTTCAGCTACCTCTGGGTGGTTACTATTCCTGTGAAACTGTGTCGGAAACTACTGGGCAAGTTACTGAAGTTTACTGGGTGGGGGGTGGGGGGGGATGGGGCTGGGACATTTTGAAGAAGCTTGTTTGATGAATGTAGTAAGTTTGGTGGTTTCTTGACAAATGGAAGGAATATATGTCGGCTAAGTTCTACTTTAAGAGCCACCGCGGGGGACATTAGCTCTCCCAGAGTGGGAGGTGGCTCCCACCCAAGTTGTCAAACAACCACCCGTTAAACCATCCCAACAGTTAGAAGGACTGTTAGACTCCGGTTAATGAACCAAGATTTTTCGGTTCTTACACTTCTTCACAAAATAGCCGGAACAGTTTTAGGTTTCAAGAAAGTACAGTCCCATTTTAATAAGAAGGGTCTTATCTGACATCTGGAAAATATATTAGATCTACCTTCACGTATTCATACGTCAAGTCATATATGCAGCTATCAATTTGGATGAATAATATCAATAACCAAGCTAACATTATTAGAGTATCATATTATTTGAATTTTAAAAATGTATCCTAGACACGGTAATTGAACCCAAGACACTATACCAATGCCCTAACCATTGAGCTATCCAGGAGTAATCCCGTTACTAGGGTAGTTCTTCACTCATATCTTAAGGCAGAGTCTGTGATGGACGTGTGGAAATCGTCAGCTACATATGTGTGATCAATTCAGATCACGAGCTATAAGATAACGCAGCCATCCTCGACTCGGAAGGACTTTATGATGAAAAATGGTACAATTAAAATTGTACAAATGTGCATAAAGTAGTACGATAGTTAGATGCGGCTATAACGTAGCTAACAACTATAATTGTTTTGTAATTTAATCCATCATTAGTAAAATAATGTAAAGTAATATTTGCCACGAAAAAAAAAATGTTTGTCTTTTCTAAAGGGTCCATCCTATAAGAATCAGACTATAGTATCTCAGTTACTGTCTTCTTATTTATATAAACTTTTATCGTAAATAAATATATAAAATTAATTTAATAAAATTAAAAATAATTATAGATATTACTGATTAAGTCTTAAACGACGTTTACTACTCGCTGAATTCAAAGGTAGACATAACAAAATAAGTAAATTAGTCTTCAGGCACTCTATATTTTTATATACTTTACTATAATAATCCTCCTAATGTGAACATTGATATCAATGGCTGTCATATTTAAAGAAATTATTCCCTAGATAAAATAAATATCAACATATCCTTAAAATTATTTAAACGATTTTTGTTTTTTTGCTAACCAAACATAGTAGCGGCGAGGGGTACCGGGGCGTAAAATACCCGGGGTGGACCAACTGGAAGGAGAGTAAGTTTATTTCTCAAGTAGGTAGTTTAAGAGATAAACCTGCTAGTTGTAAACAAAATGGATAGAACAGATTATACAGGGAGATTTATGAAAATTTTGTGAATAAAACGGCCTGGATTTAAAAATTTGTAAGATGCCAGGCCAATAAATAGCAAAAAAAATAAAAAATAACCAAACATAGTATAACTTCTGCACTGCACAAAAGGAACACTTTCTCTGGACTTAGTCTTACTTGATATTCGATCGATGGCAGAGAATGAAAATATTTACAGTTAGCGACCCTTCACCCCCCCCCCCTTTTTACTCCTCTCTGTAAACTGGTCAGCTATCCACCACAAAAATGGGGAAAACACATTTACAGTATGTTAACTTTAATTGTGTGTGCAAGTGGGGTGGTTCTTATTTCTTAGTACCTCCTTACGCCATGTAGGCTGTCACTAAAAGCTAGAGACATCTTCCTAAAATTATGAAAACCTTTCACAAGGTGACAATAATCATTTCTGATTGGTGCTTGCTTCATGTCTTCTTTAGTCAGCTCCTTGAAACTTTTAAAATACCCTTAGAAATAAATACATCCAAAGCGTAAGAATCAAGTTCATTTCCAACGAACTGAATTAAAAAGTATATAATATATTCCTAAACTTCCAACTAAATGCACTCTTCGCTTACAGTTTTACGGTAGCAATCTTTCCTTAGATTATTTACCCTGGTGCATACATATATATATACATCCTATAATATATAGCCATAGTGTAAAACATTAAGGTAAGACTGTATAGACTGAGTGTGGATTAACATCTTGCCAGAAGTTATCTTAAAATAAAATGCTCTTGCATGACCTACTTACTAACAGCTAGTATTTAGTAGCATCAAGTTTACACGTTGATAGTTAGTAATTAGAGACGTCATATATTAACATATCATTAATTAGTAGATATGTGGGTCACATGTACATATAATTAGTAAGCAATGCTATGTTTACATGTATTTAGGTCGACTGATTGGCTTTGGATGAGTTGTTTTACATGTGATGTAATAAATTTGAGCTAATAATTACTGGTAAACTAGAATTGAAATAATAGATTAATAACGAAGGTTAAGGGTTTCAATTAGTTTGTTACACTTAAAACTAGTTTTACAAGTTCAAGGCTTTGACTTGTGAAAAGTATAAAGTTATAGTACTTTTAATGTTACAACTTCGTTACAAAATTATTAAATTGTTTGTACGTAGCATTTTAAGTTATATCTGGAAATGGATTATTAATAAATTAGATCAAAAATATTTTAATATCTTACTAAATATTCTTAGAATTGTTTTACTAAAATGCGAAATAATATAATTTTAATCATTAATATTTTGATACTGACCCATAGAAGTATAAACATAGATACTGTGTAAGGCCTTAAAGAATATGTGTCTTTTTTTCTAATCCCATGTCTAGTTTGTAACTTTTAACTAAATTGAAAGTAATTTTTACAAATATTATCATTTAAACTAGAGATGTTTTTGATTTTAAAACTAGAAATGCCGTAAAATAAAATTCCCAATGTCTTACTACCCATGCCGGCTGTACGCATTTTAAATACACTTATGATGCTAAGGACTAAGGAGACATAATAGAGGTAGTGCACCCACATCTGTATGGAAGATATGTTGGAAACCATTTAAGAAAAATCACCCTTGGTGAATCCAGCTGAGATCATATCCGGAACAACCCCTTCACCCCTAAGTACAACCAAATGTGACTGGCGTCTTGTCCGCATTACCACCATTGTGGGTGATTCATGGGGGGTTTTAATTCCTTGTTTGGTTCATTGAATAAATTCCTAGGCATTGTCATATTTTTGGATGAACTACTTGAAATAAACAAAAGGATTGTTTTGAAAAATGAAACTCTCCGCAGTTTGATGAATATATCTGTATCTAATGTCCTGGTTTATTTTATTATAAATTTGATCTCTCGGTGGATTACTGAACACTTTATTACTAAATATAACGTTTTATCCACCACAAAAAATATCGATGAATGTGCAACGCAAATGCTGTATTTTATTAATGGAAAAATGTATTCATTTACAAAGCGAAATGGTTTATATTATTCTACTATTGGGGCAGTATTTTTAGTTCATCAAAGCGAGTTTAAAGGAGATGCAAAGGAAAGAATTGGCTATGCGGCGAGGTTGGAGGGCATCGGTCCCGGATGACTGAGAATGAGTTCATTTTACGCATTGTGAATTTTCATCTTAGATTCTGAGCACGTAAAATATTATATCTACTATCCTGAATTCATAAGATAAATCATGTTCTCTGAGTTTTTACTGTTGATGGATTGTGAAAATATTGATTACTTTAATATATATATTGTTAATATGTTGGAAACTCGACAGTTAAATTTAGTATACGTTAAAAGACAATCCTGATAACTATAGGGTCGATTACACTGGTCGAGATCATTTTGCTGGCTTGTAAACTCGTGCGCGAGTGAACTTGATCCAACAATCTCGGCAAGTGTCGATTACACTGAGCTACCAAACTCGCCCACTCGCCCAGTAGAGCTGTTTTAATTTTTCGTAATAGATTTGTTAATCGCAATGTCTGGAGTGAAGTGGAACAGTAACAACATTGTAGACGTTCTACGAATTTATGAACAATATCCGGTTCTTTGGAACATCAAACATCGTGACTATATCAATGTAAATCTTAAAAGATGTGGGTTTTTTTAAAAAATGTGTGAAGAGCTTGAAAATGATGGATTGCTTAAGGGGATGAATGAAAAGCAACTCAAAACAAAATAATTAAGATTTTGAAAGACGTTTACCAGCAAAAATTAGCTAAGATAGAATTAAGCAAAAAAAAAGTGGCAGAGGAATATTCGCCAAAATTGATGTCGTTTGACGCTGCCAATTTTTTGGGGAAAGTTTTGTCTACAAGACAGATCTATTTAAATTTGGTGAGTAAATCTGCTACACGTATCTTTTAAACGTAATTATTAATAAAAGATTACTAATATAAACATATTACACTATTACAATAATAAAACCCTAATATACATAAAAACGTTACCATACTGATACAATATACGTTTGAATTCAGTTTGACATTACAACCATTTACAAATAGGTTTCTGACACGTCAATACCAACTTTCTCTCACTGCCATGGCAAGAGGTTTTCCTTTGTAAAATATTTGGCAAATAATCTTCTTACTTCCTCTGCAGCAAGTTTGTAGTTATTGCTCCCTAGATGGTTAACTGAGTGTAGACTATTTACATGTTCCCTCCATTCTCCGGGAATAATATTACCGGTATTCATATTATCTCTATCAACTGGTTGTTGAGGTAAATATGTGTTTGGATTAGTCTTTCGCAACAAGTTGTAAATACTATATGTTGCCCAGATGAATTTATCAGTTGTGCTTAGTTTCAAAATTGGTCTTGAAAATACTCTGAACCTCCACACTAGTATTCCAAATGCATTCTCCACTACCTTTCTTGTGCGATAAATCCTGTAGTTAAATATCCTCTCCAAATTATTGAGATCTGCCTTGCTGTATGGCTTCATTAAGTTGGTTCTTAAAGGAAAAGCATCATCCCCAACTATTACGGAGTTTTCAGGAATTGCAATGGTGTTGTTTTCCACAGAGATGTTCAAAGTACAGTCTCTAAAATTTTGCACTATCACTAGTTCATCCATTCCCTCCAACGTATAAATACGTAAAGCAATAATCAGCGTCAACCATTGCAAAATATAATACTATAAGTTTTCTTGTGATTAAAATACGTTGAACCTGAAACAGGAGGTCGTTTAATGATGACATGTTTGCCGTCAATCGACCCACAACATCTTGACAAATTCCAACGAAGAAAGAATCTGTTTTCGATTTGTTTCCATTCTTCAATTGTTGAAGGCACCTAAAAAATCAAATCAATCTAGTAGGGTAGACAGGCGGAAGTTGTTACAGGGCAAGTGATAAATATTATTTTGTGAATAAATGATTAGTTGTAGAATATCACAATGTATATTGAAGGAAGAAAATCCCATAAGCCAGGTGTCAAGAAACTAATAACAACTCGGTATTCTTTATTATTAGCCGTCAAAAGTAAACCACCTTCCTTTGTTGATTTTTGTTTAGAAACATCAACGTGTGCTGAGTGGTAAATAGTTTGTCTTATTATTGTACTATAAATTAAACATTAATTAAGTTACAATACCACGTGGTCTTTATTAATATTGTTTTTGGTGACCTGGTGGTCTAGGGGTAAGGTGTCGGACTTCTGAGCTGGCGACCGGGGTTCAATCCTCGGTCCCGGCACAGATTTATCTGATTACCAAACTCTTCCTTCACCTCTGACAAGATGTGTATTAATCACAACTTGTGAATGTGAGGAATGCCAGGCCTCCACCGTGGTTCGGATTCCACGTTAAACTGTAGGTCCTCCATTTCATCTCACAATCACCCTACCATTACACATTAGCGTAAGTGCGTATAACCCGAACGGGTAGTAAGACGCGGTGCTAATAATAATAATATTGTTTTTTTTTATTGGGGCACATTTTTATAATGTGACTAGAGTATATACATAAATTGAAAAACTAATATAAGAGTGACTGTTTAGGATTTCAAATTATGTTCATACTTTGCTTTGTTTATTTATTCATTCATTCATAATGCTGTGTTTAATTATTTTTAGAAGTTTTGTTTTGAAAATCAATGACAAATAATATATTGACTATTGATTTTTAAATAGTATATAGGTACCAAAGCCTTTATCTTAACTAAAATATCTAAATCATTCTACTTTTTTAGGATCTGCCCAGTCAATCAAATCTTAATGAGGAGGAAGATTCTCAAATGGCAGAGACTCAAGTCGAAATTCCAAATGGGGAGCCAAAAAGAAAATCGCCTCCAAATTCACCAGGAAACATTACACCACCACCGAAGCCGATAAAAATTAAAAAAAAAAGACAATCAGCACTGGAAATAGTAGATGCAACTAAGCATTTGGATAAAATTGCTCAGACTGTGGTTAAAAAAAGGCCTTATGATCACTTCGGGAAGTATTTGGCCACTGAACTCCATCAGCTACCGCATCGCCAAGTCATCTTATTACAACAGGAATTGCAAAGTTCTCTCACCCGTGCAAAGCTAGCTTCCTTGGACCCTGTTCAGTCATATTCCCACAACACAGAACTTACCGTTGAATTAACTTCACCTTCGACATCTTCTACATATCGAAGTTTTATAAATGAAGGCCTACCTTCTACCGCCACTACTAATTATGAAAGTAAATATTCTGATGTATTTAGCCAAGCCCTTATTAACACATTTGGAGCGAATAACCAATAATCTATGTATCTCCTAGATCATTAATAGTTTTGTGTAATTAATGATATTATGATATTTAATCAATAAATTTCGAATAAATATATACATTTAGTATTTGGCTGAACCTACCTTAATATATATGGCTTCAAGACTTGAGAAATTGCTGTGAAAACTTTCCTTTCAGGAACTTGAAACAGATATTCTAGCGACTTGAACGAATCACCGGGTAGTTAAATAGCGTAGTGTTAATTATAGTTTTGTGGCAGTCAAGATGGCGATCCTCATTTTTGTGTCTTGTTTCAGTATCAGTCCATCAATCATTTGCATTCAATCATTGAACTGGTCGCTGTTTATTCTCAAAATATTCCTGTAAGCTATACCCTTCAATTCTTCAATTCTTTCAGTAAATTATTAGATGCATTGTATTTTTCACGTTTGAAGATCCATTTTCTTACCCACATTATTCTTGTTTTCTTATTTTTATTTTCCAACTCTTTCTCAAGTATTTTTCTTATTGAAAGAGTAACGACAACAATTCCCGCACGAACTATTTCTCTAGAATTTTGGCTCCTACTAGTTTACTATCTTCACTTATTACACAGGGCGATTCTACTAGCCAGAGGGCTAACTAGCCAGCGAGTAGCTTGTAAAGTCACCCGGTGTTCAACTTTACTCGCTGGGGTAGAGCGAGCAGCGAGTTTACTAGCCGTTGCGATTACATTCGGCGAGTTTAATAGCAGCGAATAAATTCACCGGTTAGTAGCTAGTAATCTCGCCTAGTGTAATCGGCCTTATAAGGGACTCGATAGTTTGTAAGTTACAAAGGTAATTGTACTACTATTTCAATGTATAAATTACTTTCTCATAGTTTTATAGCTATAGGAATAAAAATAAGTATATGCAGGAATTCAATTTCTTAAACAAGATTATTGTTTAATTATTTGTATCACAATATTTTGAATAAATATTTTATATTATAATTATCACTTATGTGTTTATAAGGTTTATACAAATTGAATAAAATGATCTATGTTTCAAAATATCTAATACTTTACCTAAATACTTTAACTTTATCATAACTACAATTTGTCTTATCTCAGCAT
Organism: Timema podura; assembly: GCA_033556935.1. NCBI lineage: Eukaryota > Metazoa > Arthropoda > Insecta > Phasmatodea > Timematidae > Timema > Timema podura. The sequence goes on from JAVRXN010000002.1 coordinate 3,239,268, forward strand.
TTTAACTATCTTTACAGATTTATAACTGTATCTCTATACTTGGTGTTACTTATTGCGTGCAAAACATTAAAATTCAACTTTTTACAAAGCTATGGACGAGCTTAAGAAGTTTTAAGAATGTTCATCATAGCGGGACCCAACTCCCGGCTCGCGCGAGGTATGGGAGTAAAAGGGAAAAGAAAAGACCAAGTTATTTCAGAAATGTGTGCAGTGCATTCGTATTTGAATGATTACTCGAAATTTTCCCTGTGACGATGGTAGGACAAAGTGACAAAGTTTCTTGTTAATAACAACAGTATGTCCTTATTAAGACATAATGAAGATTGTGCACAGTGCTTATATGTAAAGTCATTTTAAGTAGTCCAAAAACGGCCTTTTCAATGCAATATTTTTTATCCAAATAGCATTTAAGATTTCAACAATGTTCAGTACTAGGAAATATCTATTAACTCTTTATCCCCATAATGTTTAATTAGAAATATTCACGTGCAATAGTGTTGGTGTAAATTCACGATTTATAGTCGACTGTATCATAGATGTATTGGCATGTGATACACGCTTTTAGTAAGGAATACAAGAACAATTGCGTCATAAATGAATACGTGTACAAAAGCTAAGCTCAAATTTGATCCATTTTATTTGGGGTATTTTTTTACACAACTGACCTTGTTAATATTAGCATTTAAAATAAAAATATATTATTTAAGATGAGATAATGGAAAAATAATATATTTAGAGTTTTTTCTTTACTAAGCTTAGCACGATTTCAATGGTATTAGAGAGTATAGGGTAGCTTAGAGTATATGCATCTGCATTAGCCTGTATAGGGTTTGGAAAAAATAGAGTAATTAATTATATGTGAAAAAAAAACACATTACTCTATGGTCCAATTTGAATATTGACCTTCCGGTCACAGGTAATCCAGTATATTGCGGAACTACCGTTTTAATTCGTATGATCACCAGTGTGGATACAGGTTGAACTGTCAATTAATAATAATTTGTTTCAAATATATTGATTCAATTGTGTTCCCTACGCCAAATATTGTTCTCTTGAAAATGAAGGATCTGAACATATAAATTTTGCACAAATTCATTGTTTCAAAATGAAGTTTCTAGACACCAAATACGGGAATTGGAGATTAGTAATAACAAAAAACAAGATAGATGGTTTCTATTTATTCTTCAACTCAAAAGAAGAATAACTTTGTAGAACCATCTTGAAATATCTCAACGCTTTGGAAATATTTTGCTATACATATAAAATATATGGATGAGAAAAGTTTTTGAAAACTTGGCCATGCGTCGAATGTGATTCATAGCTTACTTTTTTTTATTCCTAAATCTAATATCCGGTTGGAAAAAACCTTTTAAACTCGAGTAACCACAACTTGGTAGCAATTTTTTTTAATACAATCAAATATAATACCGACATTTTATAATCTTGACCTTTTACTTATGAAACACATGCATCAGTGATCACGCAGTATAAACGTCAATTTCATCAGTCTGAATAACCAATGACGGGGAGCTTGGAGCTTAAGATCAACCTGCTATTATAACAGTATAAACACTTATTCTTAAACAACATGAAATAAACAATGAACCTAATTTAAACATTAAGTGATTAATCAAATAAGAATTACCAACCAAACTATATATAATATATTAATAACATTTATCACCCATCTTACTACCGTTCAGGTATACGCTTAAGTAATAATTACGCTAATGGATTAGGAATTGGAGGGTTGCATTAGAGGAAGTAAACCCGCATTTGCGTGGAGGAGAGTGAAAACAATTTTAGGAAAACCACCCAGTTCACCGACCGAGATTCAAACCTCATCTCCCGTCCTCGGCGGTCGAGCTCAACTCGACTAGCGCGTTAGTCAACTACGCCACGAGGCGGGTCAAATAACAAGATGATAATATATAATATATACTATATATAATATGTAAAAAATAGGAGAAATAAATGTAAATAATTTGATAATATTAATAAGATTTCCTTTTAACAACTTAATATCATCAAAATGAATGTATCATATACTACATAAATACAACTGGAAATATATAATTAGTTAAATCTTGATGGGTGAATTAGGATTATTTTCATAAATTGTTCACCCCTCCCCATCCCCGCAAATTCACGAGCGTGATGTTTAATTCCACATGCTCATTGGTGTAGGTCACAACTGATTGCTTAAATATTTGATCTGTGGAAGAAAGTCAAAAGTCTCATGCATTGATATCTATTCTTATGTCCGGATATAATTTCTAAACCAAATTTATTTTTTTACATTTATAAAACTAACATCTTGTTTGTTGTTAAAAAATGTAAAAAAAAAATTGAATCAGCCAACCGAGCGTCCATCACTGATAGTGCTGATAGTGACAACATTTGCGGATATGGGTTGTCATGTGGTCAGCATAACAAGCCCGCTGGCCATAAATGTCAGTTTTCTAGACCAAAACCACTACTTATTTATTCCAGCAACTCCTCAATGTTCCTCAAGAGACTTAAGTTGGCCCTTTTCCAGGCCCACTGCATCTCAGAGAAATTTGGAAGCACCGGGTATCGAACCCGAGACCTTTGTATCTCTAACCAGAAATTCTGACCACTAAATAACAAGGTGGTCTAATAAATGTGAGATTAAACGTATACAAAAACCAACAATCTCAACCATTGTTCTTTAAAGTTATGGAACACGGATTCTTATTTTAAATAGCTTAGGATGTTCGAAAACCAACTACTAAGAAAGATATTTACTCCATAAATGGATGAAGATAATAAATTTCTCATGTTAAATAAATGATGAGTACATACCCTGTGTTTTTCACCAGGGTGAACAAATCTCGCAGGATACAGTGGGCAGGACATGAACGCAGTTATATTTTCTTCCATTTGCCTTGCAAGGCATTGACTGACAAACATAATGAGAAAAGGAGAGTGGGATATATAGGGTATAATGAGGTGTACTGATATAACTATATCAAGATACGAATAAGTGTAATGAGGTGGACTGATAGAACTATATCAAGATACGATAAGTGTAATGAGTGTACTGGATATACTATATCAAGATACGAATAAGGTGTAATGAGGTGTACTGGATATAACTATATAAGATACGAATAAGGTGTAATGAGGTGGATGGATAGAACTATATCAAGATACGAATAAGGTGTAATGAGTGGACTGGATAGAACTATATCAAGATACGAATAAGGTGTAATGAGTTGGGTGGATGAACTAGCTAAAGATTGGGATAGGGTGTAATGAGATGGGCTGGATAAAAATAGTCAAGATAAGAATAGGGTGTAATGAGGTGGACTGATATGTTAAGATAGGGATAGCTTATATTCTTTGTAAATGCACCAATGAACTTTAGAATCCCTAATGCTATATAGCATTAGTCATTTAATGGGGTAAATTCACAATTTATCAATTCATCACGTATACTATTGAATTATTATATAATACAAAATATTTCTATGGCTATTCTCTTTAAAAAATATATTTCCAATTCTACTTTTTTTAAGGTAGAAATAAAATGAGATTCCAATTTAAAGCTTTTTATATATAAAAAAAGAACTAGATATTCCGCTGGACACTGAGCTTCTCTTTAAAATAATGTGCATTTTTTTGCGAGTGTGTGTTTTCAGAGCACGTCCCTGCCAGCCAAAGGCTCGTACATAATGAGATGATAATTAACTGACCGTGATAAATGCGTTTTCCCTTCACCCCCCTCTCTTTCGATCCTTCCATGTAAGTATCTCCTTCTCTCTCTTCTGACAGTTCTATCTCTCTTCACGTGTCACTCCTCTCTGAAAACAAAAACAAAATATTAAAAGAGATAAAAAGAGCCAGGGTAGAATGTAGTGGTTTAAATTACACAACAACTGTAATTAAAGTGCAGGTTACAACGTAGCGGCATCAGGCATGCAGGTCGGGGGGTGAAAGGGGGGTGACATTGTCAAGCACGGTGATGGCTCGTTATAATTATTTTACGTGAAACGTTTTACACTAAATTTGTTAGTAGGGACACTTGTCAGGCCCTCGCCTGGGACTTTGAAAGGGTGTTTTCTCTCTAAGGGACTTTGGGACTACGGCCCGTGACGGGTTTCCAGGGACGGAGCCTTTTATGGGGAGTAGGAACTGGGTGTGGAGGAGTATAAGTTATTTTTGTCCCCCCAATACCCCCACCATCATAAAAATTGTGATGGGTACAAAAGGTGTATGTTTTTGTAAAGTCACTAATTACCCCCTCCTATCTTGAATTTGAGATGGGTACAGAAGGTGTATGTTTAGGAAAAGTCACTATTTACCCCTCCCATCCTTTTTTGAGATGGGTACAGAAGGTGTATTTTTGGGGAAATATACTAATTACCCTTTCCCCTCCTAAATTTGAGATGAGTAACAAAAAGGTTTTTTGAAAAGCCCCTCTCATCCTTAATTTGAGATTTGTACGCTATGTTTGGGGAAAGCTAATAATTACCCCATCCTAAATTCGAGATGGTACAGAAGGTGTATGTTTGGAGAAAGCCACTAATTACCCCCTTCCAATCCTAAATTTGATATGACTATAGAAGGTGTAAATTTGGGAAAAGCCACTTTTTACCCTCCTCCCTTATAAATTTTAGATGGGTACACATGGTGTATATTTGGGTAAAGCCACTAATTACCCCTTCCAATCCTATAACTAAGATGGTTACAGAAGGTGTATATTTTTGAAAAGCCACTAATCACCCCCTTCCATTCTAGATTTGAGATGGATAGACTACATAAGGCGACTTTTTGGGGAGATCCATTGTTCCCTTAGTTAAATCAAAGCAGTTTGATTTTGATTGGTTTTTAACATAAGCTAGGGGTTCAAATGTATGAAGTGTTTATTTATAAAGGGGATCAGAATCATATCCAAAAATGTATTGTTTTGGAGGCTTATACCATGAAATATTACAACAGAAGCAATTTAAATATGTTTCAATAAATAAAATATTTGGGTTTGTAAATCTTATGAATGTTTTATAACTAATTAGCAACTAGCTTATGCATTGGGAGTTGGGGGTGTTTAAAAATGCATTTACAAACTTTATAAATATGGGGTAGGTTAGGAGGTAGTCCCTAATACACCTCCCTTCAATACAACTCATAATATTTGGTTTATTAGGGCATCAAAAATTAATTTAGTCCCTAGCTCACATAAAACCAAAATTAATTCCCTTACAACCTTGAACCTTTACTATATCGGATTAAGTTGGATGTTAGGGATTACGAAAGGTCAGTATTTTTGAAGTTTATACATAAAAAATCATGTCAGCAAAATAAATCCTATATTGTTCCAGTAGAACTAAAGAGATTAATTTTTTACAAATTGTGTTATATTATTTTTATTATTATTATTATTATTATTATTATTATTAATAATAATATTATTAGCACTATGTATTACTAACCGATCGGGTTATACGCACTTACGCTAATGTGCTATGGTAGGGTGATTGTGAGATGAAATGGAGGACCTACAGTTTAACGTGGAATTCGAACCACGGTGGAGGCCTGTCATTCCACACATTCACAAGTTGTGATTAATACACATCTTTTCAGAGGTGAAGGAAGGGTTTAGCAATCAGATAAATATGTGCTGGGACCGAGGATTGAAACTCGAACCCTTAGCACAGAAGTCTGACACCTTACCCCTAGACCACCAGGTCACCTACATTGTGTTATAAACAGACCTTTAAATATCTGTCACGGATGTTATAGAATTTAATGACATTGTTTTCTATTTATTTAAAAGTGCTCTTTTCAAATGCTAATATGCTCATGACCAATATTAAAGAAATGTTCATATTACTATGTGTAGGAAATTAAACTCTGTTGCTACTAGAACAATATTTTATTTATCTTGCTGAAATAAAAAAAATTGCCATAAAATTGCTTTTAATACCACACTGTTTGAAAAGGGGTTTGTTATTTCAAAATATTGTTCATGCCAAAATGAATGTTAGCGGTATAAATATGTCCCTAGGGGAATGGAAACCTCACATTCTAAGCCAGACTTTCCATCTCAATTATCTATATTCAAGAAGGTAGTATTGCTTCCACTCGAACAGTGGAAAATAATGTGCCCTCCATAATGAAACCTTTTGAAGATAAACGTATTTATTAAAACTATTTTTTTTCACGTATATAGCAATCGTAGAAATATAATATTTTGAGCATAAACAAAATTTATCTCAACATTTTAACGAAGAGTTAGACCGTTCAACTAATAGATCCGTGGGTCTCATCCAACCGCCAGGCCCCAGAGATTGTCCGCGTTGATTAAATGTCCAGCCATCACTGGAGAAGCGTCGTATAATATGTTTTTGTGATTGGCCTTGATTAAATAAAGTAGTGGGGTGACAAGTTGGCCTAGTTAACTTACACCACTTCTATCCTCCACACAGCTGAGCGCAGCTCCACCTCTCTCCTCCAAACAGCTGAGCGCAACTCCACTCTATCCTCCAAACAGCTGAGCGCAGCTCCACCTCTCTCCTCCAAACAGCTGAGCACAACTCCACTCTATCCTCCAAATAGCTGAGCACAGCTCCACCTCTCTCCTCCAAACAGCTGAGCACAACTCCACTCTTCCCTCCAAATAGCTGAGCACAGCTCCACTTCTGCCCTCCACACAGCTGAGCACAGCTTCTATTCTCCCTTCTACACAGCCGAGCACAACTCCACTCTATCCTCCACACAGCTGAGCACAGCTCCACCTCTCTCCTCCAAACAGCCGAGCACAACTCCACTCTATCCTCCACACAGCTGAGCACAGCTCCACCTCTCTCCTCCAAACAGCCGAGCACAACTCCACTCTATCCTCCACACAGCTGAGCACAGCTCCACCTCTCTCCTCCAAACAGCCGAGCACAACTCCACTCTATCCTCCAAACAGCTGAGCACAACTCCACCTCTCTCCTCCAAACAGCTGAGCACAACTCCACCTCTCTCCTCCAAACAGCCGAGCACAACTCCACTCTATCCTCCACACAGCTGAGCGCAGCTCCACCTCTCTCCTCCAAACAGCTGAGCACAACTCCACCTCTCTCCTCCAAACAGCTGAGCACAACTCCACTCTATCCTCCTCACAGCTAAGCACAGCTCCACCTCTCTCCTCCAAACATCTGAGCACAACTTCATTCTACCCTCCAAACAGCTGAGCACAACTCCACCTCTCTCCTCCAAACAGCCGAGCACAACTCCACTCTATCCTCCACACAGCTGAGCACAGCTCCACCTCTCTCCTCCAAACAGCCGAGCACAACTCCACTCTATCCTCCAAACAGCTGAGCACAACTCCACCTCTCTCCTCCAAACAGCTGAGCACAACTCCACCTCTCTCCTCCAAACAGCCGAGCACAACTCCACTCTATCCTCCACACAGCTGAGCGCAGCTCCACCTCTCTCCTCCAAACAGCTGAGCACAACTCCACCTCTCTCCTCCAAACAGCTGAGCACAACTCCACTCTATCCTCCTCACAGCTAAGCACAGCTTATATTTTACCCTCCACACAGATAAGCACAGCTCCACTTTTCCCCTTTAAACATCTGTACATTACAGATGAAGTCTTGCTAGTTGATATTTGACCGTTGTATTGTTCGTGTGTTCTTTATTGTAATAGTGCATTGCTTTTAAAGTGAGATGGAACGGGACGCGAGAAAAGGGCAATGTTTTTTACAGTTTTTAGATCAAAATAAATCAGATATGTCATCAGTACATAGAATTTAGTTTTCTTCACATGGTGACCTCAACATTAGTTGAATATCTGTCTAGGCTGTCCTGGAATTTAATTATACATTTTTCTCTTCGTTTATAAAGTATGTCATCTAATGCCGCTATGCTGATGACAAATATTCAACTGTTGAGGTCACCATGTGAAAAAAACCCAATTTTATGTTCATACTGAATCAATATTGTTGTTTATTTAAGCCAAACCAAGTCTGGCTATAAAAACAGTATATTCTTTTTTCTTGTTCCCTAAGCCCCCACCTTAAGTCTTATAATCTATATTTTAATTTTGTTCGTTCTCTCTCTTAAATGACACATTATACTTTTAGCACTAACAAAAAGGAATATCGATGATGAAAATCGTCGTTTTGACTCTGAGTAGACTAATAAGTAAGTATTTATATTGCCAAACACTCTTAACTCTTAACCAATGTGTATTCTGTGTAACCAATACGTGACCACGATTGAGGAGTTCAACTTGAAAATACATTATGAAAGTAAACATAAATCATTTTAGAAATTATACCCGAGTGATTCGACGTTGGCTATCTCTAAAGATGAATCTCTGACAGCCTCTCATAGAAGAGGAAATAGTATCCTCGTAAGAGCCTTGCCACAACACGAGAAAGGTACCGCAGCGCCCTTGCGAGTGACCTGACTATTAACTGGAAAAAAAAACCTTTACTGATTCCGAAATGATAAAAGATTGTAAGATATCAGTATAAACCAGTAATTACTGAAGAAGAACACTTAATCGATTGTGATACCTTCCGTTGAACAAATCCCAAAGTCATAAAGAACTACAGCTTGGAGAACAGAAATCCTCGAATCAAAAAACCTTTACATAATCCGCACAAAATTTAAACGGGTGGAAACTTTATTGATAGCAATTGGTGAGTCTACAGATACTACGTTCAGTTGAGCATATTTGCTGTTTATTTCAACTGTAACCATTTTAAAATGAACGTTATCAACCCTTCTCTATAGAGAAGGCGATGTAAGACAAAGATTAGAAAAGTAGAACACTAGGGATCTTAATTTGGCCCACACCCAAATATGTAAGACCCAAGTACCCAAACCTAGCAGTGTTAACTATCAGTAAATTAAAGTATTCAACTATTCAAGTTAAGGAAGCTAGGGTTTGCTTTATGTAAATGCATAACAAATGACATGAAATTGACATTGGCCTGAAGGCCGTTTTACTATCAGAGACAATAATCAAAAGACTAACAACATTAATTTTATTGATTGCGGACAATGCTCAATAGCAAATAATCCAACAATATTTATCGGGAAGCGAATAAATGTACTTAAGTAAAAAAAATATTATAAGGTTACAGAGTACTAAATGCATTTATCTAGATTAAAGAACATTCATAATAAGCTAACAGAACCAAGTCATAAGTAAACAAAGTTCATTATTGCGAACAGTAATCGAAATGAAATGAAAGCTGGAATACACCCTATCGTCGAATCAACATGGCTAAGCCATTCAAAATATACCTATAAATATCTGAAATTAAGCTTGTTAGAAAGTCTATACATATCATATCTCATAACTTATATATATCAACTAATAAATTTCTGCTCATAGCCATACCCTAGGTACAATATTTACAAGTAGAGTCATTATTCTCATCTAACAACCCATGAGGCGTGGGTAGCCGCTTAATATCTTTCTAACTTATTTATTTAGTCCATAATAAATTTGAACATATTAAAATAATTTACCGAATTTCCCACTAGCCTAGAAATTGAAAATATGATACCACACCATATTAGTTTCATCTAGACACACTACAACTGTAAGAATATAGCCAAACAAATATAGTGCAAGATAGCGCACAAAGATTTAATTAATTAATTAATTTGATTTATGAATAATATAACTTAACTAGCATTAAAAGGCATAAGACATAACATGCCAGTCTAATTATCAGGAAAAATAATTTAGTAGAAAATAAATAAATAAATATGCTGAAGCACTATCATATTGGATCCCTATATAATTTAGAAAGAGTTTATTCGTTCCTCATTTTTCCAATAAATTTTTTTATAAAAAAACCTTTCCAAAATAAAGCACACTTACATATTGTAAGTTCCTAAATCCTAATTGCATCGAAGAGTGATCGTTCCGGTCTGGCTATCAGCTTATATTTCATTTAGAACAGTGGGAAAAAATGGTAGGGCTATATTCCATGACCGAGGAAGTCATCTTTGGCTAGTCAGGAAACTGCTCACGCATCAACGCCTGCGCACAACGTCGATATGAAGATTAAGAGGGGGTAGGGCGACACACGTGATACCATTTGTCGCTTGTTTCCCCAAGCCTTGGCGCCTGCGCAGCGTCCTCAACTCAATGGCTAGCAAACGGGATCACATGGCATTCTAAGTCTTCTTTCTAGTTTTATCGCCAACTTGAATGATGAACAGTGTTCTGTGTTGACTTGCGTTGAGGATCCATACCAGGCGCTGATTTCCCGGTAAAATGGGGTGTGTATACAGCTCTTTTAGGTAGCGTAGGTTGGTGGCGAGGATAGTTTGTAGCCACGGTACAGTTTGAATTAAATGTGTGGCTTGCCAAATAGGATTTTTTGGAGTGGCCCACTTGGATGGCCAGTTTAATCATCCTGATTTGGTCTTTAAATGGTCCTCCAGTCCAGTAGAGCTAATGTTGGCATGGATGTCCAAATAAATCCAACTTTTTTTTATATGTCTACATACTTATAAAATTGTCTTTACCAAAGATGTACTGAAATATACAAACACTTGACTAAGTAGATTTTCATAACCCATTTCTTACAAATAAATAATATAGTTTACAATTTTTCTAAAAACTGCTTTAAACTTTTACTTTTATTTAAATAATTAAAATAGTTTAGTTTTATATACTATACCGTTTACAATATGTGCCGAATGTCTCAAAATATGATTACATGGCACAGATACTATTTTTACATTAATACATTATTTTGAGACAGTATTTTTGTTAATGTACCTTATGTTCGTCTTTAGCGTTGACTTTCTTGATTGACCGACTGTATTAGGTAACGACTCACATAATAACCTAACACCAAATAAACTACATTTAGTCCTAAATCAAGTTCACAAATTTCATATTTGTCGGTGCCGAAAATGGGATACGAGACCCAAATTTACACCAGCTTTATATTAATATATTCATTCACTGCTCTTATTGAGAAACCAATTTAGAACCATCGGATAAGCTGACGCACGCCCAACTGACTGAGCCACCGCAATCATAAATGGGATTTATATTATATAAATATATATATAAGCACACAATTTTTTTTTAAAAAAAGCAGTAACTCTCCTTTCTACGAAATGTAACACCCAATTTTAATAGGAAGGTTCACGCCCAACAGCTTTGAAAGTAACTATACTAGCTATTCTCGCGTGTTCATACGTCAAGTAATGTGATTTGCTGCTGTCTCCTTTACCAGATATTATCAATATCAATAAAATATCACAAATTGTATAGTAAAATATTATCAATGTAGGCAGAAAAAAAGAATGTTTTTGTTATAAAAGTACCTTCCTATGGAAATTGGACTGTACCGACCACAGCTCCTCCGAGATCTTCGCCCACAGGTCTCAACGGGTCCCAAGACGACGGAAAGTGGGGCGGCGGTGCAGAGGGGTGAGGGGGTTGGAGAATAAGTGCCTTTCCTAAAACTCTTTTCCATCCTTTTATAAATCTTCTTCCTTCTTTCCTTTTATCGTTCTTTCTCTCTCTTTCTCTGACCCCTTGATATGCCCTTGGTGTTCGTGATATGAGGGTTGCAGAATCCTCCGGGACAATCTAAACCAGTCTTTCTTCGCTGGAAGAACGGCTTTTGTACGCGGTACATTTCAGGCTATTTTTAGCGTTACAACACAAATCTACTATTTTTGCTTTTATAACAGATTTTTTAAATATATTTCATGGACATTTACGGTTTGCGTTTGTCAGCATATGTGGCAATGACCTCCCTGTTTGATTCATTACTTTGGATTGATCAATAATAGAAAATAAACAAACAAGTTTTAACGTACGCAGTGAAATTTAATCTAAATAACAGCGAAGATTTTTTTTAACTGCACGTCTTACTACCTGTTCGGGCTGGACGCATATGTACTAACTTCACTAATGTGATAGGGATGAGTAAGTTTAAATTTTGATGAAGTGTAACCAAATTTACATGGAAGGAGTGTGGAAAATCATTTATTAAAAACCACACAGAGTTAACCCGACCAGGATTCGAACACCAACCTCACCCTTATCACAAGACCAGTCTATTGCGAGAGTGTTGCACGTGACTATTTGAGCACCGTAGAGGCAAAGGACTATCTCGCATTCCATAGTTAAGTTTATTATATCCGCTTCAGTGGCCGCATGGTCTAAAGCGCTACTCTCGCAGTAGACTACACTGCCGATGACGGGGAGATCGAGGTTCGAATATCAGTCAAGTGTACTCAGGTTGGTTTTTCAAAATGGTTTTCTACTCTCCCTCCACTCAAATGCAGCTACACTTCCTATAAATATAACCTTTCTAATCCCTAAAACCATTAGTATAATTAGTATATACCCGAAACGATAGTAGGATGAGGTATTATTATTATTATTATTATTATTATTATTATTAGCACCGCGTCTTACTACCCGTTCGGGTTTTATACGCACTTACGCTAATGTGTAGTGGTAGGGTGATTGTGAGATGAAATGGAGGACCTACAGTTTAACGTGGAATCCGAACCACGGTAGAGGCCTGGCATTCCTCACATTCACAAGTTGTGATTAATACACGTCTTGTCAGAGGTGAAGGAAGGGTTTGGTAATCAGATAAATCTGTGCCGGGACCGGGGATTGAACCCCGGACCCCCAGCACAGAAGTCTGACACCTTACCCCTAGACCACCAGGTCACCCATGAGGTAGTAAAAAAACTTCATCATACAAAATATTATTGTAATCGTAAGTATTTTTTGCCTCAATATTTAAATGGATCTTGTCTCTTTATTGCCCCAAATTAGAAAAAAAAAGCTTTACAATTATTTATGTCTCCATATGTGTCTGTCTGCCTATACCTTGGGCTACAGCCTAAATGGTTTGATGAGTTTAATACAAATTTGATATTTAGATGTATTTGGTCGTACCTCGTGGAAAATCATAATATTATTCTAGCCCCTAATATATAAGTGTAATTTACTAACAACTGTTTTTTGAAGATTCAAAAATTTGAAAAACGGCACAAATGATATTCTTTAAAATATATATCTGGAGAGTTTCATCAAAATAGATAATCCATTTACATTTTTCAAAGGAAATATTTACTTTTAAGTGGATTTAATCTATAAACGAATTTTTAAATTTTTAAATAGTTAAAAAAAAAAATTGGTTTAGTAATTTTGTTCAAAATGTAAATCTAAGGAGTGTTTCACACGATAAACAAAAAAAGTATTCTTGATTTTTCCAAACAATATTTTTAGGTCAATTTAGTTATTGGCTGATTAAAAAAAAAAAAGAATAATGTTTGTGTTTTATCCAAGCTATGAGCCTTACTACCCATTCAGGTTATACATATATGTATTAATTACACTAATGAGTTAGGAATGAGTAGTGTTGTATTCTAGAATAGGCGTATTCGCATTTGTGTGGAAGGAGAGTCAAAAACAATTTTGGATCACCACCCAATCAGGATTCGAACTCCGATCTCCCTGTCATTGGCCGTCTAGTATAGCACGAGAATGTCATCTCAGATCATGCGAACCTCAAACCACAAGTCTGGTAACTGACTTGTGGTTTGGTCTTTAGTTTTTAAAATTATGTGTTTGATGTAATTAACACGGGACCCCAAAATCTCAATAATAATTGTCACTTAGAGGGAAAGAGAATTGTAAACAGATTAAAGTTATATCTTTTAAGTAACAGTTTTCCACAATCCACCACTGTTCTGTCAGTGGGGCCTTGTAAACAAGATGTCATCCCTCACTACATAGAGTACTGTAACTCTGATTCTAAAGTCATTGTAAACAAAATATATCATGCTCCATAAAGCACTGTAGCGCTAATCCTACAATCCTTGTAAGAAATATGTCATCTTTCGTGCCATAGAGCACTGTAGCTCTAATCCTACAATATTTGTAAACAAGATGTCATCACTCGCTTTATAGAGTACTGTAACTCTAATCCTACAGTCCTTGTAAACAAGATGTCATCACTCACTGTATAGAGTACGGTCACTCTGATCCTACAGTCCTTGTAAACAATATGTCATCCCTCGTGCCATAGATCACTGTAGCTCTGATCCTACAGTCCTTGTAAACAATATGTCATCCCTCGCTCCATAGATCACTGTAGCTCTGACCTGAGCCTCACACTACAGCTAGTCTGCGCCTAGAGAGTATATACAATGACTGGTCCTACCCCTGGGAAATATAAAGAAATGCAACACCCCCACATAAGATGTGTTAACCAGGATCTGTGAGGTTAGCGTTGCTAGAAACTACCCCCTCACCCCTAAGCGACAAGCCCGACATGGACCAACAGCGCAACAAGACTCGTATAATATATCATCTGACAAGTTTCATGAACTTTCCCTGTTTATTTATTTAGATTATTGTTTTTTAAAGCTTTCTTTATAACACATAGTTGTCGCAGTTATCGTAAATCCCAACCACTTTCACTCTCGACTGTATCAGGATTTGAACCAAGTTTGGCTAGTCGTGACCGTAGGTACGTTTATTTTATTTTTTACCCTCTTCAGTGATCAAATGGTCTACGGTGGCTCTCTCAAGGTAGATTGGCCTGCTGATGATAGGGAGACCGGGGTTCCAATACCGGTCAGGTCTAATGAGGTTAGTTTCTCCTAAGTGGTTTACCAACCTCGTTTCACACAAATGGGGGTACATTACCTCTAAGATACTTCCTTCCTCATCCCTACGCCAATAAAGTATTTATCATACATGCGTATGACCTGAACAGGTAGTAAGATGCAGTGATATACTAGGTTTATTTTAGATAGTTAAAAGTTTTAATATATTCTGTGCATTAGTTTCACTGTTAATTAAAATAGTTTACTATAGTACAAATTATGAAGAAATATATATTCATGTTTTGGTTAATATTTCCGAAGAAAATTAATTTCAACTGATTTTCATCAAATTTGGTAGCTCCACGCTTTATATAACCTAGCTCGAATCATTCATCTATTCTAAAATAGTCTCTGATGACATATTATCTTACTCTTAAAAAAGAAGTAAAGATTCGATATATGGTACATGCTAATTATTTTTAAATTAATCATCCTCTAATTAGGAGGTTGTTGGTTGATAATTAACGCCCTTGATGATGTTTGGTTTGGTTTTTTAGGTAGGTATTTTATCATCTTGTCATAATACCCAATCGGGCTGTAAGCATGCATATACTTATTAAGTAAATATTCTAGAACTCAAGAAGGTTGTATTTAGAAGATGTGTTGCCACATTTTAGTGGAGGGAGAGGGTAAACACCACTCTCAGAACACCAGTCTCTCCGTCATCTGCAGTCTAGTCTACTGTGAGACTGGTAGTTCTCAAACTGTGGTCCGTGGTGATGTGCCAGGTGGTACGCACAATATGAATGGGATGACATGTCCATATTTTCTTTCTCAAATAGTCTATTAGAGTTTGAGATAAGTTCTCAATAATAGCCAGTCAGTAATCTAATCTATATTTATCTGTATTATACTATTATGTAAAGATCTCATAGATAAACAAAGTCGTTATATTAATTTTCCAAAATTACCGACATGAAACTATTCTTTATTTAAAGGCTTCACTCAAAATCAAAACGCCCCGAGAAAAGACAAAATAATTTTTGGTTTATGGGGCACAAAAAACGCCAAGATCTATCATAATCTCGAGGTAAAAATTTAGCACAGCTTTAAAATTTCTCCTCTTTATTATAAAGTATATACTTGTGGTGAAATAAATCAAGAGTATCATATTGACAGTCAAACTCCGACAAATCAAATATACTTTACTCCGCAAGTACAGTAAAATTTCCTTAGGAAGAACAAAAATTTATAACGATTATACTAAACTATTAGTGTTTTTTTAACTAAGCAGAAGTACCTTGTATTGCCCGGGGTAACCGTGCAATTAACAGCGTGATTACATCAGTAAACGCCTTTCTTTGCTTCAAAACAAACAAAATCTTTTATTTTAGTTTTTCCGACACAATTTTTAATAGATTTTAAAAATCTGATTAAATATTTAAAATTCCGGCTTCAAGGTGATTATGTTTGTAAACAGGGGCTACTGTAATGTAGGCCTATATATTAAAACCATATGTAGCTTGTTATTTTATATTTTTTCAGAGTGCTTTTTTCCAGCCGAAGAGAATAAAGTTGTTATATTTAAATGAGGATAGGTTTTTTCCCTCCCTTTAAGGGCCTACAAACAAATTTTGGAATATTTATAGCAATTTTTTTTTTGATTGAATGCCATTTATTTTCTAGATATTAGCAAACTGCCGTTCTAGAATAAGAATTTCTGGAAAGCTTATATAGTATTTCCTATTTATATACAAAAATTATTGCCTTTTGTTGAAGTTTTAATAACTTACTGGTAAAATCTCTGCTATCCTCAATAATTAATTTAAAATTCTTTGTTTTAATAATAAAAATGTTAAGGAATCTTCTCAACCATCTGTGGTTTGTCTACCACATTAAGGCTGGGTTCATGGGATGAACTTAATTTCAAAACATTTATATTTAATTATAAACCAATTTGAGATTGATTTAGGACCACCTCTATAGTCAAGTGGTGAAAGGTACTGGTTACTGATCCAGGGAGTTTTCGGGTTCGCTCCCCGGTGCTTCGAGATTTCCTTTGTAGCATTGGGTCTGGAAGGAGATATATAATTCAGCCTCATGAGAACAAATGGGGATCCACTTGAATAAACAAGTCACAGCTCTGGCCTAAAAAGCTGAGATTAACGACTGGAGGTTTTGTTATGCTGACCACATGACAATCTATATCCGCATAAGGTTGGCACTATTATTATTATTAGTACCGCGTCTTACTACCCGTTCGGGTTATACGCACTTACGCTAATGGGCAATGGTAGGGTGATTGTGAGATGAAATGGAGGACCTACAGTTTAACGTGGGATCCGAACCACGGTGGAGGCCTGGAATTCCACACATTCACAAGTTGTGATTAATACACATCTTGTCAGAGGGGAAGGAAGGGTTTGGCAATCAGATAAATCTGTACCGGGACCGAGGATTGAACCCCGGACCCTCAGCACAAAAGACTGACACCTTACCCTAGACTACCAGGTCACCTGGCACTATTATAGCTAAGGGTGGCGACCACAGTATAGCTCGCTTGCGTGTTCACGCCATGGAGTTTTGATATATATATATTTTAAATTGTAGCGCACATTAGTATTTTATGATAATGTTTATTAAATAACTTTATAATGTATCATCCTTTATAAATAATAAGATATTACAGAGATAATATATTTTCTTAGAAAATTCTTACCAGTGTACACGCGGATAGTGGTTTCCACTTTATCTGATCTGATCTACCGACTGGGAATTGTTCAGATCTTTGAGTTTCGGTTGGGTGTACTGAGGGTTTATTTCCTAAATAACTTCCCAATTTCAATTCTTAAACCATTATATTCATTTCTATGCTCGTCAGTCTGTCTGTCTGTCCACATACCCGTCTGATATGGAGATATTATATTGTAATACCTCAAGACCTTACTATCATTTTAATTATATTCCTTAAGTGAAGTGTAATTTACTGACGAAAATTGTTGTTAGTTTTGTTATTTTCTATTATATACTATTTGGAAACATATCTACGATTGTGTCATGCAATTAATTTTTATTTGAACATTATCATTTCAAAATATATAAACGTCTGTTTTAGAAATACGTCACTAAACCATACAGACTCTAACCATAAAATAAACGTTATATTCTACTTTACAAAAGAAATAACCGCTGGCAAATGTTAGGCGAAACATTGTATTTTCTTAAAGTAATAAAACGTTGAGGTGTAAAAGTGGCAAATACCGTATCATAGCCGTGAATAAGAGTGAGGAAGTTGACAACGACCTTTTGACAAGGTGAATAATAATATGTTCTTTTTTTGTGCGGGCTCTCTTCAAGAAACCTCGGGTAGTTTAGGCGATGTAACTGCCGACATACAATTGGGACAAATCGTTGGGAAGTTTTGTGCTAAGTCTCGAGAAATGGTCATGCATTATACATGACAAATGTACTCGAGAACTAAAATTTATATTACAACTTTTTTTGTTGTTACACGTGAGTCTGCATGTTGTAAAAATGTTTATTACATGTTCCTTGTGAGTGTAAAATATTTATATATACGAAAACATAATACTAGTTTTTTGAAGATTTATGAGTTTTTTGTAACAATAAAAACACCTGCATCTTGAAGAATACTTAGACCTAAAAGAAATGAATAAAATAAAGAAAATAAAATGTTCTCAGAAACATCGGGGAAAAAAAACTTCGTGAACATTTGTTTAAAGGGCGTTTTATGATTACTTTGGTTTATTAAGAAATATTAATCAAAAAATATTAATTGCTTTTATTTTCATGTTTCCGTAAGACAAATATATTTAATTTGAAATCGTTTCAAAAGTAAATGTCTTATAGTTAATGCTTCTATGTTCGTGAAATGTAATTATATAAATTTTCCATTCCACGCTCTAAAATGTCTACTGTTGTTTGAAAAAAATTAGATTTCTATGTCATTTTTATTTTTAAATCAACCCAAACTTTTTTTTTAAATTTCATACTTAGAGTACTAGATTAACTATTCAATTGCTACATATATTATTTGTTAATCTTGTGCTAAGCTTTAAAATTTTAAATCTTAATCTAACTAAGATTAGAATACGATTCGAAGTTCCAAATACAAATATTTAAAATATTCAAATCAGACTCTAAATTTCAAATCCAAACATATACCATATTCGAATTCGATGTAAAATTCAAATCGTAAAGTCAAACACTTTAATAATTATAATTACTTAAAAACGTAAATCGATCCGTATAGTAAACCATTTTATTTAAATAAAATGGCCAATATTTTATTTTACTTAACAAAGCAGGGTTTATATTCGGTATTATTAATTTTTTATTTAACTTGATTCTAAACTAATCCAGTTGAATATTCTATTTGCAAAAAAAAAAAATCCATAAAAATATTTAGATTCGATTTAGCATAAGCAAGAAACAAACGAGCTATACCATGCACTGTAAAAAATCAAATGAACCAATAAATAGACGTGTTAACTTGGCTCACTACGTGATTGGCTGACAGAAACACGTGGTACAATTAAAGTAACGCAACGTGAAAGATATTTTTTTTAACATCACATCTTACTATCCGTTAGGGTTAAACGCCGATATACTGGTAACACTAATGTGTTAGGGATCAGGAAGGTTTAATTCAGGGAAGTGCAACTGCATATGTGTGAAAGGAGAGTGGAAAACCGTTGAGTAAAAAAACCACCCTCAGTGCACCCGAACGAGATCGAACCCCGACATTCTCGTCTACGGCAGTCTAATCAAACACGAGAGAAGCAGATAACGTTAAAGTTCTTCCCTGGATTACTCTTATGTTACGTTACAAGTTAACGTTAAGTTAATTGTAATCCTAGCATTATTAAAAATGGAGTTGTTTCAAATCCTTCTGGATTTATATTTTATCTTAGGACAAATATATATCAATTAGAAATTGGAAATATCTAGAAACTTATCTTTAAGAGTTTTATGGAGGTGACCTGGTGGTCTAGGGGTAAGGTGTCAGACTTCTGTGCTGGGGGTCCGGGGTTCAATCCTCGGTCCCAATACAGATTTATCTGATTAACAAAACCCTTCCTTCACTTCTGACAAGACGTGTATTAATCACAACTTGTGAATGTGAGGAATGCCGGGCCTCCACCGTGGTTCGGATTCCACGTTAAACTGCAGGTCCTCCACAATCACCCACCATTACACATTAGTGTAAGTGCGTATAACCGTAAAGGGTAGTAAGACGCGGTGCTAATAATAATAATAATAATAATAATAATAATAATAATAATAATAATAATAATAATAATAATAATAATAATAATAAAAGTTGTATGCACCTAGTTCCAATACAGAGAATAATTGATTAAACCCCCATTCGTCTAACAATCAGGGGCAGCTCGTGAGTTGTTGCCCGGGCAAGCCGGGTTTGACAGGAACTCTACCAGCAAACTGTTCCTCCCTCACCCTCCTACCATCCACTCCCAACATTAAAGGAACGATTGTGTGTGTATTATTTTATTGACTTTATAAAGTGGAGGGAGGGGGGTTTGATATTAAATAGGAAAGAACAATCTAAAGGTACAGTTCCTTCAAAACTTGCTTGACTCGGTCACAACCATCTCTGGTGATAAACATGAGCGTCAGGCACACAATAAATTAGATAGCAGTGATAGGAAGGTCAAGGGTTCGTATCTTGGAAAAGGTGTAGTAGGAATAAAGTTCTCCACGCTTGATTTATCGTTTAGTTTTTTAACACTTTTATCCAAGATAATGTGGATATACTTACTATCTCTCATTGTGTTGGTAGTAATAGTGATAATAAATACACATTTAATGGTAAGGACAACCCGAAACTGCCGCTATTAATTTAGTCAGTTTAAGGTACATTTTTCTCAAGACTCAGTAAAGATATAGTTTCCAAATTTACAACAATTATAAAACACCTTACTAAAATCAAAGTTCACCAATATTATTACTAAATAAATCAATAATTTTTTATAAATAAAATAAATCATGAAAATTCTTTTAAAGAAAAGTATAATATTTTTATTTACACAAATTTTCATTTTTTCCCTTAACTTATTTTTATTGGTGGATTCTTAATAAATGTATTAGGAACAACGGGATGAAAATCTAAGTACTATATCATAAAATGCTTTCTTTTAAGTTTACCTATAGTTTAAAAAATTGACATGTTGTGAAACAGCAGTTTAAGTCCACCATTAGATTGTATAGGAGCTATTTCTTAGTACTTTATGGACGTTTATTTTCTAGCATAAGAAATTATTATAGAAGGATAGAATTTTCATTCAAAAATCTTTGGCCGTGAAAAAAAATTATAGTGGAAAATGAAATAGCTTGCGAGTTTTTTTATGTATTAAAAGTGAATATATATTATATTCCTAAGCTATTAATATTTAAAAGTGTTATTAATTAATTATAATTTTAGTCAGAATAAAAAGTTAAATAAAATACAATATTTTTCCGAAATTGTAATTTTTTTTCTATAAGGTAATCTAATTTTACCCTTTTTGAGTTTCTTTATTTTACATTTTAATTTCAAATATATTAATTAGTATTAATAATTAAGTTTAAATTAGGAGTAATAATCAGCATTATTACTCGAACGATGCTTAAGCAGAAAGGTTATTTCTATAAAACACAATTAAATATAAAACCACGAATTTAGCGACAAACTTTACCTGCTTCAGACATATTATCCAGGTTCTGAGTGTAAATCGCAGACCAAATACCAATTAAATGCTTTTACTGATATTTTAACTATGGTCTACTCTCTAAAACTGAAGATATCTGTAGAACGAAATGATCGTCTCTAATTTTATTTTATGTTCCTTAGTTTTATATTTTTAGCACCGCGTCTTACTACCCGTTCGGGATATACACTCATGTACTAATCATGCTGATTGGTTTAGAGATTAGGAAGGTTATATTTATAGGAGGTGTACCAGAATTTGCATGGAGAAATAGTAGAAAGCCATTTAGGGAAAACCACTCTCAATACACCCGAGTGAGATTCGAACCTCTGTCTCCCCATCATCAGGAGTATAATCTATTGTGAAAGTAGTGCGTCAAACCATGAGACCATCGAAGTGGGTTAAATATACATTAGTGTATAATCTAAACATATCCAGTATCACTCAAGTAGGTCTGACTGACCTCCATCCTAATTTAAACCATGATTATTAGGCTGGTTTTATAATATAAATAATATAAATATATTATAAAACCAACCTCGGTGGTAAAATGGTCTAAAAGGTGTCACTATTACAATAAACTGTACAGCCAATAACGGAGAGCTCGGGGTTTAAAGCCTGGCGGGGTGTTTTATGGTAGGAATTTTATTAAAGGTTTTCACCCTTTCTCTGCGCTAATACCTTAAACTTCTTCTAAATTCAACCTTATTTATTTTTAACTCAAACTAGCATCATAGTGTGGTGGTAAATGCACCTGGCTAAGAGCCTAGGGTCACGGGTTCGATTCCTAGCTGGTATTTTGAGTATTTTTCCCGAAAGGGAAACTACCCCAACGGTCATCAGGGTTTGGTTAACTAGGCTTAATATAGGTATAAGTGTCTCCACTGGTTCACACCTTCATACTCACTATCACCATCACCTCATCTCATCGGGACATGGAAAGAGCCTCCATGGAAAGGATGTACGATGTCCCCTTGGACAACAGTACATTAGTACTGGCTAATATTTACACTACTGAGATACAGACTGATGTAACACAGACACGTAGGCCCTAATATTCTTATCATCCTCAACTCAATAACGTAATTAGTGTACAGGAGCATAATCTGAACGGTTAGTAAGACGTAGTGCTAATAAAATATACTTAAGCTTTGATTTACACAATAATATATTGAAATTAAAATGTTTAACTTTTACAGTTATTATTATTATTATTATATCACTGCGTCTTACTACCCGTTCGGGTTGTACGCACTCACGCTATTATGTAATGCCAGGGTGATTGTGAGATGAAATGGAGGACCTACAGTTTAACGTGGGATCCGAACCACGGTGGAGGCCTGGCATTCCTCACATCCACAAGTTGTGATTAATACACGTCTTGTCAGAGGTGAAGAAAGGGTTTGGTAATTAGATAAATCTGTGCCGGGACCGAGGATTGAACCGCGGAACTTTTACAAATAAAATTAAAATATAACATGTTGATGATTGATCTTTAGACCGGGGTTCAATTACTGTGCCCAGATGATATTTTTCAACACCTATATCATATTAAAAACCGTCGGAATGTTTCACGTGACGCTATGTTTAAAAATTCTTTGTTGACCTTTTTTTTCCATTTTTTTTTGTTTTTTCTCATGTAAACAACGTGTAATTTATTTAGACCTTCCTCCCTTTGTAACCACCTCTCCCCCTCCCCCATTGTTTATTACAGTGTCAAGCCCACAATCCCATTGTATCATTGCCAACAATACATTGTTTGAGAATAAAACTTTTTTTCTATCTCTCTTTATCATCATCACGTCTGCCTGGAAATTTCAAAGGGAAAGAGGAAGAAATAAAAAATAAACTGGTAAATTGAGGTATTTTTTTTATATTAGTTTACTTTTCGGAAAGTGTTTGCTTACCTTAATAAAATTCATTGCGAGGTTAAGAATAGCAGTGTGGATTGGGTATTTTTTTTATTTCATTTCAAAGTAGAAAAGATATTTAAAAAAAAAATAACTAAACTTTCATTTGTGTCTGTTGAATTTTTTTTTTTTTTTTTTTACTTTCTTGTGGCCCTTTGGACAAAGAAGGTATTGAGAAAAAAGAAGAAGAAATTCGAGAATCTTAATGGATGTCGACGTTTCATAGCCCCCCAGAGCTAAAAAAAATGTATTTGCATGCCATCTCTACCTGTTTGTCTGTGACTGTAACTAGAGCCAAAATCATTTTACTGATCAGATTCAAACTTGGTATCTATAATTTGTATTAAATTCCATAGAGTAATTTTTGGAATTACATATATATTCCTGAAATTAAAGAATAGTTTAATTTTGGGTAAAATTAGAAAAAAATCAATTTTCTCAAAAAAGGCCCAAAAAATTTTGTGTAAAATTCATATCCAGACACTGTAAAACATTAAGAACAATAAGGTGCATCTAATTTTCTTTAAAAATGACTTTTAAAGAATTTTGCGTAGGTAAAAATTCAAATTTTGTTCATATCTACACAACTCTTTGAGATTCTAAATAATTTATCATTGTAAAGTTGTAGATATTATTTTTAATAAACCTTTATTTGAAATAATATTTTTTTTAATAAGTATTATTATGAGCTATAGTTAATTTTTTTTGCTGGAGATTTAACAAATGGAGAGTTGAAAATACAGAGAACAAATCTTATGTTATGTAATGGTGTTTGTAATTTCGTTACACATATCTTATGAGCTATATATATTTTATAGTAATATAATATACTATATAATATATATATATATATATATATATATATATATATATATAATTTAGATAAACGAGCATTAAAGTCTGTGCAGTTCACACTATCATCTTTTTTTAAAGAAAATATATTTTCTATTTCTTACAAACATATATGATATTTTCACCTTTTAAATAAAATATTAGTATATAATTTAGTAACAAATTTGACTTATCTTTGGTGGTTCTTCCACAGCGTTGGCTGTGCAGCTCAATGAGTCCATTGCACTTTGTCACTTTTTACTTATTAGAAAGTTAAATTTGAAAAATGCAAAATTTAAATAGTCAAATATTTTATTTATTAGAGGCTCGTGTGGGGTTGTCTTTGATAAAAACGTAATTAAAGACTAATTATAGTTGGTTGTCAGCTGTAAGGGCGGGCCATCATAGATTTTCATCCTGTTCTGTATTTTAGTCTTTGTAGCAGTTTATAATGAAAAATGTTTGCTCATAAAGATATTTTGTTGAAAATCGCATACAATATTTCAAAATTTGATTCTTTATTTCAGGGTAACCCGTGAATATTTCAATCCAAAAATTCTCCACAAGAGATTTTGTTTTTAGAGTATAGTTTGTCGACGTTTCTATATATTGTTCTCTCTCTTTCAGAGACAATTCATTGACAATGGCAGTTATCCTTTATTAAAGTTTGAAAACAAAAAATTGCAATCTTAGTTACTGATGTTATTTTTTAGTGTGAAGAACAAAAAAGAATATTCTAAAATTGACTCCAAGCGCAGTTTTAAAAACTCTGGTCTAAGATTCCAGTCCCACTTTAGACCTAATTGCCAGTGACCGGATATTAGAGGTTTGAATCCCATTTGGATGTGTAACCTGATTTTGGTTGGAAGAACAGCAGAGAAAATCCAAACATATTTTATTGCGGCCATCTTTAATAATATTTTAATATATTATTTATGTTATTTTATAGGTATTGATGATATCTATCAGAGGTGACAGCTTCAGATCACATGAATTGACGTATGAATATATTAAAACTGTTTTAGTAACGTTATTGACTTCTACTGTTCTTCATACAAAAATCATACTTAGTGTGGATTTTACCAAATAGTTTTTCGTTCTCCCTCCAAGCAAATTTGGGTACACTTCTTCTAGATTTAACCCTCCTTATCCCTAACACATTAGCATAATTATTAGTACATACATGCGTATAATTCGAATGGTGGGTAAGACGTGGTACTAAACAAATTTATTAAAATAGCCCGCTTTTGTGGTCGCAGTGTCTGATGCGTTTTTCTCGCGCTATTCTAGATTGCTGGTGATGAGATCAGGGTTAGAATCCCAGTTGGGTGTACCAAAGTTGTTTTTAAATATTCTTAAATAGTTCTCCACTCTTGATTAAAAATAAAACTCTGGTACACTTCGTTTATATATTTTTTTCCCTCTATTCTATTAGCGTAATTAGTACATGCATACAACCCAAACGAGTTAAGACGTGGGGAGTAGTAGTAGTAATAGTAGTAGTAGAAGTAGTAGTCGTAATAATAAATTTAAATAATGTATGGTTATCCCCCGTGAGCTTATAAAGACCAAACATGCTAGCTTTACAATATGTTTATTATGGAATAACAAGTCGAGGTACCTGTTAATGCACCAACCACCAGAAATTTCCAGAAATAAAACAAAAACCGTGACTGTAAACTACTCCAAAGAGGGTTCCCTAGAGATTTGAAATGTTAGAGTTGGCAAAATAAACTCCTCGGTGTAGGATATGTGGTTCATTTATAAAAAAAAAAACACTAAAATATGTTTGTAACAAAAATACGTTAATCGAGTTTACATTTAAAACAGTTAATTTCGTAGCTATTATAATAATTTATGAATCACGTACTGTCAAAGAGAATTAATTATTCAATTGTATGTTTTTAATAATGTATTGTATTATTGGCTATTCCATTAATTAAACATAATTTAATGACTAGTTACATAAAATAAAGAGATCTGATTAATATAAACTTAATTGTATACTGGTATTTTACCTTTTAGCACTAATTATGTTTGTAATAAAAAATTGCGATACCCAAAATGGTTTGAATTTAAATTCATAATAAAGATAATTAAGGTTTTTTAATTGAACTTTATATTCCCAGGTAGATACCACCCCACTAGGTAAAAATCTGACATAATATAACGTTTTGTTTCACCACCAGTTAGGGCTATTTTAAATTAAACCTCAAACAGTCAACAGCCTACCAGATAAATAATGAGCTTGACATCAAGTCCTTGTATACACTGATGCGGGATACAGCAAAACTAATTTTAGATACCCTATCAAAGCTCGAAAAACTTTTTTATCAATAATTATTATAACTTTATTACAATAAAATACATTATTATCTTAAAGATCATTTGGGCTCAAACCTGATTAACTTTATAATGTATGTCATTCCTCTAATCACTAATTCACTCTGTTTACAAAACGCAGTGGTGGCTCTTGGGATTTATCCATTCTAAGCAAGATTTAACAGGACTGTAATAGTAAAATATACTTTTCCCTTCAGTAACAAACTGGACCCCTACATTCAATAAATGTATTTATTACATTATTTTGTGTGTAGTCGGTCAAATAGATAAATACATGAAGAGAACAAAAAGTCCCGATAAGCCTTGTATGCCATGGTAACAACCAACTAGCCACCACTAATTATTATTAAAAATGACATAAGTTTAGAAAATTTATATTAAATACTTTTTGGTAAACTAAAACTATTAATATATGGTTTTGATTTAAAAATGAACGGTTTTATTTCCAAAAACTATTTATGTTAATGTATTTCAAAAGCTTGAAAGTAGGCTTGATGAAATTTTCTATAAACAAAAGTATAAATTATTTATATTACTACCTTCAATATCTTCTGTAGTGAGTTAAATAATATGATACAATGTATAATAAAAAAACTAGGTACCTAATCTCATTAAATATCTTAAGAAAAATATTATTGTAAAATATTTAATTTTACAACACAGTTAAAATTTTAGAAAAGGCATAGCCTAGGTTATAAAAATGAACAAAGTTTTCATCATTACACTACAAACGTATTTTGGTAGTTAGAACATTATTAATAAATTTATTTGTGTGAAGAGTGTAATAGGCATAACTAATTATTATAGCATACAAGTTAATGAACCTTTCTTCGCAAAGGATGTGTTTTTAAAATTTATCTATATCTAAGAATATTTCAAATTTGGTCCAATAAAAATTCGATTAGCAAAATCTGAGAAAAATACCAATAAGTAGTATTTTTGAAGTTGCCATCTTGATTCAAAATGGTAGACGGTGATTTTAACTACACTGTATGTTATCCAAACTTCCAAGCTTTGTCCATGCGAAATTTCAGAATATTCGTTGAAGTGCTTTTTGTGTGAAAAAGTAAAAGACACCAACTCACGTTTATAATTATATTAGTAGTACGGAATATTTAATTTATGATTACAAAAACCTTTCAACCTGTGACTTTTTATTTAGTTGGATTGTAGTATAGGTCCCAGCAAATGTAATATTAACCAGGCGTTCTAAATTACTTAATGATAATATTAACTTATAATATCAAATAAACTATTTAGGGCGTTCATAATAGTCTACAAGTATTCGGTTTTTTATTGTGTATGGACGATAATCAAATTATCGTCATAAAGCAATAATAATTCTTAGGAGTACGTATATATGGCAGTAAAAGTAATTGATTTTTTGTTTATTCATTCATACGCCAAACCATGTGTTATACAACATTCCTCTTTGACATAGGATGTGAATTTTGGTAGTCATAACAAATTTTGTTAGTTTCATTCTTTCAAATCTTACAAACTACACTTTCTTTGTCAAATTTTACAAAATGTGCTAACTATTTATGTTTGTGACGTGTTTAACTTTTTTTAAATAAATGGTTTCCATCCCACGACACACAAACTAACGTAATCTAAGATAGTTCTTGCCCATTCAAGACAAATATTTGCTACGCTTATTAATTTTGTATTCAATATTTACGCTTTAAATTACACATAGTATAGAGATGGAGAAGGTAGAATTTATAAGAAATATATCCTCATTTTCATTTACGAAAAGTGCAAAATAATTTAGTAAAAACAACCCCTATATCTCCTGAAAATAATAAGAGCCTCACCTTCCAGTGACTACCAAACCAGGCCAAGAGAATGACGCCTTGATCCACGTGCCCAACGATGCAGACAATATAAAACTGGAGACACAAAGTTTAACATATACTATTTTATGTACGTTTTATCGTGAAGTTGAAAAATAGATTTTATTTAAGGAACTAAACAACAAAAGTTGGTCAATATTTTATGAGAAAATTTAATATTTAACATGAATTTAACGAAGAAAATTAGTGTATTATAAAAAATGAGAGAGATTAAAGAGAGCACAATAAACTTCAATGAAAGAAGATGGAAAAAATAAGTTGTGTTGGGAGAAATGGTGAAAGATTTTCCCTTAACTCATCCCCACATTTAACATTCATATATTATGAGCTTCAAACTAAATTATCAGTTCCTTATTTTTTTAAATATATATTTGTTTATATTTAAATTTTAAAGATGTAATATTGATTTCCTCTGCTTCAAGCCTTTGAAATTTAATTTAAATTGTAATAAAAACACATTATTTAGTAACTTGTTTGAACAAATGCCCATGTTCCCAAATTTGATTTAATTTTTCAGCTTGGTTACATTATATTACAAATTTTTGCCTTGAATGATATGAAATAATTATGGTGATACCATCATTCAGAAGTAATATCTAGCGCTTGGCTTGTGTGTGTGTCTCGTTAAATAATGGTTCCAAAAATATATTACGTTTGTAAGTCATCTGTTGTGTAACACTAATACTATAAATCATTTTGACACCCCAGTTCTAAACATTATCTTTATTTGCGTGTCTGTTAATGGTCACCGCGATAGAATTTGAAATAATGTCCAGGTGTCAGGCAGTTATGCATTCTACTAGTAAGTTATCCCATATATGAAATTTAATAATTGTTAAAAACAAGATCATGGTCAAAACAGCTTAGTTTTTTCATGACAGGGCTATAAAACTATCACTGGCCCCATGTGTAGCAATTCTTAGTCTGGTTTGAATACAAAAGATCGAAGCATAGTAATATTTAAGGACGCAAACCTATGCATTTGGATATTTCAATAATAAATACATGCTACGTTCAAGATAATATATTCGCAAGTTTTAGAATGTGCACACTGCTTTTATCCTGAATTCTAGCAAATCAAAATGCCTTAAAATTAAAATTAAATATTTTACAAGGTAAATTAATCATAATCTATTCCCATATTTAGTTCACTTTATTTAAAAGTATCGGCTACTAATTTAAGTTAATTTTACTAATCAAAATACCTTAAAATTAAATATTTTATAAGGTAAATTAATCGTAATCTATTCCCATATTTAGTTCACTTTATTTAAAAGTATCGGCTACTAATTTAAGTTAATTTTACTAATCAAAATACCTTAAAATTAATATTTTTTTTATCTGAAGTATTTTACGTGTACTTTCTAAACAAACTGATTATAATAACACACGATAATTTCTATGAGCAAACGCGAAAGGATCTACTAATTCTGCAAGGAAAGGCCTTACAGGGTTATTTTTCATTCCACAATCAACGTGAGACCCAAACGGCTTTACTTCCTCTACAAAGGAAGTTTTATCCCACGGATTTTAATCTTTAAAGAAAAATCTCTTGACCCCGATTGGATTTGAACCCATGAACATTAAGTATTGAGGTGAGCATTTTACCTCAAGGTCACTGAGGTCATACATTCTTATCTTAATGGAATATATTATAGACCTATCTTGTAAGCTGAGCCATGGTGGAAAAATGCAAGGTACATTTAGTAACCTTTCAGGGTAAATGAGGGGTACATAAAATAGATCGGTTGTTACCTATTTCAGTGGCTATATGGTCTAAGGCATTACTCTCTTTTTAGACTGGCCTATTGAAAACATGGGGTATGGAAGTCCACTGAGGGTGTGTATATATATATATATATATTATTACTATTATTATTATTATTATTACGGATAGTGTGCGAAAGCTGGATAATGTCGATATTAGCCGGGAGATGTCGACATTATCCAAGTGCAGTGGATATAGTAAGAAATAGAAAGTTATTTATCTCATTTTCGACCCTATCCTAATAATATCCTTGACACTAGCCAGCAAGACTTGTATAACTTTGAACACTATTTGTAAAACCAAGCCCGCGTGATTACGGATTATATCTTAGAACGTCATTTTGATCTCTAAAATAGAATCATAGCAATGCACTAACATTCAAATGCCTCATTTTGATTCGTTCTTTTCCACTAGCCTGGATTAAACAAACATAGCCTAAAATCACCTGATATAACCTAAACTAACCTAACCTAACTAACCTAACTTCAACTCTTAAACTTTAACATTATTCAAGTGTGGGTGGATAATGTCAATATTAACCAGATGAATTTTGAAAAATATTTTATAATCACATCTCATTTAACATTATCCACGTATTTTGAATTATTTCAACATTATCTGGATAATATCGACTTTATCCAAGCTCGAACTTTACCCGTTTCATATATATATATATATATATATATATATATATATATATATATATATATAGTACCACTACCCTTCCACGTAGATACCAGTAGATTACCTCTGAAATGCTTCCTTATTATTATTATTATTATTATTATTATTATTATTATTATTATTATTATTACTAGCACCACGTCTTACTACCCGTTCGGGATATACGCACTTACGCTAATGTGTAATGGTAGGGTGATTGTGAGATGAAATGGAGGACCTACAGTTTAACATGGATCCGAACCACGGTGGAGGCCTGGCATTCCTCACATTCACAAGTTGTGATTAATACACGTCTTGTCAGAGATGAAGGAAGGGGTTTGGCGATCAGATCTTCCTTATTCATCTCTACCCCATGAGAGTAATTTTTCATACAATCTTATAACCTGAAAAGGTTAGTAAGACGCCATGATAAAAAAAAACTTTGTTGTTGTTAATATCACTCCAATGTAGACACGTTTGTCTAAATTTGAAAAGGGTCGAGTTTCTCGTAATGATTTGTAATGTTCACTAACACGAATAGTAGGTGACCTGGTGTTCTAGGGGTAAGGTGTCAAACTTCTGTGCTGAGGGTCCGCGGTTCAATCCTCGGTCCTGGTACAGATTTATCTGATTGCCAAACCTTTCCTTCACCTCTGACAAGACGTGTATTAATCACAACTTGTGAATGTGTGGAATGTCAGGCCTCCACCGTGGTTCGGATCCCACGTTAAACTGTAGGTCCTCCATTTCATCTCACAATCACCCTACCATTACACATTAGCGTAAGTGCGTATAACCCGAACGGTTAGTAAGACACGGTGTTAATAGCAATAATAATAACACTAACATGAATAACTTTGAAAATCTGTGTAAGCAAAATGTCCTATTCCCCCTTAACCCTTCTCAAACCCCTTTTTCACAAGCGGTGGCTGTAACGCTAAAAGACGGGGCCCGGTGTTGGAAACGGCAGACATACGGTCGTGGTAGTCTGTCTCTCTCTTCCCTGCTGCGTTCTGTAACAAATGTTGACCGGAGCCTCTCCCCCTACTAATTTGGTAGTGTAATGTACTGTTCACGGTACGAGGAGTTGAGAGATTTATGTTCTTCAGGTCACACAGCCATTAAGCTAGTTGAGTAAAAGCGGTAGATGGAGGTAGACATTTAGTTGGCGGTATCAGGTAAACTACCGGATGCCTAACCTCTACTTTGTCAAACCTCTCGTGTAGAGTCTACCTCAACAGAGGAACACGGGTATAAAGTATTAATACATGGATGGAGGACCCGCGGATAGAGACGGGAAACACAAAATTATCAGTTATTATTTCTGTAGAATAATTTCAACCGATTAAATAGGTAATAATAATAACAGTATAGTATTAATTAGTGGTGGTTATAGTAGTAGTATTATTTATTATTAGTAGTAGTAGTAAAAAAACACCTGCTTCAGTGGCAGCATGGTCCAACGCACTACTCTCGTAATAGACTAAACTGCCGATGGCGGGGAAATTGGGGTTTGATTCCGGTCGGGTGCACTGAGGGTGGTTTTTTTAAAATTTGTTTTACACTCGCACTCCACACAAATACGGGTGCTATTTCTCTAAATTCAACCTTCCTCATCCGTAATACATTAGCGTAATTAGTATATAGGCGTATAACCCAAACGGGTAGTAAGACGTAGTGCTTAAAAAAAAAATTGTAAAGAAAAAATGAATGCGAGCCTTTGTAGACCCGATGTATTAATAAATCACACTTATTTTTGTTATCATCAATAATTTAGCTAAAATAAGTTTAAGGTTGGCTCGACATTTGTATTCCCTCCCCCCGCCTCCTATCCACCCCTCCCCACTCCCGTTCCCTCTTCTTATAACCCACTCATCTCTTAACACATTATATCTTGAAGTAGATTAGGCTCTAATAGGACCCCTGCACGATCAGTCAGACTGTCAGTATTAATAAAGTAATAATTAATACTGAGAATCTGACTGGTCGTGTAGTGGCAGTACTGATGGACTGATGGACTGATGGACGGACTCACAAAAATACTGATGTGATCAAAATTTTCTGATCCATTAGTCCTGCAAGTGGTAGAAGAGACTGACAGTAGTACTGACCGTAGTACTGACCGTGTTCGTACACTCGTCAGTATTTCCTTCAGTCTCAGTAGCAAACATAGATTGCCCACATCTTTTTCTTATCATCCATGTTGTTGCGCGGTGCATGCAGGAGCTGAGACTGATAAAAATAATGATACGAAGACTGACCTTGTACGGTACCGTTGTAAATACTGGTGCATATTGTCCATCTAAAAGGGCTGACAGTCTGACTTATTATGTAGGGGCCCTAAAAGTGCCACCTCACCATTTAACCCCTACACCGATTCAAAATTTCCCCGAAAAGGTTCATTTCCACCTGCAACTCTTGAGGTGTTTGTTGCCATCTTTTTTTGTCAATTATATATAAATATTTTTTTAACACCGCATCTTATTTACTGTTTGGGTTATACGCTTATGTAATGATTAAGCTAATGGTTTTATGGATTAGGAGGTTATATTAAAAGGAAGTGTACCCAAATTTGCTTGGAGGGAGAGTTGAAACCATTTTGCAAAAAAAGCAGCCCCGACCGAGATTCATACCTATATCTCGCCATCATCGGCAGTCTGATCTACTGTGAGAGCAGTGAGTTAGATCATGTGGCCATATTGATCTAGATTAATTAAATTAAGAGTTTGTTGGTCTGCCATTAACATTGCGCGGTATCTGCCGTTCAAATACATTTTTACATTATTAGCCT
Source organism: Timema podura (assembly GCA_033556935.1). Classification (NCBI taxonomy): domain Eukaryota; kingdom Metazoa; phylum Arthropoda; class Insecta; order Phasmatodea; family Timematidae; genus Timema; species Timema podura. Next base: position 3,272,748 of record JAVRXN010000002.1, read on the forward strand.
CTGTACACGAACATGAACACAGTGAAGCCAGAATATTTAAATTTGGATTAGATTTTTTTTAATTAGTTAAAAACGTGGTTGGAAGAAAAACTATTGTGAGGTTAGCCCGGGCATTGGAAGAAAAACTATTGCGAGGTTAGCCCGGGAAAGCTGGGTACTTCTGCTATTAATTTATAAATTAATAGGAATCTATTTTTAGCTCTGCCAGTATATGAGTTGTGTAGTCGCATGGTCTAAGACGTCACCCTCGTAGTGGACTAGACTGCTGATTACGGAGAGATCAGGGTTTAAATCCTTGTCGGGGGTACTGAAGGTATTTATTTCTAGATAGTTTTTTACTCTCCTTACACTTCCTCCTAAATTAAACCTTACTCATCCCCAGCTCATTAACGTAATTAGTACATTTGCTACCACCTTCGTTGATTGGGTGGTCTAACGCGCTACTCTCGCAATAGACTAGACTGACTATGACGGGAAGATCGAGGTTCGAATCTTGGTCAGGTATATTGAGGGTGTTTTTCCCCAAATTGTTTTCCACTCTTCATCCACGCAAATTCGGGTACACTTCCTTTAAATGTAACATTCCTACTTCCTTAAAACCAATTTCGTGACTAGTACATAATTTTATAATCTGAACGGGTAGTAAGACGCAGTGATAAAATGAAGTACATATGCTTACTGAGATGCAGTGCTACAAAGTAAAACAGTGATATTACATATTTTAAATCAGATGAGTTCTAAACATACACATTACACACGTTTTAAATCTCGTCCTCAAGCTAAACACTTAACGTAGATCAGTTGAGTTTCTCTATTATAGCTTCACTACTATCGGTGGGCCTCAATGAACTGTTCCCGTTACTCGCCCGTTAACAAACTCGTGTTGACTCAAAACTTCCCGTGTTTTTTTTGTTTTTTTTTACCTGCAGACACTCTCCCGATACCCACGTGGGCTAGTCATGAGCCCACATTACTAATTTACATTCTCTCTCACCCTGAGGTGACATAACTCCGAAGTGGGTTTCACCATTTCTTACTGAATATATTACCAGCATGGCACACAAATGTTGTTCATAGAGCTTTTATGCTACTCCTCTGGTAAAACTTTGCTTCCACTTCTCTGGTAAAACTTTGTTACCACTCCTCTGGTAGACTTTTGTTGCTACTCTTCTGGTAGATCTTTGTTACCACTCCTCTGGTAGACCTTTGTTGCTACTTCTATGGTAGAACTTTAAAGATATTGTTAAAATAAATCAAGCCCAACAATTAAAACCACTTCTTTCAAAGATGTATGTTTGGATATTGGTTATATTAATAAATAATAAATACCACCCCAATGATTTATTAAACCAAGACTTTATTTCCACAACAAGCTGACGAGGAAGAATATTTACATGAGTTTACTACCCCCAAGTCCAAAGGGAAAGTAATCCATTTTTGCACGTCAAACTTCTGGTAGTTGTACTCAGTCTCATTACGTAAACAACTCATGAAGGTGCTGTGGTGACGTCACTAAACAAACGCGTAGTTGGCAAACGAACGAAAAGGGTGAAACGTTACATGACTAATGAGTCAAGACTTGTGTAAAAAAAAAATGTTCAACTACCAGTGTAGAAAGTCCATGTTTTATTTTTAAAGGGCGGTGAATTATTCCTCTGAAAATATTTTTTTAACGTACTTTAGAGTTTTTCCGCTTGTTTTAAGGTTGGAGTGTAGGGAAGGTGAGTTTTATAGCAAAACAATTTTGGGCCAAAATAAATATAATATTGCTCCAGTAGAAACAGAGTTTAATTATTTTCTTCAGCTGGCGATATCAGGGGCTTTTGAATATTCGTCATAAGCATAGCGGCATTAAATGAAGAACTTTTTTTTAATGAAGAGCAAAAAGGTCGTCATTAAATCACAGGAAACCCTTGATAAATATTCAAGAACTGTTGATATCACCATGTTGAGAAAATTAAACTTTATATTTCTACAGAAGAATTTTCTTATTTAATTCAACAAAGAGATGTTTTTTATATAAAATGTTTCATAAATACTACCCTTAACTCACATTAAATACGGTGTCTTCACTGTAAAAATTTAAATAAACAACTGGAGAGCTGCAATGGTATATTTTTTTAGCCCCACTTATTGCTAGCCGTTAGTGTTATACTCTTATGTACCAACCACACTTAAGGTTTCAGGGATGAGGAGGGTTATATTTAAAGGAAATGCACCCACATTTGCTAGGATAAACAGTAGCTGGAAACAATATAGGATATACCTTGCTCAGTGCATCGGTTGAGATTTGAACCCTAGTTCTCCTGTCACTGGCAAGACAGTCTAATCGCGATACCTTTGGCCAGTCATGTAAAATTCGTGGCTCTGTCCTTGATTGTGTTCGGACCGCGGACCTTAAGATGAAGCATCATGCATTGCAGCCTTGTTCTTCGTTTTATAAACTTCGAGGGGAGATACGACATTTGGGGATTTTGCATAATTTGAAGAATTCTGTCATGTGAGGTTGGTGTAACAAATATTTACTCTTTCTTTTTCTCAGGGTTCAAATCCTGGCTTAGTATACAAAGGTACTTTTTCCTCTACGCTCTAGAGTCTTCAACCCTACCTCGTATAGTGTGAATAATCTATCTCGGTGGTCTTTCCTTAGGATCCGATGATCGTGGATTCAAACCCAGCTGAAGTCGACGGATCTTTCTTGAGCTATTAAAATACGTTGCACAACTTCCTTCGGAGGGGAAGTAAAGCCGTTGGTACCATGTCGATTGTGACATGCAGAAGAACCCTGGACGGTGTGTAAAAGATATTTCCAAGAAAAATTGGTAGGCTCTTTTGATCTAGCTCATAGAAATTCTCGTGTGCTGATATAATCAGTAGGTTAAGAAAGTGTATGTTAAATATCATAGAAAAAAAGGTATTAATAAATTCTGGTAGCTTGTATTAGTGGTAAGATGGATAACCGGGGAGAATCGACTTATTCTATTTATTCTAATTAAATTTATCGTGATTATTAAACCATGGGAGCTCTCTTTTAAATATAGTACGATTTCGGTAGGAAGAAACCTTTAGAAAATACAATCATATAATTCTAACGCTCAGAATTGATATAATTTTACTATATTATTTGTGTGATTTTATAGTTATTGATGATATATTACAAAAATGACATATGCAGATCACATGACTTGGCGTACATTAAAATAGTTTTGTTTTTAAAATGTATTCCAGCAGAGTTTGACGGTCAGACATTCCGCTGGCAATGATGGAGATTTAACTGGCACCTTAAGTTGGGCCACCATATAGGTGAATTTATATCATCCCATTGAGAGGATCTGATGATAATGATTATGATCATGTTGTGCCAGTAGAAGTTGTAAACCTAACTTGAGCCTAATTAACCAGATCATGGCAATCATAGGAACAATTATGATTAGGAACAAATATGATACCACCGGTAAGTGAACCTATAACCTCTAGAATAGTATCCAATAATGCCGACTATTAGACCAAAAGGCCACCCTGGATGTAGTAGTTTCTCTAGCTATCAAATAAGCCTATAAATGTTTAACTATAACTTTTAATAATTTTTTTATGTATTTAACGTGCATTTTCTAACCGACTGATTATATTAGTACACGACTTATAAACTAACTTAAATCTAAAATAGATACAACATCCAGCCACGGCCATTAATTTATTACTGATAAATGGGAAACCCACATTTCTCCAATGATAAATTGTTCGGCCATGCCAGTAATTGAACCCAGGACCCTTGCTCAGTAGACAGACAATCTACCGACCAAGTTAAGGTATCAGCCTTACCTCTTAATTCTTCATGCCTTGCCTGTTACTGCCACAAGAGAGGGCACAAGATGTCCGTCATAAAAATCTGATTATTTAAGCTGAGTTGGTAATGCATCCCTCCACTGAGCCAAGGGTTCTTGGGTTTGATTTATATCATGGACGAAAAATATATTAAGTGAAGAAGTTGTTTTTCTCCTTTCGCGATGATGGGCATGGTACTTGTAAAAATGTATTTTAAAATGTTAGTTTGTCTGGGAATCACTTTTAGATATAATCAGTCGATTAAAAAAAAGAAGTGCATGTTAAATACCTCTAATAAAAATTATTTACAAATAAATAGAGCTATTGAAATACTCCATCCAATATATTACAAGAAAATTAGTAACATTTTAAATTTTGGTGACCAAAAGTATTTTTATGAGAATTTATTGAAGCTTTGGGTACAACCCAATTTTCAGAGGAATGGTCGTACTTTTAAATATTCATAATTCAAGCTATGTGATCTTCACCTGTCATTTTTGATAGATAATTTCAATAACTATAAAATAATAATTATAAAAACATAGTAAAATGTTATCAATGTAAAGCATAAAAAATAATTGTTTGTAGTTTTTTTTAAAAGGAGCTTCCTATAAAACATAGATTCAAAATTCTATAAAGAGCTGTCACAATAAACGTAATGAATGTTTTAATTAATCTGCTTTTATAATCAGTGTACATGTTATCCAGTGATCAACACAATGAAATGAATTCCATTAAAATTTATTTCTTTCACAATAACCCGAGGTTATTTTATGCTAAATAACCAAGTCAGTTCTGCATATTTTCAGACTGAATAGTATTAATAAAGTAACGCAGGAAACAGGCTGTACATTTGTTGTTTTTTACTTTCTCTCTATCTTACAGGTAGAGAAAGTATTGTGATCGTCAAAAAAATCGAACTCGAGATTTTGATGAATTTTGACGTTTCATGACTTCCTGAATCCGAAAAAGTGGTTTTTGAATTTCCGTCTGTCTGTCTGTCTGTCTGTCTGTCTGTCTGTCTGTCTGTCTGTCTGTCTGTACCTCCAACTAGAGCCTAAACTATTTTACCGATTGAGCTGAAACTTGATATCTAGGGTTTTCATAGGGTTGCCCCGAGGGGTTTTTGGAATTGGATATCTACCCTAAAATTAAGGGTAGTTTACTGAAGGGCGAAAAGAGAAAAAGTCGATTTTCTCAAAATCGGCTCTAACGATTTTGATTAAATTTCATTTATGAACATAAATAAATATTTCAAACAAAATGGCTACTCTCAATATTTCGGCAAAATCGTTTTAAGGGCTCCGGTCTGATGCGTAAATTTACATTTTTTATAATAGCTCCGAAACTATTTGAGATATGAAATTACTTAGCATTACAAATATGTATAAATATTTATAATACAAATATTTTATTCGAAACATATTTTTATAAAATCAATAACTTTCAATATATACGCAATTATATATATATTTTTAACTTTTTGGGCATTAAAGCTTAAGTATTGCGACCGTAAGAAAAACTAACCTGAAATGTTGATGGATGTCGACGTCTCATGACCCCCCGAACCCTTAAAAATAGTCTTTGCAATGCCGTCTGTCTGTGTGTCTATTAAAACTTAAAATTAAGGGTAGTTTACTGAAGGGCAAAAAGAGAAAAAGTCGATTTTCTCAAAATCTGCTCTAACGATTTTGATTAAATTTCATTTATGAACATAAATAAATATTCCAAACAAAATGGCTACTCTCAATATTTCGGCAAAATCGTTTTAAGGGCTCCGGTCTGATGCGTAAATTTACATTTTTTATAATAGCTCCGAAACTATTTGAGATATGAAATTACTTAGCATTACAAATATGTATATATATTTATAATACAAATATTTTATTCGAAACATATTTTTATAAAATTAATAACTTTCAATATATACGCAATTATATATATATTTTTAACTTTTTGGGCATTAAAGCTTAAGTATTGCGACCGTAAGAAAAACTAACCTGAAATGTTGATGGATGTCGACGTCTCATGACCCCCCGAACCCTTAAAAATAGTCTTTGCAATGCCGTCTGTCTGTGTGTCTATTAAAACTTAAAATTAAGGGTAGTTTACTGAAGGACGAAAAGAGAAAAAGTCGATTTTCTCAAAATCGGCTCCAACGATTTTGATTAAATTTCATTTATAAACATTAATAAATATTCCAAACAAAATGGCTACCCTCAATATTTCGGCAAAATCGTTTTAAGGGCTCCGGTCTGATGCGTAAATTAACATTTTTTATAATAGCTCCGAAACTATTTGAAATATGAAATTACTTAGCATTACAAATATGTATATATATTTATAATACAGATATTTTATCCGAAACATATTTTTATAAAATCAATAACTTTCAATATATACGCAATTATATGAATTTTTTTAACTTTTTGGACATTAAAGTTTAAGTATTGCGACCGTAAAAAAAAAACTAACCTGAAATGTTGATGGATGTCGACGTCTCATGACCCCCCAAACCCTAAAAAATAGTCTTTGCAATGCCGTCTCTCTGTGTGTCTATAAAAACTTAAAATTAAGGGTAGATTACTGAAGGACGAAAAGAGAAAAATTTGGTTTTCTCAAAATCTGCTTAAACGATTTTGATTAAAATTCGTATCTAGGCGTTGATTAAGATTATAAATAAACTGGCTATTTTCATTTTCCTATGAAAATGATTTTTAGGGTACATTACAGAAGCGTTAATTTCCGTATCTCCACAACTATTGGAGAAACTAAACAACTTATCATTGCAAAATTGTAGGACTATTAGAAATAAAAAACTTTTATTTGACATATATTTTTATAAAAACAGCAGTTTCTGAGATATTTGCAAATATATTAATACAATTTTGTGAGCTTTAGTTGTAAACATATACTACTTAAGTCTTAACGCAATAATACTCCAATGCCATAGAGTAATTAAATATAAGTAAGTATCTAAAAAAAAGTATGTTATTTTTCCTTAAATCTCTTAGGAGAAATCTTTGCATAGCAATGATCTATCTCCATTTTAGACTCAATAGTCAATATTTACATTTTTTATTAGTCAAAATGTATAAATGAATAATTAAATATCAATGCGATGACTTGAAGATCTGCAACACCTTTTAAAATGTTAAAATTTTAACCAGAAATCGAAATTTTAATACGAAGTGTTGACCCTTGTGGAAGACATTAAACTGTTTGAAATGTTCTTAGGTGGACAAAGATGCGCCTCTTTTCTCATTGATTCTATATCATTGTATATTATTTTATGCGTGTTCTTATGTGGAGTGGTGATGATACAATGTACATTATTCCGTTCAGATATCTTACGAGTTTATAGAAAGAGAGAGAAAGTCTGTGCGGTGTGCCGTACCATTTATTTTTGTGTGTGAAAGCAAATTTTCGCGTGCGAAGCAGAATAATAATATAGATATATGTATACGTTGGGTTTTTGTACCCAGCTTTGTCTACAAGCTAAAACCTGGCAAGTTTTCTGTAATCTTGTTTAGTATTTTTTTAGCCCGCGTATTTAATGTTCACTTTCTAAATAAAGAGTAGTATTAGCACACAAATGTCCAACTAATTTATTTTACACAGGACAGGAACACCCGACAGTAAAACAGTCAGCCGTGAAGCCAAGAATCGTGTGTGTGTGTGTTTATATGTATGTGTGTGTATGTATGTTTCCACTTAATATAAAAGAAACATCCAAATGGTTATTTTCACAAAATGTTCTTTCAATATTATAAAAACTGTTAGAAGGGAAAAGTAACTAATAAATGGTTTGTTGTGAAAGTTTTGACAGTCAAAAGTGATAACTTAACATATGATCTTGAAGAAGATAATATGGTTTGGCAGATGGATACGTTAGATTATCGCTGACAGCTTTTGTTAGCTGTCACCTAGGGTGGATGGACTATTCAAATAAAACTGTAGTAACGATAATAACATGGAGGGAGGTCTACTGTTCACAGAACTACTAGTAAGACTGTAGTAACGATAATAACATGGAGGAAGGTCTACTGTTCATAGAACTACTAGTAAGACTGTAGTAACGATAATAGCATGGAAGGAGGTCTACTGTTAGCAGAACTACTAGTAAGACTGTAGTAACGATAATAACATGGAGGGAGGTATACTGTTCATAGAACTACTAGTAAGACTGTAGTAACGATAATAACATGGAGGGAGTGAGGTATATTGTTCACAGAACTACTAGTAAGACTGTAGTAACGATAATAACATGGAGGGAGGTCTACTGTTCACAGAACTACTAGTAAGACTGTAGTAACGATAATAACATGGAGGGAGTGAGGTCTATTGTTCACAGAACTACTAGTAAGACTGTAGTAACGATAATAACATGTAGTGAGGTCTACTGTTCACAGAACTACTAGTAAGACTGTAGTAACGATAATAACATGGAGGGAGGGAGGTCTACTGTTCACAGAACTACTAGTAAGACTGTAGTAACGATAATAACATGTAGTGAGGTCTACAGTTCACAGAACTACTAGTAAGACTGTAGTAACGATAATAACATGGAGTGAGGTCTACTGTTCACAGAACTACTAGTAAGACTGTAGTAACGGTAATAACATGGAGGGAGGTCTACTGTTCACAGAACTACTAGTAAGACTGTAGTAACGATAATAACATGGAGTGAGGTCTACTGTTCACAGAACTACTAGTAAGACTGTAGTAACGATAATAACATGGAGGGAGTGAGGTATATTGTTCACAGAACTACTAGTAAGACTGTAGTAACGATAATAACATGGAGGGAGCGAGGTCTACTGTTCACAGAACTACTAGTAAGACTTTAGTAACGATAATAACATGGAGGGATGGAGGTCTACTGTTCACAGAATTACTAGTAAGACTGTAGTAACGATATAACATGGAGGGAGGTCTACTGTTCACAGAACTACTAGTAAGACTGTAGTAACGATGATAACATGGAGGGAGGTCTACTGTTCACAGAACTACTAGTAAGACTGTAATTACTATTATAACATGGAGAGAGGTATACTGTTCACAGAACTACTAGTAAGACTGTAGTAACGATAATAACATGGAGGGAGGTCTACTGTTCACAGAACTACTAGTAAGACTGTAGTAACGATAATAACATGGAGTGAGGTCTACTGTTCACAGAACTACTAGTAAGACTGTAATTACTATTATAACATGGAGGGAGGTCTACTGTTCACAGAACTACTAGTAAGACTGTAGTAACGATAATAACATGGAGGGTGGTCTACTGTTCACAGAACTATTGGTTAGTGCTAGCTTATGATCTGATAGCTATCAAAAGTGACAGCAGTAGAACCCATGACTTGACGTATGAATACATGAAAATATATATTGGCTTGTATAGCTCTTCTTATGAAAACCAGACTGTATATTTTAGTTTCTTACCAAACATAACCTACCGGGGTCAAATTACATCCACGAAGTCTTTTGAGGCTCTACCCCCCGTAAGGAACTGTGTTTGTACAAAACCCAAGAAGTTTCTCTACTCGCGCAAAGGGACTAATACAAGTCTACAAGTTAACATGTAGTTCAGACAACTTCATGAGCTCTTTCTCGGAACTGATCAATTATACATCCGAGCAATTCAATGGCGTCCATTTGCGTTACCCCCTCCCCCTAGCCTTTATTCCTTTTCTCTTCCTCCTCCTACCCCTTTCACGTATCCGCGTAATTACCTACGTCCCGTCCGGTGAGGAAATGGACTTAATCAACCTATCCCCCTTTTGAAAGTGGGCGTTAGGGACCAGAGAGACGTACACACACACCTCCCCCTCAAATAGAGCAAGTTTACTTCTCTCGCCGCTAACAGCGCTGCTAGACGTTTAATTGGAGAGGACCTTAGAGGAACCAAGGGTCGGAAAAGCTACCGGTACACGGTTGACGGAACACAGAGTCCACGTGAATTGAAAGTTGTGCTAGAGTCGTTGTATAACTACAGTAACAATTTTCAAAGGATGGCGGGACTTTTAGAAAATACGAACTTATTAATTGGTTTTTTCTGTCAACATTGATAACATTTTACTATTATATTAATGTTTTGTTAAAGATTTTAATAATAATTAGATTAGTTCATGGATATAGAGGAACGTAAGCTGGACCTTTAATCTTCATTTATAAAGAATCAAACAGCCGAAGCTATTATTTGTGGTTTTTAATGATCTAGATATCATATTCTGAAAATTGCAAAATGACACTTAGGCACGGGAATCGAACCCAAGACTGTTGGCTAAGTACGCCAATGCTCTAACCACTTAGATATACAGGAATCGTCCCATGGTTAGGGTCATTCTTCACTCATATTTTAGGGCAGAGTCTATGATGGACGTGCGGAAATTGTCAGCTACATATGAGTGTTTAATATCACGAGCTATCAGATAACGCAGCCACCCTTGACTCGGTAGTTGGCTTAATACTGCGATTTATAAAGTTTATGTTCAAATTCCGTTATGAGCTCAAGACCTGGTGAGATTACTGTATGATAGCTTATTTAATGAAGAAATTTATTTATTTATTTTGGCCTAAAAAAACTTTTATTTTTGCTATACAAATGGTCAAATTATGGACCCAAACTCTCATCACCTCACCCTTTTGTCAATGAGTAGAAGGTCAATAAAATGTAATATACAATTGTATTGTTTAAATACAAGCCTTTTAAACAATCACACACTGATATCAGGGGGAGATAATGTGAGCGTTCCTCCCAAATTAATCTGCAACTAAGTTCATATCCGTTCAGGTGAAATTAGAAACAACGGCATATAAGATCTCTAAAACAAATATATGTTAAAATATCAGTAAGATAAAACAATTTGTCCACCAAATATTCGTGACATGGTCGATCCGTACGTTTTGAATACAAAACTGTTCCATCCAAGCCGGGGGGAAGGGAGAAGAGAAGGCGGTTTGGAGGTCATTTAACAATTCTTTCTTTCTTTTTAAAGCTGCTGACCTGAAGGAAGTGAAATGGATGGTTGGGTAGTTTAACTTTGGTGCGTTTCAGAGTTTGAGTAGATAGAAAGAGAGAGGAGAACAAAATGGAATGAACCTTTTACTCCTTTGGACAAGAGTTTTCTGATGTTGGTCCATTGTCTTTCCGTAATGAAACTATGTGGTAAATAACAAAATACTCTATTTTACAAATAAACAAAAGTTATTTTGTACAAAAAAAAAGTCTACAATATTTCTTCTTACACAAAAGTCAAAACGGATTTCAGATTTTACGTATATGTATTAATTACACCAATATGTTGGGGATGAGTAAGATTGAATATAGAGTAAGTGTATCCGCATTTGCGTGGAATTAGAGTGTAAAACAAGTCATAAAAAAATTGCATTTCACTCGACCGTGATTTCAAACCCGATCTCCCCCGTCATTGAGCCAGTTCTACCCAGCCTCCTTTATCAAACATTATCTCTTTCAGTTCCCTTCTAGCCAGTTCTACCCAGCCTCCTTTATCAAACATTATCTCTTTCAGTTCCCTTCTAGCCAGTTCTACCCAGCCTCCTTTATCAAACATTATCTCTTTCAGTTCCCTTCTAGCCAGTTCTACCCAGCCTCCTTTATCAAACATTATCTCTTTCAGTTCCCTTCTAGCCAGTTCTACCCAGCCTCCTTTATCAAACATTATCTCTTTCAGTTCCCTTCTAGCCAGTTCTACCCAGCCTCCTTTATCAAACATTATCTCTTTCAGTTCCCTTCTAGCCAGTTCTACCCAGCCTCCTTTATCAAACATTATCTCTTTCAGTTCCCTCCTAGCCAGTTCTACCCAGCCTCCTTTATCAAACATTATCTCTTTCAGTTCCCTTCTAGCCAGTTCTACCCAGCCTCCTTTATCAAACATTATCTCTTTCAGTTCCCTTCTAGCCAGTTCTACCCAGCCTCCTTTATCAAACATTATCTCTTTCAGTTCCCTTCTAGCTAGTTCTACCCAGCCTCCCTCATCAAACCTTATTTCTTTCAGTTCCCTTCTAGCTAGTTCTACCCAGCCTCCTTTATCAAACATTATCTCTTTCAGTTCCCTTCTAGCCAGTTCTACCCAGCCTCCTTTATCAAACATTATTTCTTTCAGTTCCCTTCTAGCTAGTTCTACCCAGCCTCCTTTATCAAACATTATCTCTTTCAGTTCCCTTCTAGCCAGTTCTACCCAGCCTCCTTTATCAAACATTATCTCTTTCAGTTCCCTTATATTGTTATCTTCCTATCAGCGTCTAGATCTTCCCAATGGTTTCTTGCCAGTCAGTTTTTGGGCGTTTCATGATGAGATTGTTTTCTAGAGTGAAAACTCATAAGACCCAGTGCTAATAATAAGCCCGAAAAGAGTTAGAGAACTTTCGTATGCAATTTAGTAGAAAGCATAGTAAATCTTTGTAATCGAAAAAAATTACGTGAAACCATGTTTGTTTAACTGTTTACAAACTATTTTAGTAGCTCTGTTTCCCATGTTTGTAAACAGTTTGAGTAGCTCTGTTCCCGTGTTTGTAAACAATTTGAGTAGCTCTGTTTCCCATGTTTGTAAACAATTTGAGTAGCTCTGTTTCCCATGTTTGTAAACAATTTGAGTAGCTCTGTTTCCCATGTTTGTAAACAATTTGAGTAGCTCTGTTTCCCGTGTTTGCAAACAATTTGAGTAGCTCTGTGAGCTACTGTGACAGTGACGCCTTAGACCACTGAAATGGGTCTATAAAAGACTTAACCTAAGTGATGACAATGAGGATGTTATCTCATAGTAAGATCATCCACATTAATATTTATAGAGATATAAAAACGCAGTTATAAGTCACGCGTGGAAAATCACTCCCATTGTATCCAGCCAAGATTCAAACCTCTTACCTTTCATCAACGTATACGGAATGTATTACGAGTCTAACCCTTTAGACCAATCGACCATCACTGTAGTTCTCATATTTAAATAAGTCAGATATTTATGCGAAATTTTTTTAAGGTTATATATATTTACAATTTCTTCGTTAAAAAATATTGTATCCCGCATTGGTGGTCGCACAGTAAAAGTCGTCACTCCCGCCAAAGAATGAACTTCCAGTGACAAAGAGGACGTGTGTATTGAGGATATTTCTTTTTTACTAGATGGTTTCACACTTTACCTCAATTTAGATACTACACTTCTTCTAAATTTTACCCTACTCATTTCAACTCCACTAGATAAATTATATGTTTAAAGATTTATTTATTTTGTTAATATTATGCCAGCAGGGTTTGTCGGCCAGACATTCCTGGTCTTCTTCTGGCAGTTGTGGATTTGTAACAGTCTTCTGAGGTTGAGGCACCATGTAGGTGCGGTCACTTCGTCCTGATGGGGAGATGTGATGATAATGATGATTATATGGTGCCAGAAACCTAATTAATCAGACCATAGCGAAGATGGAACAATCTCCTTTAGAGAAAAATACCTATGGTTCCGCTGGGAATCGAGCTTAGATCCTTTATAGTAATAACCAGGAATGCTGACAACTAGAAATAAAGGTCATCCGATGCTTATAGTTAGGAAATATAATAATATACGGTGTGAAAATAAAATAAAAAATATAAAAGAAAGGCTTACACTTTATATACTCCCAATTAAAAACTCCAATAGCTAAACCAATATTGGATTTTAAAGGAAGGTGTAAATTAATCTCATAAGGTATCTTTTCCATGCGTAAGATATATTATTTTTAAATTAATGCAGATAAATATTCTTGTGATGTTACTAAACTTATAAAAACATATTTTAATTGGATTGTACCTGATTAGTATGTTTCTCGAAGGTTACACGGAGAATTATGTACCATGAACTCAATTTTGAATTGTTATTGTAGGGGGGAAAAAAATCCAAATATTAGTATAGAAGTAAGGATGGTAAAACGCGGTGAATTTAACTAACCAACCGGAATTGAAACAAGAACTTCTAGACTTGCGAGCGACCACTTTAACCACTTATCCTTTAATTGATTGTTTTTTCATCACCGACGTCTTACTACCCTTCCAGGCTACCCAAATATTTACACCAATGGATTAAGGGATAGGGAGGTACACACATATACAATATATATATTATATATATATATATATATATATATATATTAGCACCACGTCTTAATATCCACTCGGGTTATATGCTTATGTGCTAGATACATCGGGAAGCTAAGGATGAGGAATATTGAATTTAGAAGAACTGTTCCCGCATTTGTGTGGAGACGAGAGTGGATACCATTTTGAGAAAACAAACCCTCAGTACGCTGGACAGGGAACGAACCATGATCTTCTCGTCATTGGCAGTTTATTCTAATGCTAGAATAACGTCTTATACAGGGTGTTTCACTCGTTTGCCCATGAGTGTATCTTATAAAATTTTAAATTAATGGATGTAATTGGTATATGAGAAGCACTCATGTACCAAGAGCGAGCGAAACACCTTGCACCATGTGGCCATTAAGGTATAATTTAAAGGGAATGCGACCAAATTCGCGTGGAGAGAGAGTTGGAAGGAGTTTAGAGAAAATACCTCTGCACACAACTTGCCAGGATTAGAACACAGATTCCCCATAGCTTAAAACCAGACAAGAAAGTCTGATGCCTTATTTCTCTTGCTACAAATGTGAATGTGTAAGAAATATTATAAAACGTTTCTTAAAAATAATTTTAACAAATAATTATATAATATTAATAAATATGTTAAATGTTTGCTAATAAGATATTTAAAGCTCACTTTTTCAATCGGTCACATATATCGACTCACGAGTTACAAACTAACTTAATTATAGAACCAACACAACTCTAGTGCCAGGCCGTTAATTTATCACCAATAAATAGGAAGCTTCCAATCCCTTACTAATCAATTTATCGGGGCTTGCCGGGTACCAAACTCGGGACCCTAAGTTCAGTAAGCAGACACGTTACCAACTGAGTTAAGGTTTAGGACTATAAAACCATAATTCTATTAACATTGAGAAAGCATAAAAATCCCAGAAATAATGAGTAGACGACCGAATTAAAAAGTATATTGAATGACTGTAAATGTGATTTTCTTTTTTACAACGAGGAAAAATAAAAGTGGGATTCCATTTGATCATCTTCTTTTCCGTCAAAACTCACCGTCTCTTCTACTTCCTTTTTATCCTCTGTTCTTTATTTCCCTATTCAACTCCCAGAATCTCATTAGCCTCGACTGATTCACGCCTTACAAAACCCCAAGCTATAATACGCTCGCGGCACGAAGACGGGTTCGTCGTCTGCTCTGCGTTGAAAACTAGCGAGAGAGAGAAACATTATGTCCCTGAAATAGTCTAAGGATATCTCCTCTTCTTTTCTATCAGTACCATGACCATTACGCCTCCTATACATCCAAGGGATTTAAGATCATTTTACATGAATATATTTTATTTCTCGCTTATTGAGCCTTATTTAATAGTTGTGAAAAATTGACAGATAAAATTTAATGTAATCATACGCCATGGCAGCTGAAGGAAATTTTGAAAGTATGGTGATATAAAAGTAAATCTATTATGTTATAGAAATAAGATGCATTACAACACCCTCCAAAACTTAATGATGAAAAGTTCTCTTACTTAATACGGGAACTGAGGAAGAAACTGATGAGCTGCTCCATTTGGAGCATCGCTCTGTTTGGAGCAGAAAATTGGACTCTGGAAGATAGAAAACAAAACTTAGAGAACTTTGAAATGTGGTGATGGAAAAGACTTGAGAAGATCAGGTGGATAGACAGGGAACAAATAAGGAAGACCTAAGAAGAATGCATGATAAGAGAACCATTTTGGATGTGATTCTTCGTGACAAAGCAAACTGGATCGGACACATCCTTAGGAGGAACTGTCTTCTGCAATACGGCATAGAAGGAAAGGTTGAAGGAAAGAGCAGCTTAGGAAAAAGAAGGAAGATTCAAATATTGGACGACTTGAAAGGGAAAAAAAAAAATGCTGGGAGCTCAAGGAGGAATCAGAGGACAGGGCGCATTGGTGGCCAAGCTCACGACAGAAGGAATGAAGTCTCTCGTAAAACAGAACATATTATAATAATATAATTAATAATAATATAATAATAATAATGGTTATATCATATGGAATTAGGAACTCAAACGTTTATTGCCGTAGCTACAATGTAGACCACATATACTTAACGTGAGATAGTTCTATCCAGTCCACCTTATTACTCCCCATCAGTATAACATTAAAGTGTTTTAATAAGCCATTAGCCCTGACGTCATGTACTACACTTGACTAATTTTTTTCTCGGCGTCGAACGTGTATGATTAAAATGGCCGTGGCGTGACATATTCTCAACCAACAATCTTTGTTTCTCACACGTTTATTTACACTAATGTAGTAGTGAAGGTGAAGGTATAATTTAGAATGTATGTACCCTCATTTGGTTGATGGAATAGCGGGGAACTCATTAAATATCACCCTTAAGTTCTGTACGCAATTGAAAATATTTTAAAGCAAATCTATTCTTTTTAAATAAAAAAATGCTCTTGTTTCCTAAGTATCAAAAGAAAGTATTGTGATCGTTAAAATTTTTAACCTCAAGATTATGATGAATCTTTACGTTTTATGTGTGGCCGAACCCCAAAAAAAGTGGAATTTAAAGCACAATCTGTCCGTCTGTCTGTCGGTCTGTCTCTGGTCACAAATTTGGAACAGTTTGATCGATTTTGTTCTAACTTAATATATTGATGTAAAAGGGCAATATCCTGGGATTTTTTATTTTCACCGTGGCCTCAAATTGAGGGTAGTTTACTAACAGAGTAATTTTTGGAAATTTGAAATATTTAAAAAATGGCTATAGTGATTTTGTTTAAAATGTATATCTAGGGAGTGATGGAACATTTATATAAAACTTTTTTTTTCGTTTTTTGAGGGAATTTGGTTTAAAAGTAGTTTGCTTAAGGCCTTTTTTTATTTGAATATAAATGGTTCTAGCAATTTGGGTCAAAATGGTATCTGTTATGCTTTTTAGATTCTTAATAATTATATATTTGTGTTGATAAAACAATGATTTTACAGTAAATTGCTGAAAACCAATTTATATAAAATTAGGTATTAAAAAATAAAGCTCCCAAGGATTTGTTCAATAGTGGAATCAGGGTACTATTTTGCATGATGATAAATAATGACTCTTGGTTTTTTCTAAAACATATTAATTTAAGAATAGTTTAAGACAAATTATGAAAATTGGAAATTTTTCAAAATTTGCATTAAAGAGTCAGTTAAAAATGGGTATGTGGGAATAGTTTTACATGATAACTAGAAATAAGTTCTAATTTTTACAAATTAAAAATTATTTTAGGATAACTTAAAATAAATTATTTTTGAAAGTTTAAAATTTACTAAAAAATATTGAAATAACTTGGCTAAAATGTAAGCTATGTATAAAGAGTTTTATTGTGATTAACAAGATGATGAGTTTGTTTTTATAAGTAAAACTTCCTTAAGGGTAATTTACTGAAAACCTATTTTTGAAAATTTTCTTCTAAACCATTAATACACAATATGAGAAGGTTTGTGTGAATTTGCCATAGCATTTATTTTTAGTTTTTCAGAAATAGTTTGTAGTAGATTTGAAAATTGTTTGCAAATAGGATTCCGTGTTTACTTTGTGTTCTCCAAAGAAGAACATTTACTTCTTGCTATCCATTTCAAATGAGTTACAATAAACAAAGTCTGCATGTCTGGACGTGTTTGCCAACGTTGTTGACAGCAAGCAACTTGAGTCAGTCTTGGTTCTACTCTCCTGAAAGGCACATCAGTTCTTTATGTTTCCGTTCCATTTTAGTTTGTCGTGTCTCGGACAGCTGAAAGAACTCTTAAACTGATATAAATATTTAATACCAATACACTAGTGTAGAATGTGACATCTGAAGACTACAAAAATATCATTAAAAATGGGGTCAGTTTTAAAAAAAATCTGTATAAAGTTCTCTTACTTACGCTATGGCATTAGGAAATTGAAAGTTAATTATCACAATTACCAAAGTACGCCATGATCCCGATCTTGAGCTAGTTCTACCCAGACCCCCACCCCTCATCAAACCTTATTCTCTTTCAGTTCTATTCTAATGTTATCCTCCTATCAGTGTCTAGATCTTCCCAATGGTTTCTTGCCAGTCAGTTTTTTGGGTTTCATGATGAGATTGTTTTCTATAGTGAGAACTCATAAGATCCAGTGTTAATAATAAGCCCGAAAAAACTTAGAGATCTTTATTATGCAGTTTGGTAGAAAGCATAGTAAATCTTTGTAATTGAAAAAATTACGTGAAACCATGTTTGTTTAACTGTTTGTAAACAATTTTAGTAGCTCTGTTTCCCGTGTTTGTAAACAATTTTAGTAGCTCTGTTTCCCGTGTTTGTAAACAATTTTGAGTAGCTCTGTTTCCCGTGTTTGTAAACAATTTTAGTAGCTCTGTTTCCCGTGTTGTAAACAATTTAGTAGCTCTGTTTCCCGTGTTTGTAAACAATTTAAGTCGCTTCGTTTCCCGTGTTTGTAAACAATTTGAGTAGCTCTGTTGCCCGTGTTTGTAAACAATTGAGTAGTTCAGTTTCCGTGTTTGTAAACAATTTAGTAGCTCTGTTTCCCGTGTTTACAAACAATTTTAAGTAGCTCCGTTTCCCATATTTCAAAAGGTTTCTCTATGTTTGTGAGCCACAGGCATCCTTTGGGAAACATCAAGAGACAGTTTACAAACGAATATTTCAATTAATTTTTCCAAAGCATATTAGACTTTAGTATACCCGGCAAATATTCGAGCTCCAATTCACCCCGTGGTCCAGGGAACTAGACTAGGTGAGCCTGACGTCCAGTCCACCTACCACGACGCGTTTTCTTTGCTTAATACTTTTATAATATGACGTATGCATCTTTTCTCTCGTTAATGTGTATACAGGATAATTGTTTATGTATTCAAAGTCTTTGAATCCCTTATCGTAATATTCTGGAGCTTGAACATTCATAATTAGATTAATGACTATAAATCTTTAAATTATTTACAGACACACATACAAAAATAAATGTACATCCTTCGTTCCTCCCCCTCGGAGTAAAGAGTGACATACCAGAAGAAGATAAGAAAATAAACTTTCAGCAATCGGATTTATGGGGACTTCTATAAAAAAGCTTTTTCGTGAAACTGCCTCAAAAGAAATTTACGTAATTTTCCAAGTAGAATTGGGTTATTGATTTTTCAACTCAATTCTGGAGATATAAGATTAGTAGAACGTTATTATGTGACCATGTTCCAATTCTTGATTTCGATGAGGTTGGAAAGTTATTTCATATTTTATAAATCTTGTGTTCTAGGGCCAATGTTAATAAGCAATTACTTAAATAGAGAAAATTATGAAGTTGAAGCTCCTAAATATCAGTGACAAGTGTGACTTATGTTGGCCTAATGAAGTTCATTTTGACACAAGCTTTATTTTAACATGTACGGTACTTAATATTGGTACAGATTGAGCTTTATAAAGTAACTATTATTGGTACAGATTGTATTTCAACATGTGGCTAACTTTGGTTTGGATTATACAAAGTTTTTTAGTGTTGGTACCTATTGAACCTAAACGTTTAGTTAGTATTGATACTGATATTGATAGTCTTCTAACGTGTAGTTAATATTTGTTAAAATGTATTCCATTATATATTAATATTGATACAAATATACTTCAACGTAGATTTAATATGTTATAATATATTATATTTTACTTCAACATGTAGTTAATATTATTGCATATTGTATCTTAAACGTGGAATTAATATTGGTACATATTTTACTTCAATGTGTAGTTAATATTAGTAAAGGTTGTACTTTAAAGTGTGGTTAGTAATGGCACGGGTCAGGATTAGAATTTCTATCTGATTATCTGTAGTTATATTTCCACAAATGATAATTTTTATGTTAATGTGGTTTCTTCATTTTCTCTTTACGATGGTGCGAATAGGCTTTCTCTAATCTATATATACGTTCATCACCTGTACTCCTTTTGTTATAAATTTTATAACTGTTACCGTCCAAACCAGATTCCAGGACAAACTAGATCGGACTAGGGCAAATTTAGATATCCTTAGAGCCTCAGGATGTACTAGTTTTTGCCTAGTCTAAATTCTTTAATACTGAAATTTTGGCCTAGTTAATAGGATGAATTAGTATAGCTTGGGTTAGTTTAGGTTAGGCTATCTGACAACATTTTCACGTGAACTATGAATGATGAAACCTATCCAAGGTAGATTCATCTTATGGGTTAAATAAGAATGAAATCTAATACTGCCTAAAAATATCAGGCTATATCGGTTTATCTTACCAGCAGCTGAATGTACCGATTCGACCTAGTCCGATTTAATTTGCCCTGGAATCGGTTTTGAACGGTAACATAAACGTGTTGGCAATAGCTTCGGTGGCCGCATGGTCTAAAGTACTACTCTCACAATAGAACCAAAGTCTGGGAGGTTGGGGTTCGATTACGGTCAGATGTACTAAGGGTAGTTTTTCCCAAATGGTTTTCCACAATCTCTTCAAGCAAATTCAGGTACACTTTCTCTAAACTCAACACTCCCAATCCCTAACATATTAGTGTAATTAGTACGTTGGCATATAATCTGAACGGGTAGTTTTTAAAAATAAGTAATTTAAAGTAGTTATTAAAAACGAATCATTTCTGCCACATTGCCATTGATCTCGTCTGAAGCAAAATATAATGTATATATAACGTTATCAGAAATAATTTCTTACAGTTAGGGCTACTATACTAGGTTATAAAAATCTTAGAAAATGTCAATACGATACACATATCTGATTATTAATTTTACAAAATGAATTTTACAAAAAGAGTTTTATATTAGGAGTTGTTGGGGAAGTTATTACAGTTTATCAAACATAAATGCTTTTAAAGTTTTATAAGAAAGAGTTCAGTATTCTTTTGTGTTAAAGAAAATGTCTTGTCCACTCAGAAGGAAATAAAATAAATGTGTTTTTAAGAATATAAAATATTTGAGAACAAAATAAGAGTATAAAGGGAAAGACAAATACAGTAAAAAGAAGTGTTCTTAAGAATTATAAGATAAAAAAAACTTTTATTTTATCATTCTACTGAAAAGGAAAAAAAAATTAGAAGAGAATTAATGAATATTATTCTAGTAGTAAGCTATACATTTTTTTTAATATTAAAGATTCTTTATGAGAATAAATTAATTAAACAATAGAGAAATATTCTTTTTATAAAAATAAATGTTTTAGAAATGCAAATATAAACTTTTTGTATGCTAGCTCTGAAATTTTAATTTGACATACATCACAAGCAAAAACTATTTAAATGTTCAAATATTTTTAAAATCAGCCAAAACATTTGGGTAAAATATGTTTTGATTTGTGACAGACAACCCAAAGGAATTCGCTAATTTATTTTAAAATAAAACCTTTCACAGCTGAATGAAATAAAGAAAATTATACAAAACAACGGAAATTTCCCTCCTAAAAACCTATACATTGGTAAATTATTTTACTGTACTAATATCAGTATTTAACTTTAAAGTGTCTGAACTTATTTCAAATTTTAAAGCTTAGTGAAAGACACTTGGTTCTACAGTATAATACTCATCTTTGAAAGGGAACTTTGTTATTTAAGATAAACCGGCATCAATTCGTGAAATTTTCTCTCATGAGTCGACATTTGAATGGTGAGTTGGTTGCCTATTCATTCATTTTAGTGGCCTTGGTGCAATAACTGACTACATTATAGTAGCCTTAGAATAATAACCGACTACATTATAGTAGTCTTGGTACAGTAACTGACCACATTTTAGTAGCCTTAGATTAATAGCTGAAATTAATGAAGGTAGCTAATTAGTGGTATGTGTACTTTGTGGTAAATTGATTAAACTCAGTTTGGTTTATCATTCATATTAATTTGATTAAAATAATTTTGGAAAATCAAATTAGTTTGATTATACAATTCACAGTAAATTTATATTAGAATTAGTTTGATAACCAAGATTAGGCTGGTTATACAGCTCATAGTAAAAAGATTAAACCTATTTTGGCTATATACTTTATATTATATCGATTAAAATAAGATTGAAAACTAAAATGAGTCTGACTATGCACTTAATATAAAATTGATTAAAATTAGTTTTATAATTTAAATAATTCTGTTTATACATTTCATGTAACATTACTTAAATAGGTTTGGTAAAATCCTAGAAAATTGATTAAAATCAATTTGGTAATTGAAATTAATCTGGCTACACAATTACTATTAAATTAATTAAAAATGTTTTTTAATTAAAATGAATCTGGCTACATACTTGATAGTGAATTAATTAAAAACAGTTTGGTAGCTAAAATGAGTCTGGCTATATAATCCATAGTAAATTATTTAAGAACAGTTTAAGAATTAAAATGTGTTTGCCAATAAACTTCATAATAAATTGACTTAGAACAATTTAGTTACTAAAATGAGTCTGGCTACTGTATACAATTCATAGTAAATTGATTAAAACAATTTGTTAATTAAAATGAGTGTGGTGATTACACTTCATAACAAATTGATTAAAAACAATTTAGTAACTAAAATTAGTCTGGCTAAAAGCACAGTTGAAATAATTGTTGATTGGTTTGTTTCTACTGAAAGTTTAATGTTGTAACCACAAAACCACTGTATGTGTGGCTTCCTGTAACTTTCTCTTTCTATCTAGTCAGACTTTATGCACCAATATATGGATAGAATCATTTATCACAGATTCCTCATACCAACTTAACAAGACCACACTTTCATCCGATGATAGCAGTAGATATATTTTGAGTTTACCAACCTAACAAAAACCAAATGATAATCATTTAAAGCCGACATAGTTATGTTCAGACGAAATGCTTTTCATCATTTTTATAATATAAAACCAACTTTTTTTTTACCTCACAATTCGTTCTTAGTTATTTAATTATGTCTTATTACTTTTTTTAGTAAGTTTAACTTTTTTTTCAAATATATCTTCCGTTTCTCACGTTAAATGAAATTATGTACGGACGAAGGGATATTTATTGTACACGTACAGGAGAACTGGGTCAAGGTCAACCTTTAGTTCCACTCAAAGTACTAAAAATATAATGTTGCAGGAAAGATTATAATCATAGAAAAATATATTTTTCTCTATGTTCTAATCTTTGTCCGTTACACCCTCCTCTCCTTTTTTGTGAGACAAAGACTATATAATTTTAGAAACCAAAATGAATATGACACATACATGTTTATAAAAGCGCTAGGTTTTATTAAAATATTTGTGAATACCTCAATTTCCCTCTGAATGGACATATCTGACAGCTTTAAAAGTTACTATTACTATATCACGTATTCATACTTCAAAACATGGAATCTGAATCTGTCACTTTTGATAGGTATTATCAATACCTATAGAATAACAATAATACAATACAATGATAATCTAAAGAATTACTAGAATAACTTGTGAAAAAAATTATTAAAAATAATAGATGAAACATGTTAAATTGAACAGAAGAAAAGGTAAACAGGACCATGATATTATTCTGGCAAATATAAGGGTGATAAAAATATAAAAATAAATTAATCAATTAATAATTAATATACCTAAATGGTAATAAGTGAAAGATTATAAAATTTTATAAAGGACCATGTAAAATAAATGGTACGACATAATCGCACAAACTCTCTCATATTGTGTATTATATAGTGTGGAAAAATATTTTCAAAAATAGGTTTTCAGTAAATTAACTTTATATTTTTTCTTCACTAAAACAAACATATCATCTTGTTAATGATAATAAACACTGTATATATATTTTTTTTAATTAAAACAAATTGTTCTATTATTTTTAAAGAATTTTAATTTTCAGAAAAAAGCTAACTGTAAACCCTAATATTATTTTTAAATTGTAAAAAAAAAATGTTCTTATTTATCATAAAGTATTATTCCAAAATACTCATTTTGAATTGAATCTACAAGGCAAATTAAAAAAAATTCTAATATGTGATAAGAAATTAACTACTTATAATTAATTTAACATACACTATAATTGATCATGTAAAATAGTCCTTGATACTAATTTTGAACAAAATTTTTAAAGATACTTTCACAAAAAAATAAATATGAACAAAAATCAATCATCGGTAAACTACGTTAAAATTATTTTTTTTTTTAGAAAAACAAATAGTTTATATTGAAAAACCCTTAACAAATGCATATTTAAAATCAAATCATTAAGTGAATTTTTTAGATATTCAAATTAAAAAATAATAGTATTTTGTAAGCTACCATTGAACTAATTTTCCCCACAAGATATACTGGTCATATAAAAACTTCATTAGAAATATATTTTGAATAAAATCATTAGAACCATTTGCTAAATATTTTGAATTTTCAAAAACCACTTTTAAGAAATACGCCAGAAACATCCATTTCAAACAAGATCGTTGGAGCCACTTAGAAAAATTTAGTATTCAAAAAATCAGTTTTCAGTAACCAAACCACCTTTAATTTGAGGTCTAGGGTTGAAATTAAAAATTTCCTAATTATTTCCCTATAACATCCAAATATCACGTTTGAACAAAATTCATCAAATTGTTTCAGATATGTGGTCAGGACAGATGGATAGACAGATATGGGGAAAAACAGAACTGTAAAATTAACATTTTTGGTTCGGACACGCGTAAAACGAAAAGATTAATCATAATCTCAAGGTCAAAAAAGTAAAATAAATGAAATTACAACATGTTAAACAAATTTGTGAGTTCTTAACAAATACCTTTTAATGTATTCCTTACTAGCCATAATAATAATTTAAAATCTCTTTTTAAATGTATAATGTTCTTAAAAAAATGATATTAAACACCAAACGTTACAGACCACATGGCTTTATATATAAATACATAAACACATTTTGGATAATTTTTATGACTGTCAAAGGTCTACATAAATTTGGTCCCAAGAGTTATGTCCTCTTTCACCAATATGTAAATGGGTCCCACAACTTTAACATGGATACGTAAAATGGATCCGCATGCTATACCCCGCTGTAGTTTTAAAAGTATTATTATACTGGCTGAAACTTAAGCATCATCTACAATAATAATTCTGTTTCAAATTTATATAGTGCCTTTTTGTTTGCGCTGTTGGCAGTTAAACAGTGCAGAGCAGGGTGTTTTTTATGCTGTTGGCCTACATGACATAAAAGTTCAGTTACACAGTACAAAGAAATCCAGTACAATGGAAGATATGACAAGTCAAAAGAATAAGACGTTCTTTATATTTCATGGTTATAAGTTTAAATATCCCAAACTTCTCAAGGATGGAATTCAACGTTGGACTTGAGCTGTATCAACATGTAAGTATTAAATTAAACTTAATGATAACAATTTCATAATGTAAAGTTCTAATGAGCAAAACCATGGAAAAACTGATGAACAACTAATTAATATACAACGTATAAGTAAAGAGGAAAGCTGCTGAAGGTATTTCGAGCAGACCGTCTAAAATTTTACTCACGGAATAAAGGAAGGGAATTGTACCCACTTTGATGGCTCAGGATGCCTCACGAATTAAGAGAAATATACTTATTGCACGTACTGAAATTCAACCTTACCTACCAAAATGTATTACTGAAACACAAGATTCACTAGATGGAACGGTAATACAAAGCAACAAAGATGAACCTTTTATGTTGGTTAATGATAAGACCTCAAACATAGTATTCTTTTCAACGACATCTAATCTGCAGTTTTTATGTCGGATGGCTGTGTGTAATTTATGTTGACGGAACTTTCAGAAGCTTTCCCGAGTTTTTCAAATATATTTTCAACATCCACACGACTTGTAACTAAAGTGTAAGTACCACTTGTATTCTGTTTGCTACCGTACAAGGAAACTAAAAGTTATGCAGAAACTTTCTTCCATGTTGTTACCTACTGCAGCACACGTGAATTGACCCTTTACCTTAAGAAAATATTTATAGATTTGGAAATATTTGTACTGTCAGACCCTCCATCAAAATATGAGGTTGTCACTTCCATCTGGGGCAAAGTTGGTGGCGAAAAATTCAGCATCTGGGACTATAAAATGAATATAAAACAAATTCAGAGACCGGCGAATTTTTAAAACAATTTTTTGGACTTCCTTTCCTGAATTCAGAAGAAATTGAGGACTGTTTCGTCGAAGAATTGATGTATGGTCTACCCACAAAGGAGAAAATCCTAATATTTTCAGACAACATATTCGATACCTATATTTCACCATATGCAGTATTTCTTCACACTATTTGGACTGAATTCACATCAAGAACAAATCGTACTACCAAAAGTTAGGAATCATTTCATTCAAGACCAAATGGTTCATTTTTTAGCAAACACCCTAATATTTATAGTTGTGTTGAAATTTTCAATGCCATTCAATCTAATTGGTACGTTTTATCAATAGGTACAAAGAATAAAAAGACGCTTACCATGGAAAAGGACCAATTTCTGAGACAAAAACTGTTGACAGAAGACGAGACGCATTTTACCCACCCCATTTTTCTAATCGGAACCCAATTTGACATAATTTTGGCAGACCGGACCCAATCTACCAAGTCCGCTGTCAAAAACGTTATTTTCTATCTAAATCTGAGTGTATTAACCTAAAAGGTGTAGCCATAGGCTAAGTTTGTTACTAAGTCATTTTCTGATAAAATGTCCTTTTATAAAGTGCCAGTAAAGTAATTTATTTATGAAAAACATAAATTTTAGTAAGGAACGAACTGCTACTGTGGTCGCATAGTTATAGACGTCACACTAGCAATAGACTAGACCACCGATGACCGAGAGATCGGGGTTTGAATCCTTGTTGGGTGTAATGAGTGTGGATATCACTAAATGTTTTTCCATTTTCACGCTAACAAAATGTGAGTACACTTCATCTCAACTAAACCTTCCTCAGTCCAAACATCTTAACTAGTATATATGCGTATAATTCTAACTGGTAGTGATACACAGTGTTAAAAAAAATGTAAAAACACAAATTAAGAAACGGAAAGAGTCAAGGTTAAGAAAATATAATTCATATTTTAAATTATAGTAGATATAGTTGAAAAAAGAGAAATATGATTAGTGTAAAATATAGAAAACAGATTAAATATTATTATAAAAATTTTAACTAAACATAAAATATAAAAACAAGACAATATAAAAAAAGGTTTGAAAAATGTGGATATATTTAATACATAATATAAAAGGAAAATTTAGAACCAGTTAAAATACAAAAATATAAGAACGATATAGTTGAAATGAAATAAGAAGACATTTATATTTAAATAAAAATATTCTTTGTTCACCATGACAGAATTTGAACCCCGAACACTCAGTAATCAGCGAAACCAAACTAAATCAGCCTGATAAATAATATCATTGCCTAATGATGTGGATGTTATCTTAATTCCATAAGTTTAAGATAATATATATCAAATTAATTGAACGATATAAGTAATTCTTGCCCTCGTAGCAGAATGTCAAATAAAACACACAAGCAACAGTACAACTAAATTAGGTGTTAACAAGTACCCTTTTTAAGAAATAACAACTGTTGTGTATATATATATATATATATATATATATATAAATCTGTCACAAGATTCTAGATAAAAGGTGGAACGTGAATTACAATTAGCGAAACCACTTACCCGTAACAGGGCAGGTTCAATTTCAAATTAGTTTCCCTTCTCGAGAGAAAGAGAGAAAAAAAAAGAAAGTTCTTTAAAATGGAATAAAAATCCTTGGGATCGAGTACGTGGTTTATCGTTTTAATCTTGTGAACGCCCTTACTACTTCAGATGATTTTATGGTAGGTATCCTTTGTCATTAACATTTTCCACTTGGCTGTAATTTGAAGAAACGGTTTCTTTGTGCTGAGACAAAAATAAAAATTTTAAAAATTACTGGTATCTTTAGAAATAAAATTATAAAGTTAAAAATCAAATACGCTTGTATTCCTCTTACACATGAATAGTTTAACGGAAAGATAAAGGTGTATATTCCATAGATCAGAGGTTCCTAACATGGGGTCCGCGAAGAGTCCTTTGAAGGTCCACTAACAATCTCTTGAACAAGAGCGACTTGTTGAATTTTCTTGTAATGCGATATTGGAGAGGCTATTTCATTCAACACAATTGTTATAAGTTTCGTTTGATGCACTCTCATTGTACCTGGTGTATATGGGCACCCATAAATGGACGAAAAAATAGAATTGTGTATTTGTGATTAGACTGCAATTTGCTATTAAAAACAATGAATTATCAATATCCGAGTTAACAGATAAAAAATGATAAAATGTAGATTTCCTCACATTCCCTCTTCAACAACTTTATTTTACTTATGTTTGGTTCAGTAAACTTGTATAAAATATGTTTCTTTTCAATGAGTTTAGCTTTAGTCAAGTTTAATTTTTTGTTAAATTTTCAGATTAAAATAATTGATTCTTTAAAATTATATAATTAGCTTAGAATTATGTTCAGATGCTCCAAAATTCCCTCCCACTAGGTTAAATTCCTGAAATTTTCTCTCCAGGGGGAGAAAGGAGGGGCGTCCTGGCAGATGGGAATCCAATCCACCCCCCCATTTTGAGAACCCATATGGGGGCCCTTTTTGATGTTTACACACAGATAATATAGAACTTTATGCCATTTTCCACCACTAAAATGAACGATACAACGCTCTCAGCTCTTGTAATATAAAGTCGGACTTACGATTTAAATCATCCTTTAATTTTCTAAACAATATTTCAGTAAACAAACTTTAAAAGATTTCCTCATAAAAACAAATATACCTTAAATTTTAAACCAAATCATTCAAATATTTTTAACAAATATCAAATTTTGAAAATGTTTCTTTTCGTAGGCCACCCTAAAATTATCTTTAAATTGTAAAAATAGAATAGTTTTCTTATTTATCATGAAAAACTAACCCCAGTCAATCTTAGGAGCCAATTTCAAAACATTTGAAATTTTCTACAATTTGTCTTAAGTATATACCCTTAAATTTATATGTTTTAGATAATAAACATATATAGTATATTATTGATGATTTATGATAGTCCCTCGATAGCAATTTTGAATTAAACCATTAGAGATTCTTTCAAAACTATTTAAATTTAACAAACATCAATCGGTCATCAGTTAACTACTATTTAAATGAATATTTTTAGAAAACTAAATATATTTAACTATTTAAAATGCCAAATTTATAAGATGCTTATCTAGAACCGAATCGCTAGAGATTTTTTTAAATTCTAATTTAATAAAGAAGTAATCAGTAAACTAACTACCTTTAAACAATATTTCCCCAAAAAACTAGTACACAGTTTTATTTGTCATTTCAAACAATCCACAGATAAAATTTTTAAATAAAACCGTTAGATCCATTCTTGAAAAATTTTGTATTCAATAAATAATTCAAAAGTAGAGCTTACCCTTAATATAAAGGCTAGGATGAAAAAAAATCCGATTTATCACCCTATAGCATCTAGATAATTTTGAAGTTTGAAAAAATCCAATAAACACATCTTTGGCCAAGTACAGGTAGACAAAAATGGTTAAGACATAATGGCAAACTCAACTTATTTGGGTTTGGACACACATACAACGTAAAGATTAATAAAAGTCTCAAAGCTTAAAAAGTTCACGAATACAATTTTTTCTCTTGATTTGATAAAGTAAAAAGCACTTTACGAAATAACATTATATCAATCTAACATTATGTTTGTATACGACTAGATCCATCTTTTATGATCTAGATGGATATTCTATAAGATTTCTGAAAACAGTTTAATTTATTTTTATGGTGATAATTGTGAATAAAATCAAATTTAATATGCTTGGTTATTGTATTATTTAGATTGAGAAATTACAACTGGACACGGGAATCGAACTCAGATCCTTTGGATTAGTAATGCTAAGTCTCCACCAACTAAGATATCCAGGAGATGTCCCACGTTCAGTGTATTCTTCACTCATATTTTAAGGCAGAGTCTAAATGTTGTAGTCTTATTACTTTAGTCACCAGAAAGGGGTCAAATTGGTGTCATTTAAACTTGTTAGCAGACTCCCGCTGCCCTGCCATTAGACTACATAGATGAGGAAAACAGTTGAAACAGTTTTCCTCGAGACATTTGATTTTTCATTAAGGAGACCCTTGGCTTATTCGTTCGGGTTGTACGAATAAATAGGTCCTTAAATACGCCAGTGGGCTAGGGATGAAACAGGCAGAATTTTAAAAGAAACAGCATTTATATAGGAAAAGAATATAAAATCATTTAGGATCATCCTCATTTAAACTAATCTCTCAAAATGTATAAAAGACTTTACTTAGGAGCTCGTGACAGATCGAAGTATAGTAAGTAATGATTAACCAATAATGGCCTGACTGACACACTAAGGGCAGTGGTTCTTAAACTTTTATTACTCGCGGCCTCCTAAATATCCTAAAATATTTTTGATGACCCCTAGTTTTTTAATAACATAATAATCATTAAGATTAATTTTAAATTAGTGGCTTTATTTACTGATTATAATAACAAACATATTTGAAAAATATGGAGATTATTAGTACTATCCGTGTTTTCTATTATCCGTGCTTCCCCTCCCCTCCACTA
This sequence comes from Timema podura, assembly GCA_033556935.1. Lineage (NCBI taxonomy): Eukaryota > Metazoa > Arthropoda > Insecta > Phasmatodea > Timematidae > Timema > Timema podura. The sequence goes on from JAVRXN010000002.1 coordinate 3,303,283, forward strand.
CCCTGGTCTAGTCTAGTGTACATACATGCTTACGATTACTTAATTCTTTCTTCCAAAACATAAAATTTAAGATAATTGGCTTCAGTAATAAGCAAATAACATTTTAATTTATTTTTGAGGCCCTCACAAAACCTTTTGCAGCCCCCCAGAGGACGGTGGCCCCCAGTTATGAATCACTGCTCTAGGTGATCCTACACGGATAATAACCCCGGTCCCCCAGGCACGACAATAGCACGCTTACTCAATGATCCAGCGTCCCAAACCGCGCAGCCCCAAAAACGGGCAGAGATACCCCTTAGACTCGTTGTTAAATTATCAGCCCTGTTAGCTCAAAGACTAGCACTATTTATACTACAGCTTGGCCTGCTTGCCAAAAGGAATGCTGACAAGACAGTCTGGCCATAATCACATGTGTCCTATTGTTTACTCACTCATCAAAACACGTTAAGACAGTTTGGCCATAAGCACATGTGTCCTATTGTTTATCCACTCATCAAAACACGTCAAGACAGTCTGGCCATAAGCACATGTGTCCTATTGTTTATTCACTCATCAAAACACGTCAAGACAGTCTGGCCATAAGCGATTGTGTCCTATTGTTTATCCACTCATCAAAACACGTTACTATAATCGTTCTTTCACTCGCAATTCACAACATTACAATGTTAAAATAAACAAACACTTCAATTTATCTCATGGTGATTAAAAAAGTAAAATAAACTTGAGTTGGTTGAATAGGTAGGTTTGTTTTTTAAAAATGTTACGTTCTGTTGTACTGCAGATCTTTAAACTCAATATACTTTTTCATCCCGCAATTGAACTTTTTCTTTCTACTCTAAAAAATAATAACTTTACGAATTTTAATGTCCTCGTTTTGAGGTATTTTTCTTTTGGTTGAGGGGAAAAAATAAATAAACAAATGCGAACAAAGGAGGTTACGTAGAAGCAGAGACGGAAATGTTTATGAATTGTTCGAAAATGTGGTTAGACTTGTTCTGAAATGAAACGGGGTCTAAGGTCTGGGGGAAGGGGTGGTGTTATTACTGGGGAATCACAGAGAGCCTCTAGTGATTCATACGCTGAGGGTTTTTGGTAGGGTGAGGTAGATGGGCCTGGGATGGGGTTGGTTTAAGAGTGAAAAGGAGGAGTGTGGTGGGAGGTAGGAAGTTTTAATGGAAGTAACTTGGTGGCTGTCACATTGCAGGAAGGATTATGACATACCGAGGGTCATTATCAAATATCGCGGGTAAAAGAGGAGCAAGTTAAGAATGATGCTTTAACCCTACTCAGATACCATTCCCTTTTCCCAATATACCATTGAGCTTATAAAAAATTACCATTCATTATTTTAATTCTATTTTTTGATCATTTAACTTTATATAAAATTGGTTTTACAAACAATGTTATAGTTATTAAAATGCTAGTCAGCTAAACATAGATCTTTGATACATTCTTTTAAATTGAAAAATGATAATGGGATATGAGAATCTAACCCTGGACCTATAGTTTAGTACGCCAATACTTTAACCACTGAGGTATCCAGGAATACCCAGGGTCAATCTTCACTCAGATATCAAGGCAGATTCTGTGATGGACATGCGGAAATCGTCAGCTACATAATAGGTGATCACGAGCTATCAGAAAACACAGGCACCTTCCACTCGGGAGGGCTTTATGTCTCAAATAGTACAAAGACAATATAAATATCACTATGGATTAAATATTCAAGCTATTTTATTAACTGTTATTTACGGTAATTGCCGTGTCCAGGTGTAGTTTTGAAATTTGAATGATATTATATTTAGATGCAGCTATAGTCGTAACTAAAAATATACTAGCTTGACTATTTAATCTTAACTTCATCGCCTGTTTGGTGAATTTGAAGCTGTTTTGCAAAGCGGGTTGCACTTCAACGTGATGCACCTAACCATTCTAAGCACTATCACATTTAAGGTTCATTTAGACGATGCCTTTGTTCCCTGCAATATATGCATGCGACTCTTGGCTGCCTCCAATATTTATAAAGCATGACTCTGAGGCATACACCGTCTTGTTTACACGTTGAGAGACCTTACAGTTTGCAATTTTCGTCCGCTGAGGAATTATTTGCCAGAATTTGTGCCACTTTTATATTGATTTAAACATTTAAAAAGGGAAAACCAAAATTTTGGATGAATGAATTTTTGAAATGCCGACGAGAGGTGGATATTTTGAAATCAGTTCGTCTAAAAAATGAGTTAATGCTTATGTGTGTAATACCTTGCTTCACTCTCAATAAAATCAATTTCACCTTCATTTAAACTTCTTATTCTCAATTTTACCTTCTTTAAAAACATAATTTAGAGTTTTACGTGTAAAGTCTACAATGCTTATTATCACTTATTAATAAAATAATTTTAATTAAACTTAATAAATTTACCTCACTGATGCTAATTGTGTCAAGTCAATTTCTTGCTACGTCTTTATCTAGAATTAACATCAAATGTTTATAAGTAAACAATGATAATATATAAACTTCATCGGTACCCGATCCACTTCTTTTATTTTGAACTTCAGTATGTTCATTGTTAAAAGAGGATCTTAAACTTTTTATCTCCTTTAAGGTAGCCTGTGAAAAATGTTTATAGTTTTCGGTGAGTTCGTTTAATGCATCAATTTTTTTAAATAGTACTTATTTTTTCTTTCTCACAACACTGGTTTTAATTTATAATCTTCAATAAAACTTAAACATAAATCCTTCTCCCACTCCATATTATTTTAGTACAAATAAAACCACACAAATTAAAAAATTGAACCCCGAGTTGCAAGAAAAGGGCAGAATTATTCCCAATTGAAGTGGGAAGCACGTGCGTCTGCTTGCCTTTCAACTTTTTCTGAGAAAAGAATCATGCGACAGTGTATGCGTCTATTTGTCTCTAGAAGCATGCCTCAAAACGTAAGGAAAAAGGCATCATCTAAATGCGCCTTTTCACCCTGTGGGGCTCTCTATTCTAATGGCTGATAATACATCCCCTCTTCCGCCAACGACTATACACACTTTACTCAAACATGTGCGCTTTGACAACAATGACACGAATTTCAAAATTATATTTCTTTGTGTCCTATTCTAGATAGACATCTGCTTCCACGGACTTTTTTAATCTACATCCTGGCAGGAAGATTCCTATAAATCCTACTGGTAATTTTCATGAATTAACGAAATAGCCTGAGCTGTAGACACCCGACCGAGATTTGAACCTTGATCTCCCCGTCAAAGACCGTCTAGTCCAACACGAGAGTAGCGCGTTAGACCACGTGGCTACCGAGTAGAGTATACAAGAAATACTTTTTTACAATAAAGTTGTTATTTAATATGAAATAATCAACGAATGGCAGTCTATTTTGTTGTATAATCACCCGTTTCAGTGGCCAAATGGTCTAAGGCATCACTCTCGTGTTAAAATGGCCTGATCAAAACGGATGGATCAGCGTTTGAATCCTGGTCGAGTCTACTCAGCGTGTTTTTTTCTCAATCTTTTCCCACTCTACTTCCAAGCAAATGTGGGTATATATCCTCTAAAATGTTTCCTTCCTCATCCCTACCTAATTATAATATTATAATATATATGTATTAAATGAATAGTTAATAAGACGTGGCGATGATAAAAAAAAAGGTTGTATGATATATAGGCCTAATCTGATTTTGGTAGGAAGAACAGTACAAGTTTGTTACTAAAGTTACTAAAACAATTTTAATATATTCATACATCAAGTCACCTTATCTGCAACCCTCACTTTTGAGAGATATTTTCAATACTTTTAGAATAACAAAATAACAAAGTAAAGTGTTATTAATGTTTGTTGCAAAGAACTAAGTCTGAATTTTCTCTACTTTTCTTCCAACCAAAATCTGGGTATATTTGCTATTCACTTTCATATTTATAATCAATCTATGTTTTCCTCTGTAGTATCCCTCAAAAAATTTGATGTTGATCTAATTTGTAAAGTCATTCTTTGTTCACACCACCTGGAGGCAGAATTTACTGCACAATTTCCTAGTAAACTTTAAAACTAGAAATATCTTTATTGCATTCTCTCGAATCAAGTGGTTGCAAAGATGTTCGTCGCAATTTTCCAGGAAGCTAAGCTCACACGTAGCCGAAAAATGAAAATAAAAAAATATAAGAACCACACACGGATAATCTGTAAGTAATCCTGATAGCCCATGAACCGATAATCTGGAGTTTATCGTTCTAACAACTATGTCCTAGTAATATTCTTGACCAAAGATCTCGAAACTTTTTTTTTTACCATAATCTTCCTCAAACTCAGCTTTTATATTCGTCAAAACAGTGTTTTTTCATGGTCCGACGTCTATTGGCTGAGGCATCCCATTGTTTATCGCCTTTGTTTCCGTCACGTCCTTTGCAAACATATTCACACACACACACACACACACACACTTGCACGGACACAAAAACCTCTCCCCCCATTCTTCCAACCCTCCGTCCTATTCTGGCAAGTCACGGTCATGATTAATTACAGCAGGACCACATTTCTCACTGTCAGTGACGGGTATTTTTAATAGTATCCCCTCCCCCCACCCCTAAATAGCCCAACCCCCTTTTTTTTTAAATTTAGTATTCCAGATGACTTGACTCTAAAAGTGTTTACAATAGTAGCTTTGGTTAAAAGCCTCTACCAAACATAATTGAATTACTGAGGTCTGAGGCACACATTGAAATACATATTTTAATATAGCTTATATGTTTTTATAGATGTTGGTAATGTCGCATACTACGGTGGGCAAGACATGCAACGATTGGGAGAAACTAGAACCGCTTTCAGAGTAGTGACTGGTAAATTTAATGGGAAGAAGATCTGATGCAGTTGGGAGGATAACATTACAATGGACCTGAGAACTATCTCAAGATAGGGAGAGGGTGTGACGAGGTGGACTGGATAGAACTATCTCAAGATAGGGATAGTGCTATAATGAGTTGGACTGAAAAAAACTATCTCGAAATAGGGATAGGGTATAATGAGGTGAACTTAATGGAATTAGCTCAACACAGGGATAGGTAGCGTACTTTTATAAGTTCTACATTAAAATTTCGAGTTCCTAATTCCATGTAGTAAATTTAAGTAAGGGATTGCTAGCTACAACCTGAAAATAGCTTAGCCCCTATTTATAGTCGACCCATGATATATTTTGTATATTCTTCACAATCCTAACAGGGCTTCAAACCAGAGTGACCTGCAAGGGGAGCTGCCCAGGGGCGTTGCACGAAATATATTTTGGGGGGTGGACAAGTGTTTTTCCAAACTCTGAGCATTTTGAAATTAAAAATAGTTACCAAGGGGTAAAGGGGAGTACAAGGGCATGGTCAATGTTGAGAATGGAGGAGGGGGGGGCAGGAGGCTCCCAGGAAAAATTTAAAATTTGGGGCAGTAATCAAGCCTTGAACCGAGTTTTTATAAAACAGTACAACTGTATTTTTAAATGTATTTGTTGATCCTGGATCTTTAAGTCTACAAGGCTTTTTCACTGCATAAGGAATAACTTGAATTATTACTTATTTCAGTCTACCTGGATCTGAGCTAAATATCCAATTGAGCTATATATATTTATTTAGATTTGCACCTATTTCGTTCATATCGTTTATTTTTAGATTAAAAAATATAATTGACTTTATTACAGCGGTTTCAAACATTTTGTAGTTTATGACCACAAAATTTATATCTGCCGCCATCGCGACCCTTTGATAATTTAAAAGTGTTCAAATCTTAGTTTCCAAGTTTTTGTTTCACTCTGTGTTACTACTAGCTCGACCTATCTATACTTAACTACATCAGTGAGATAGGTAACATTTAGAGGGAATGTACTCTTATTTTCATGTAGGGATTATTAAGATAAACTCTCCCTGGCCAGAATTAAATTCCTTACTTCGCCTTTACAAACCAAACCAAAAGAGCGCGACATTAAACCTACATGTCCATTAATTCTTGTTTTAATTATTATAAATTGCTTATAATAATGATTAAATGTGACTAATATATGGTAAAATAGAAGTAAACCAAGTCAGCAAGAAGCTATCAGAATGGAAGAGCCAAAAGGAACCTAAACAGTAACTTGGTAGTTTTTAGCACTTAAACAACTTACATTTCTATTAGAATTTCGCATCTACCTATAATCATTAAAATCCTTGAAAAAGTAAATATAGAGCTAAAACCCCACCCAAAACACGCTGCGACCCCCAGGTTGGAAACCACTGCTTTATTATAACACAGTTGGAAGCAATATTTAACTAAGCTTCCTGAGATGTAGAACTCACTCGTCACTTTATCAAAAACCTAGCGACTGGGCCAGGTTTATTAAAAGCATTTTTAGCTTTAAAATAAAGCAACAAAAAAGATTGAATTTATCGATATTCATACAGTATTTTGGTACCTGTCTACCAATGTCCTGCTTCATATCCTCATGGAAGTTTCCCTAAAATGTTAATACTGGTACGTGAATAAATTATTCAAAACATATTGTAATTTAGCGCGTGAGGGTGAACGGGACTCCCCTAACATTTTATGAAATAACTGATGACAAATTCGAAACAAATGGCTATACGAAATTGCATGCAAATTGAACACTAAATAACGAATTAAAAAAGTACCTTAAATTGTAAAGTTTTAAAGGATGAATAATGAAACTTATATTTTGTTTAATGTAGTTACTTAATCAAATGAAAAATGATAAGTGTTGTAACAATGTAACAAAGCCCTAAGTTACTCATCTTCCTTCATTGTTGCTTTGAGCCTATTTAAATTGCTTTCATGAAATCCTATTTTAATAAATAATGAAATAAGACACATCAGCTCAATTCAAACTAATATGGATACTTGATAGAAAGATTAGTGTATATTTCAGAAGTCAAACACTAACACTAACCTCAATGTCCTCATTTCATCAGTCAGAGATTCCAATAAGAAAAAAATAAAATGTTGTGTAACACCTACTGCATTTATAGCTTCAAAATTTAATAAAGCCCTAATTAAGGCATTGGCTGTACAACATATGATAATTTGAGTCATAAAACTGCGACAGTCTAGCAGCCACGAGAGTCACAACTAAAAAAATTAAACAATATGCAAAACATTGGCTGACAATGCTGCCACTTCAAGCATTGCTGGATGAGGGAAATATTTCTACTGGGCAGCTCATGTTCCCTTAAGCCTAGTACGCACCAGGAAACATTTCCTCAGAAACATTGTTTGCCAACATGTTGTCCTTGTTTTAGAAAGATTTGGGCAACATTCCTTCATGTTGCCTTTGTGTTTCCCAGCGAGGAAAACATGTTTCCTGTGATCCATTTCAAATGGGTTATTCAACAATGTTGGCCAACATTTCCGAGAATAAGCAACGTGGGCTAGTAAGTGAGATCATTGATCTAAATATTGTCTCTTTTCATTATCCTGGGACCAACCATTTGTAAACTAACTTCAAAAACCGTAGGAGACACATGAGTGAAGTTCCTAAGACCACTGCCATCTTCGAACTTCAGTTCTGTCGGAAGCTTATTTGCATAACACGAACAATTTGAAGAACTTTACAGAGCCAGCACCTACCCCCGTTTTCTTCTTATCTTTCTTCTTGAACAGCTCATAACTACTTACAAAGCACAATCCATAGCAGCTTCCTCCTCAACAGACATCGTTCACTCAACTGAACTCTGTACGGGAAACAAATGTTTCATCATTATAATCTGGACGCGAAACAATGTTTCTTTATGTTGGCCAACAATTTGTTTCCCATGTTGGCAAACAGTTGGGAAACAGTTGGCCAACAATGTTTCCAAGTGCGTATTAAGCTTACGATTCGTTTCCATACCGCATTCGGCATACAGTCTCTGCCTACTGACAACGGCACTACTAAAATACCTGACTATCTAAGATTTCTACAATCTACTACAGAAGTAATCTCCCTTCAATGCATGATGATCTTTGAAGTTGGGATAATTTGTAGAGTAGGGATCAACAGTTGGGAAATTTTAAATTTGTCTGTTCAAGTCTGTGGTTAAGGACTCTCATAATAGAAAGTAGGCCTAATGTATTACAGAATTAGCATAGAATTTCCCAACTCCAGATCTAAAATTTCACAAAATTCCCAACTTTCAAGCTTTTAACCAACATACGGGGGTGAAACCCCCCCTCCCCCATCGCGACACCCCTGGAGCTGCCAGATCTTCACACTTTCTCTTAAACGTGGGTTTCCAATTTTAATCACTTCAACCTTTTGGATGACTAATCGTCACGAGATAAAGTTAAAGACGTGTTTCTCTTAGTACCTCTGTTGTTAAAGTTGTCAAAAAACAAGAAACCTCCCCTCTGTGGTATCTCTTTTCCCTCTCCCACATTCCTGGGACTCTACCATCCCCCCATTTTTTTACCACCCCCACTAAACCCTACCCCTACTCACTGCTCTGCCCACCGTAGAAATCGATGATTGTGGCGCCACTGAGAAAGTTTTTGGCACATTCGGGGGATTCAGGGTGGGGGGGGGGGTTCGAAATAAGGCTACATTGTAGCTGGGCATAAAAAGGCTGGAGACCTCATTGACCTTCAAAATATGTCTGCAGACATACACTTAGCCAAAATGTCTGTCCATATGAAGGAATTCTCTCTTGCCGTAGTGAAGCTTGATCCATGGAGACAATTTGTACATTGCCACTGTAGGATTTTGGTGAGAAGAAAGATTTATAGGGGAAAAAAAAAACATATTTTTTAAGTGCTCAAAACTTATATAAATTGACTGTATTATTAGTGTTATTTTATAGGTATTAATAATATATATCAAAAGTGACAGCTTCCTGATACATGAGTTGACGTATGAATACGTGATAGAAGATATAAGTCCAATTTGCGTAGCAATTATCTTATCTGAGAGCTCTGGAAGCTACCAGATCTAATTTCACGTATTATTCCGTAGAGTTATGTTATCAAGTTTGATGGAATTCACGTCACCTCGTAGTTTACCTTGAGCTAGAGTACTTCGAGAAGGTGAACTAGATAAACTAATTCAGTTATAATAATCTCTATTTTCTAACTACACATCTCCACTAGGCCTATATATTTGGTCTTAAAGCCGGTATCTTAACTTTATCAAGATAGAATCAAATAGACAGAGCTATTATATTTGTTTTAGTGAGGATTACTCCATCTAGATATCATATTTTGAAAATTTAAAAATGAATCCTGGACACGGGAATTGAACCCGGGACCTTTGGCTAATTACGCCAATGCTCTTTCTAACCACTGAACTATCCAGGAATCGTCCCGTGGAGTCATTCTTCACCAATATTTTATGGCAGAGTCTATGATGTACGTGCAGAAATATGAGTGAAGAATTACTTTGGACACGGGACGATTTCTGGATAGCTCAGTGGTTAGAGCATTGCCGTACTTACCAGAACTCCCGGTTTCGATTCCCGTGTCCAGGTGTCACTTTTCAATTTTCAGAATGTATTAACATAGTTCATCAGTTGTGTGACTGTCTTAGTTTTTTAGGGATAATTTATCATAATTTTGAATCGGGATTAAATTTTTATCGATTAACCAGAATATTAGATGCAAGCTTACTCTAGAGCCAGAGAACTTATCCAAATGGGGTTTAGTGAATTCTTAATTTGACGATGGATAGTTTGGGATCAATATAGAAACAATAATATTTTATTTTGACTTGAGTTTTTAAAAATAATTTTAAAAGGTTTCACTTGTTTCAATTTCATTGTCCTATAATAAAATTCACCAGGTTCCCACACCACTATGCCACGTCTGGCTCAAGCTGTGTTGCCCCCTTAAGATATGTCCTATCCGTGGGGCCAGTCAGGCTCTTAAATTAGTTTGAAATAGAACGCGAGCTAAGTTAGGTTTATTTTTTGAACCCAACGACGAGATTCAAACCCCGATCTCCCCGTCATAGACGGTCCAGTATATTGCAAGATTGATGCCTTGGATAAGTCAGTAGTATTAAAAATTTAAAGTTCATATAGCTCCAGATAAGATTTATCTTAATTGTCAACGCCCAAAATTGTTGGTACATGATGAAAACTTACATTTATATAATCTACATATAAAATAAATGTACAGCCAAAATAATGTATTAAATGATAAGTTTTATATTAAAAATAAGAATAATAATTTAAAAAAAATTCTAAGTACCCTCTAAGATGTCCTGGACGTACCCCCGAGGTTATGTGTACCCCAGTTCTAATAACACTGCCTTAGACTATTCTAACACCGAACCGGTTGTTAAAAAAATATCAATAATTATCATAATTAAACCATCAATCTTGTGATTGGGTTACTGCATCTCTCAACATTTGTTTATCTTGGACACATTTTTTTACATATTTTTATCATCTTCTGGCAACATTGTCCGCTATCCAATACATTTTCTCCACTCTTTTGTCCATGTCTTGAATTTCTCCATTCCAAATCTCTTTAAATAATTATATTCGTCAAACTATCATGCCTCACTATTTGGCCAACCATTCTAACTCTTTTTTGCTGTATTCCATTTTTTAAAAAAAAGTTTTCTAAAGTGTTCTTTATACCGTATTCACTCTGAAGACAAGGGCTTGTATATAATAATGAAAGTACCACAGAGGAACATGTTAAAAAAAATAAAGGGACCAGTGACGTCATCCTACAAGCAATCTCATGTCATCTCGATGAAAGGCAATCTCATGCGATAATCTGGAGGCTAGATACGTTTTACATACATTATTGAGTATGTGGCTTCAAATTTACTGATGAGAGGAAACAGAACTACCGCTAAAAAAAATTAGGTCCAAGGGAAGATGGAGGAAAATGCGAGTTGGTTTATATTTTTTAAATTTTTACAGATTTTTTTTCCTGTCTAAATGTTTTCTTTCCATCGCGTCTTACTATCCATTCGGGTTACACGAATACTTTTTTTTTAGCACCGTGTTTTACTACCCGTTCGATTTACACGCTTATGTACTAATTACGTTAATGGTTTTAAGGATGAGGAAAGTTATATTTAAAGGAAGTGTACCCACATTTGCATGATGGTAAAGTGGAAAACCATTCTGGAAAAAACCAGCCACAGTACACCCAACTGAGATTCGAACCTTTATCTCCTTGTTATCGGCAGTCTAGTCAACTGTGAAAGTAGCGCGTTAGATCAGGTGGTCACTGAAGCGGATCTAATTGATTCTAATATTTAGTACACGTGGCCACCGATGTTTGTGTTATTATTATGCAAAATGTTGCAATTATTATAAAGACAATGGATCATTAAAAAACTTTTAATTTTTTTACTTGGTTCTTAGTGAACCGTGTAGAGAAAAAAAATGGTAATGAGGTTTAAATTAGTAATTATGATCTTGTATTTGCTTGAATCTCATCTAGAGAGTTTTAATTAGCTTTTAATTTACTAAATGGCAAGATTCTATGGCTATGTTTTGAAGTTCCCACATTTCATAAAAACTTACTGATTTAAATATAATTAGGTACGTAATTAATTAGTCCAAAGATCATTATAATGAGTAAAATAACATTTTTATCATATTGATTATTTGTTTCAATTATGACTGCTTATGACATAATAATTATTTCTTCTATAAACTACATCAGGAGTATTTAGACAAAGAGTGGCGGAAAACATATTTCTGGGTGTATTTATTATGATACATTTGAAAAGCTGCCACTGGTCATCTGTATAACATATAGTTAGCCCCCACCATTTGTGGCAATTACGTAACCTTCTAATAAATGTGCACTTAAAAAACTAAATGTAAAAGATAATTTTAATAAATATTTTAAAAAGAAGTAGTGTGAATCGAATACATGTACAGAATGTTCCGAAACTCATAGTCCAAACTGCACATATAGTTTGTTTTAAGCAAAAGTAAAACCAAATCCCGAAAACCGGAATCCGGAAAACTATGCTAATACCATTAAATTGTTTTCAAAATTTCGGCGTACAGCGCCGGTGGAGCAAAGCTGTTCAAGCATGCGTGTACAACAAGTTGCATAGGAGTTAGGCGCACGGCACTACACATCCCGACATCTTGGAGCACGGCAGCAGAACATACCACAATTAATAGTAAACAACAAACCAGTCCATCTAGAAATACCAATACGTTCTGAAAGTCATCATTAACGGTCCTACATCAGAGAAAGTGCTTGCCATTATTACATATACAGTTCCGTGCGCCCAACTCCTATGCAACTTGTTGTACACGCATGCTTGAACAGCTTTGATCTCCCGGCACTGTACTCCGAAACTTTGAACACAATTATGGTCTGGAATGGTATTAGCATAATTTTACGGATGTAAGTTAATAGTGATTTTGTATTACTTTTGGTTCAAACAAGCTATATGTACAGTTTGGGCTATGCCTTTCCGAATACTAATTTATCTAATGTGTTAGGAATTAGGAAGGTTGAATTTAGAAGAAGTGTATTCGCATTCACGTGGAGGAAGAGTGGGAAACTATTTAGGAAAAAAATCCTAAATTATTTCACTTAGTTTGTTACACACTGAGCTGTAACATTCAGTGAACATTTTGTTTGATATACAATACAAATAAATGTTATACAAAATTGATTATTTTTACTTATTTAAAAAAGGTTTTACAACAAAAAAAGTCTTAGCCTAATGAAAGATGTTAAGTTAGAATATAGCATTGATTCAGTTGAAATTTTATGACACATAAGTAAAGAAATGATTAAAATCGAATTATGTATTATACATCTCGTATTCAAGTTAAATTTTAAAATCTTTTATTAGAAAATTGGATAAAGTCAATGGATTGAATCTTCCATGTAACAAGAGATTTAATTTTTTTCAAGTCACAACTTATAATAATTTTAATCAGTTATAGGTTTACAATCTATCTTATTTATATTTTCATTTTTTATTATAATGTTTTTGATCCAATTTACTAATAAGTTACTTTTCAAACTTCATTATAATCCATATATATAATTATATAATTTAATTGTAAAGATTTTGTAATATTAGTGTCAAAACCTAATATTGTTAAATTTACAGTACGATAACCTCACACATTACACTAGATCGTCTTTCTTTTCTAAAATAGATTTTTAATCAATGTATGATCATTAATTTTGTATAACACTTATTGAATTAGTATCCATCATACAAACCTTTTACAGTAAGTATAGCTGATATGGGTGTGGTTGGCATATAATACAATACTGTTTCAGTCTTGGTCAAGGTAGATAGTAGCACTGTTTTGATTTGGCTGGAAACAGAAGCTGTGTCAAGGGAGGTGTAGATAGCAGCACTGTTTTTTTACTTGGCTGGAAACAGAAGCTGTGTCAAGGTAGGTGTAGATTGCAGCACTGTTTTGATATGGCTGGAAACAGAAGCTGTGTCAAGGGAGGTGTAGATAGCAGCACTGTTTTTACTTGGCTGGAAACAGAAGCTGTGTCAGGGGAGGTGTAGATAGTAACACTGTTTTGACTTGGCTGGAAACAGAAGCTGTGTCAAGGGAGGTGTAAATAGCAGCACTGTTTTGACTTGGCTGGAAACAGAAGCTGTGTCGAGGGAGGTGTAAATAGCAGCACAGTTTTGACTTGGCTGGAAACAGAAGCTGTGTCGAGGAAGGTGTAGATTGCAGCACTGTTTTGATTTGGCTGGAAACAGAAGCTGTGTCAAGGGAGGTGTAGATAGTAGCACTGTTTTGATTTGGCTGGAAACAGAAGCTGTGTCAAGGGAGGTGTAAATAGCAGCACTGTTTTGACTTGGCTGGAAACAGAAGCTGTGTCGAGGGGTGTAAATAGCAGCACAGTTTGACTTGGCTGGAAACAGAAGCTGTGTCAAGGGAGATGTGTGCGAGGAGTAGCTACATGAGGAAAACCTATATTGACAATTATTTACATTAGGATTATGTATTATTATGGTATTCCCATATCCGGCCGAAATGCCGCTACTTTAGGCCGGATAATTGAGACTCTAGTATAGTTATTTCGAAATCCGCGATGCCCATGACAATTATTCAAGAATAGTTGATATATTTAGAAAATTACCTTAAACCCACCTGCTTGGAGCAATTTTTTAACACGTATATATTTTGAAAAAAAAAACTCCTAAAATACTGATTTTGACTAGTGTCCCCTTCCATACCCGCTTAACGTACTAATTTAAAATTACTTGTCGGGTCTATGGTATAATGCAAAGTTGACATTCAAGAGAGAGATAAAAGGATTGTTAAGGTGAGGGGAGGTTGAAGGGGTGGAACGTTCTAAAAGTCATCCCGAATCAGAGTTGGAGAGCGTCTTCACTTAGCATCTCTACCTTCCTCTACAAGGACCGGTTGGGGTAAAGGAGCGGGTTGGAGGGAGGGTGGTGGTACTTTTGAGGTGGTGGGAAGCTCGGTGCCATCTCAAGTGTCTATCTTAATTAAGTTGACAGAGGAAGAAGTGGGGTGGGGGGAAGTACAGGAGTGATTCCATATGACTCCTTTGTTCAAAGGTAAAGGGGATTGTTACATAGGCTGTCATTCCAAGGGTCTCCGGGCCAGAATAACGTAACCGCACTCACTGAATTTCCCTCATCTTGAACGCTTCTATATTCACTAAAGTATTAATACTGTAATAATAACGTTCAATGGTTTATAAGACTTCCTCCACGCAATTGTGGGTATATTTCCTCTAAATTATTCCTTACTCTTTCCTACCCCATTAAGTGTAAACTCAAGCGGATACTAAGGAGTTTTACGTACTAAAAAATAAACTACGTTCAACCCACGTACTATCTTTTCATTGAGCTCTCCATATTACTACCTTTTCGGATTACACTCATGTATACTCTAAATAGGTTTCAATGGGGAATCTAGAATTAAGATAAAGGGAAGAGGAAGAATTATTGGAAGCCATTCAGAAAGAAATTTCTCTGGAAAAAATGGCCAGGATTCGTAACAAACAATATTTAATTTAATTTTGATAGAAATTTGGTCAAGTGATAGTAAAAGCGGAATTTAACTAGGGTTTACTGAATTACGATATATTGATGAACAAGTATTTGAATGACAAGAGTATATGAATAAAGCATATAGAAATTATTAGAACATACAAATTAGGTTAACTAACGCTTGTTAGTTAAACAACACATTAAAGTCTAATAATTTATGATAAAAACTTATTAAGTCTCACAGTATGGCTTGTAACAAACCAATTATTATAAAACATGATGAAATTGTTGGATATGATTGACAGTTCAGTTCCTTGAAAAAATCAATAGTAAATATATTTTATAAAAGCTAAATAATTCTGACACAAGGGGTGAAGATAATGTTGTAATATTGTTTTATAGAAACTAAAATACAGATAAGGAATTTAGCGTTATATTTTTTTACGATAATTTTTTTTTTTTGCTACGAGTAGAAAGAAAAAAATTAATAAAAATTGATTAATTCTCTTATCTGGTAATCCTTTTTATTTTTATCAATTTAAATGTTTTGCTATAAAAGAACACTACCCTTAACTCACACTCCCTAACGTCCCACCTCAAAAAAAATAAGCACAATAAATATTGTGAATGCCCTTTACGATTGCGGGCACGACAAACGCTGGGGACTGATTGTAGACGAGGCATAAACCGAATCGTTTCGGGAATAGCACGGGCTGTATATAGACCGTTTTGACACCCACACCATCAATTCCGTCTTGTGGATGCGTTGTTATTGGAGCCGCGCTCACTGCCTTATCTTGTGATGGCATTGTCTGCTCTGCTGACAACCAGATTAACCAAACCTTCCAAAGGAACAAGATACGGACCCAGTTTGGCTAGAACTGCTGTTTGACAACCAACCGCTTTGTTTACTACCTGCACTTTGGCAAGGGAGATACGTACCCTTCATTTATCCTGAAAGGTAGCAATGACTACCTCCACCCCCCATTTGGGGTGTGGAGGGTGTTACCAGCTACACCGTATACAAGTTCAGAGGCTTTTGGCAGTGCAACCACCTGGAGCTCCTGTCACCCTCTAACCTACCAGCCAAAGTGAGTCCTCTAGACCCAACACTTACAGGCACAGAGGCTTTTGGCAGTGCAGCCACCTGGAACTCAACTCCTGTCACCCTCTAACCTGCCAGCCAGAGTGAGTCCTCTAGACCCAACACTTACAAGGCACAGAGGCTTTTGGCAGTGCAACCACCTGGAGCTCCTGTCACCCTCTAACCTGCCAGCCAGAGTGAGTCCTCTAGACCCAACACTTACAGGCACAGAGGCTTTTGGCAGTGCAACCACCTGGAACTCAACTCCTGTCACCCTCTAACCTACCAGCCAGAGTGAGCCCCCTAGACCCAACACTTACAAGGCACAGAGGCTTTTGGCAGTGCAACCACCTGGAACTCAACTCCTGTCACCCTCTAACCTACCAGCCAGAGTGAGCCCCCTAGACCCAACACTTACAAGGCACAGAGGCTTTTGGCAGTGCAGCCACTTGAAACTCAACTCCTGTCACCCTCTAACCTACCAGCCAGAGTGAGCCCCCTAGACCCAACACTTACAAGGCACAGAGGCTTTTGGCAGTGCAGCCACTTGGAACTCAACTCCTGTCACCCTCTAACATACCAGCCAGAGTGAGTCCTCTAGACCCAACACTTACAAGGCAAGCCCTTCTCTGGGTGACCTCACCCCCTCTACCCTCACCGTTCCCTGGCCCTTTGTTGGGAGTAGTTAGTTCCCCCAAAGTGACTACCAGCATCACCAGGGGGATTCAGAAACTCAGCCTTAGGGATAGCCACGGTGACCCGTGGTGTTGCCCTAAGTTGCCCAACGAGGACCTTGAGGAGATGTTCTGACCAGCTATCCCCAAACGACCGGGTACGCACATCAGCCGTCCAGGTACGAAATAACAACCTCTTAGTGTGTGCCAGATGGGTGGGGCCTTGTGGTCACCCCCTACCCCTCACACACAGATGACCCCTCAAGGGTTATAGCCGCCCATTCTGTCTTCCAGTCGGTGAGGCCGTCCAGCAGGAAGGGCTTTGCCCGGGGACTGCCACTAGAAGGCACCCTGTGGGGATTTTCGAGAGGACAACCAGGGCAGGCCGGTTGACCATACTCCCATTTGGGAGCACGTCCGAACAGGTGACCAGGGGGGGTCAACAACCCTAAAGAGCCTAAATGTGCCGTGTGGCCACAACCTAGACCGCCATTCATCGCTGTTCAATGAGAACACGAATTAAGTTGGTACGAGTGGCAGCCGATCATTGTCCGCATTTCTTACGTACTCGTACTAACTCATCATCATCAACCGTTTACAGCCTGTGGCCGGGTCAGTTTATATATCCCTCCATCTTCCTCTATTTTTCCCACCATTATTCTCCTCCCACTTACACACTTTTTACTATCTGCTTCTCCCATCTCTTTCTTGGCCTCCCTTACGACCTTTTCTCTACATACTTCAGTTCCATAACTTTCTTTGTCATTATCTCCCTCTCCATCCTCATTACATGACCATACTATCTCAGTATTGGTTCCTTTACTATCTCATATACTACTGTCCCCCACTCTTCCCCAGATAACTTCATTATTTATCCTGTTTCTCCTCGTAAATCTAACATGCTCCTCACAAACTACATTCCCATAGCCTCCAATTTCCTAGACTCTCTCTTACATTTATTTTCCATCTCGTACCTACTAATGATTTTAATACAAATTACAAAATCAAAAGCTTTTGCTTGAAGCTATAGTTGTGGTTTTCCCAAATTACTTATGATATAAACCATCGGTCCTCAAACTGGGGTACGCGTATCCCCAGAGGTACGTGAGCACCTTTAAGGGGGGTACACGAGCAGCTCTCGAGGGAAAGTTGACAAAATAACAAGGGACTTCTGGAAAACACTAAATCTTGGCAGTTACAGTTATTTGGTTATTTCCAACCCTCTTTTCCCCGTACTTGCTCTCGGTTATTGACCAATTTATGAAATTTTTCAACCCTCTACTTGACACTATCTACATTAGCAGTTGATGATGCCTTTCTCAACAACCTATCTCTGTGAGAGTGGTTTTTCATCAATGGTGTACCTAAAGATAAGTATCGCAACGAGCTAAATTTAGAGCTGGACCTCCACTTGAAAGTTTCAACTGGACCATCAGACATAAAAAAAAAGGGCGTGCCAAACCACACATCCACATCCCTCTCCCCGAAAATCTCTGGGATTCATAATATATCAGTTCCAGAATTACAATTAAAAATTTTGATTTGAAAATATTGTGTTTCAGATTTACGTTTTTTCTTTATTTTGTGAACTATTTTGTGAAGAAAATGTGTAAAACTATTCTACAGATATTTTACAGTAAAATTATGTTTTTTTAATTGATCAAAACTATTCTCAATAAGAGATAATGTTAAGTCTATAGCTGTATGATTCTTTCTATATAGCTTTTTCACATTAGAAATATTTTGATAACGGATATTTTTCCTAATAGATTAAATAGAGTAATAATTTACCATGTGGTCATATTTTTTAAAGCCTGTCATTATGAAATTTGTTATCTTAGGGGTACTTTAAACTTTTAGTCATGGCCAAAGGGTACTATCTAAAGAAGTATTATAACCACTGACATAAATTAAATGTTTCCAAATGTTAAAGAAATGGGCGCAGAAAAAGAACTTAAAACTTTAATCCATGAAGATTTGAAGCTTTTCTAGGAAAAAACTAATCTTAACTTACCTAAATAAATGGTACGGAGCACCGCACAGACTTTCTCTCTCTTTCTATAAACTCCTAAGATTTCTGAACGGAATAATGTACATTGTATCATCACCACTCCACATAAGAACACGCATAAAATAATATACAATGATATAGAATCAATGAGAAAAGAGGCGCATCTTTGTCCACCTAAGAGCATTTCAAACAGTTTAATGTCTTCCACAAGGGTCAACACTTCGTATTAAAATTTCGATTTCTGGTTAAAATTTTAACATTTTATAAGGTGTTGCAGATCTTCAAGTCATCGCATTGATATTTAATTATTCATTTATACATTTTGACCAATAAAAAATGTAAATATTGACTATTGAGTCTAAAATGGAGATAGATCATTGCTATGCAAACATTTCTCCTAAGAGATTTAAGGAAAAATAACATACTTTTTTAGATACTTATATTTAATTACTCTATGGCATTGGAGAATTATTGCGTTAAGACTTAAGTAGTATATGTTTACAACTAAAGCTCACAAAATTGTATTAATATATTTGCAAATATCTCAGAAACTGTTGCTTTTATAAAAATATATGTCAAATAAATTTTTTTTATTTCTGATAGTCCTACAATTTTGCAATGATAAGTTGTTTAGTTTCTCCAATAGTTGTGGAGATAAGGAAATTAACGCTTCTGTAAAGTACCCTAAAAATCATTTTCATAGGAAAATGAAAATAGCCAGTTTATTTATAATCTTAATCAACGCCTAGATACGAATTTTAATCAAAATCGTTTGAGTAGATTTTGAGAAAACCAAATTTTTCTCTTTTCGCCCTTCAGTAAACTACCCTTAATTTTAAGTTTTTATAGACACACAGACAGACGGCATTGCAAAGACTATTTTTTAGGGTTCGGGGGGTCATGAGACGTCGACATCCATCAACATTTCAGGTTAGTTTTTTTTACGGTCGCAATACTTAAACTTTAATGTCCAAAAAGTTAAAAAAATTCATGTATAATTGCGTATAGATTGAAAGTTATTGATTTTATAAAAATATGTTTCGGATAAAATATCTGTATTATAAATATATATACATATTTGTAACGCTAAGTAATTTCATATCTCAAATAGTTTCGGAGCTATTTAAAAAAATGTTATTTGACGCATCAGACCAGAGCCCTTAAAGCCATTTTGCCGAAATATTGAGGGTAGCCATTTTGTTTGGAATATTTATTAATGTTTATAAATGAAATTTAATCAAAATCGTTGGAGCCGATTTTGAGAAAATCGACTTTTTCTCTTTTTGCCCTTCGGTAAACTACCCTTAATTTTAAGTTTTAATAGACACACAGACAGACGGCATTGCAAAGACTATTTTTTAGGGTTCGGGGGGTCATGAGACGTCGAAATCCATCAACATTTCAGGTTAGTTTTTTCTACGATCGCAATACTTAAGCTTTAATGTCCAAAAAGCTAAAAATATATATATAATTGCGTATAGATTAAAAATTATTGATTTTATAAAAATATGTTTCGAATAAAATATCTGTATTATTAATATATATACATATTTGTAATGCTAAGTAATTTCATATCTCAAATAGTTTCGGAGCTATTATAAAAAATGTTAATTTACGCATCAGACCGGAGCCCTTAAAGCGATTTTGCCGAAATATTGAGGGTAGCCATTTTGTTTGGAATATTTATTAATGTTCATAAATGAAATTTAATCAAAATCGTTAGAGCCGATTTTGAGAAAATCGACTTTTTCTGTTTTTTCCCTTCAGTAAACTACCCTTAATTTTAGGGGTAGATGTCCAATTCCAAAAACCCCTCGGGGCAACCCTATGAAAACCCAAGATATCAAGTTTCAGCTCAATCGGTAAAATAGTTTAGGCTCTAGTTGGAGGTACAGACAGACAGACAGACAGACAGACAGACAGACAGACAGACAGACAGACAGACGGAAATTCAAAAACAACTTTTTTGGATTCAGGAAGTCATGAAACGTCAAAATTCATCAAAATCTCGAGTTCGAATTTTTTGACGATCACAATACTTTCTCTACCTGTAAGATAGAGAGAAAGTAAAAATTAGAATAGCTTGTTTATAATATTAGAGCCAATTTTGAGAAAATCAATTTTTTTTCTCTTTTCCCCCTTTAGTAAACTAACCTTAATTTTAGGGTTGGATATCCATTTCCAAAAAACCCTCGGGGAAACCCTATGAAAACACTAACTACCAAGTTTTAGCACGATCGGTAAAATAGTTTAGACTCTAATCCTAGCTACAGACACACAGACAGACGGAGATTTAAAAAACACTTTTTCAGACTCGGGGGGGGGGGGGGGGGGGGGGAAAGAGGGTTGTCATAAAACGTTGAAATCCATAAAAATCTCGACCTTGATTTTTTTGACGATAACAATAATTTATCTACCTGTAAGATAGCGTGAAAGTAAAAAAAAACATCAAATATAATGTATCATGTGACTTTGGAACTCAATTACCAATTTTAAGCGAAATTATTTAAGCTAGTAAGAAAAATCTTAAAATTTTTACAAAATAAATAATCAATTTAAACTATTACTATTTTTTAAACAAATATTAATTATATAAAATTATTTGTATCGAAAAAAACCAGGTACACATCCATTTTAAACAAAATGGTTTTATAAAGCCTTGAAACGTTGATCAAATGTTAGGTTCATCTATTCTTATTTGTCTGTGAATAATAATAATAATAATATTTAGCACCGCGTCTTACTACCCGTTCGGGTTATACGCTTAAGTACTAATTACTCTAATGGATTAGGAATTGGGAAGGTTGAAATTAGAGGAAGTGAACCCGCATTTGCGTGGAAGGAGAGTGGAAAACCATTTAGGAAAAACCACCCCCAGTTCACCCGACCGAGATTCGAACCTCGATCTCCCCGTCCTCGGTGGTCTGACTCAACACGACTAGCGCGTTAGCCAACTACGCCACTAAGGCGGGTTTGTCTGTGAAGAGGACACTTGGGTTTGATTACTGTCTGGGTTAGCTCAGGACGTAGACAGTCCCAACGTAACTGTGTAGTATTGGAGTTACCATCGCCCCCCCACCCTCCATATTAAAACAATATTAGATCACGTTCTTCAATCTTCCAGTCAGATAGAATTATAAAGTTCATAGGACAGTAAAAGTTATATTCTTTTTACTTACTCTCGAGCCCTCTAGGAGAAGACTATTGTGATCGTAAAAAAAATAAAAAAAATTAATCACGATATTTTGATAAATATCGACGTTTCATGACCCCCTGAATCCGAAAAGTTGTTTTCGCGTTGGTTTGCCGTCTGTCTGACTGTCTGTACCCCGGGATATAGTCTAAACTATTTTACAGATCGGGCTAAAGCTTGGTATCTGCGGTTTCCATAAGGTCCCGCTGAGGGGATGAGATATATAGCCCTAAAATTAAGGGTAATTTACAGAAGGGCAAAAAGAGAAAATATAGATGTTCTCAAATCCCGCTCTATCGATTTGGATTAAATTTTGTGTCTATACACCGTTTAACATTACAAACCAATTTAGAATTTTCATTTTTCCATGAAAATGACATAAGCAGAAATTTGCCGTTTTGATTATGTAACTATTTGAGATACGAAATAACTTATTATTGTACAGATGAAGTACTCTTGCTCTTGTTTTATAAATATATTTTTATAAAATCAATAGTCTCTGACCTTTAAGCCAAAATATAATTTTGTATTCATTTCGGAGAAAAAGAAATTGATTGTTATGCATTTTGGTGGACAGAGATGCTTCTCTTTACTCACGTTTATGTAACATTGTATATTATTTTATTAATATTATTTTGAGTAGTGTTTCTGTAACAGCATATATTATTTCGTTTCACAAATTTTACTAGTTTTTAATTAATGTCCCTATTTTAAGATTAACGAGAGAAAGTCTGTATGGTGTACCGTAACATTTATTTTACTTTATAGTAAAAAGACTAAGTATTTTAGATGTGAGAATTTTTTACCTCAGGATTGCTACAAACCTTGACGTTTTATGTGCCCCCTGAACCCAAAATGTTCGAGGTTACATTTATGTATGTCCTCCCATATGTATGTATGTTCTTGAAGCTACAGCCAAAACAGTTTAGTGAATTTTGTTCAAGCTTGATTCACGTATTTTAATTATTGTTTGTTGATACATTTTTTAAGTTTGAAATATTTTTAAAATGTCATGAATGATTTTGTTTAGTGTGTATATCTGTAGAGTATTTTATATGACAAATAAAATATACATGGCATTTTGTGGGTCAAATTCGTCTAAGAGTAGTTACTGATAAATTTTTTTTTTTAATTGGAACTTTTAAAAATGGCTTTAATTATTTGGTACAAAATGGGTAACTAGGAAGTTCTTTATATGATAGATATTGTTTTATATATATATATTAAATATTATCTAAGGGTAGTTTATGGTAAAATAATTTTTGAAAAATGTTGGAAGTTTTCTAAAATAGTTTAAATAGACTATAATACGATTGTATTGTCCCATTTATTTTTAAATGACTTCCCCCTCTCCCTCCATGTAAATCCAGGTATATTTCCTCTAAATCTTACCCTCATCATATTTAACCTTTTATTATAGCTAAAATACATTTATTTTGGATGGCGTTGTAATGTAGACTGTCTCGTGTATAGTATGTTTTGTTAATAGTCAGAGCTGATTTTTGAGTGTAAGAATATAGCTATTTGATGCCATTTTCTTTTATTTAGCACTACCTGTTCAGGTTATACGCATATGTACTAATTACCCTAATACGTTAGGGATGAGTAAGATTGAATTTAAAGTAAGTGTACCCGTATTTTCGTGGTGGTAAAGTGGAAAACCCCTGGGGAAAACCATCCATAGTGCACCCAGCCGGCACTCGAACCTCTACCTTCCTGTCATTATAGTCTAACATGAGAATGACGCCTTAGTCCATTTGGAAACTGAAACAGGTTTAGTTATAAAATAAATGGTACGGTACACCACACGGATCTTCTATATCCCTTACCTAATAATGGAGACAATACTTATTTAAAACTCTTAAAACATGAGAGACAAAATAATATACATCGTTACAGAAATAATCAAGACAAAAGTAACAACTTTGTTCAACAAAGGGCATAACAATCAACTCCCCATTTTCTAGACCTAAATTAAAAAAAAGTATATTTTCTAATTGATCAGAAACTATTAGTCTTATATATTTCAAATAATTGTTTTTGATATTACTACAACTTTATAATAATAACTCATTTATTATCTCAAAGAGTTGTGGAGATAAGATAAAAATTTGAAATATCCGCTAATTTAAAATTACCCTCTAAGTAGTAATCACGGATACACAGGAAGCGCCATTTTGTTTGTAATGTTAATCAGTGCTTAGTAACAAGTTTTAGTCAAATTCTGTGTAGTAAAATTTGAGAAAATCAATTTTTTCCATTTTCGGCTTTAAGTTAACTACCCTTACTTTAAGGGTTGGATGTATGTAATTTTTCTCTAGACCCTAAGTAAACTACCTACCCTTACTTTTAGGTTTAGACATATAATTTCAAAAGCTCCTTGGGGGAACGTTTGGAAGCCCCAGAAACCAAGTTTTAGCCTGATTGGTAAAATAGTTTCGGCTCTAGACCGAGATACAGACAAACGGAAATGCGAAAGACACTTTTTCAGTTTCAGGGAATCATTAAAAGTCAACATACATTAAAATCTCTAGTTCAATTTTTGTTTTACTATCAGAATACCTTCTTTCACCAAGGGATAACGAGGAAGTAGAAATAATTTCATCAAATGGCCTCAGCTATGTTAAAGAGGCTCCCAAACTGAGACATTGGTTAGAATCCTTATGAGGTCAACTTCAAGTGATTTAAAATAAACTAGGTGTTTATCGGAGTTTACAATAAGGGCATGCCCAGGCGCTAATAACTTTTAATTATGTTTTGCTTTGTTCATTTAGATAAAGAGATAATAAACCATTTAGAATTAAAGGATGGAGGTAATTATAGTAGTTTACAGAAAACTCACTCGCATCAGCTTGAGAAAATGATGTGGAAGATAACATTTTATATTTAAAAAAAACTCTTTCAGGTCACTCAAACGATATTCAAGATAGGCCCCTTCTTCATCCAGTCAGCGCTGACCCTGATAAAAGTGTAATCACAACGCCAGAGGGCTGGTCAAACACCGTCAAGGATAGCGAATAAAAAGGAAAACAATTCGACCTAATGAGAATAAGTCGACGTTACAAATAATCCGACGCCGACGCTAAATAATGTCAAATGTCCCAGAAACCAACGTTTACACGCAACGGAACAAGCGGTGATGAGGGTTAGAAGAAGGGTGTAGAGGGGAAGGGGGGGGTTGAGGCACGGTCTAGAATATGTCCCAAAGTCCCTCGCACTTCCCTCCACAAGGCCGGAAATCCCCTAACGCAAAGAGCTAGGCGAGACAAGAAGGGGGGGAGGGAGGGATTGGATGCCAGACGATGTACCGCCATCTCAAGCGCCATCTTAATTAAGTTCCAGAGTGAGGGGCGTAAGAATTTCCACGGACAGATAAAGGAGGACCAGTTTTATTTACATTCCTTTGGGGTGGTGGGGGTTGGAAGATATTAAGGGATGTAAAGAGGAAACCGAACCAGTAAAAATAAAACTCGACCAAACAATTAAAGACATCACTCATGAGGGTTTAAGAAGAAAATCATGTCAACGACCTTAGGTAATGTGTGTGCTACCATGAATTAAAAAGAGTGATGGAGGGGGGGGTAGCTTACTTAAAATATTCAATATTTTGGAGGGAGGGAAGTCTCCATCAGTTAAAATACTCAAGCAAATTGGAAGAGGAGTGGTGAAAGGAGGTTTCTACTCTTAGGTTGAAATACTCAAGAAGTTTTGATAGAATAGACAATATATTATATATATATATTAATTTTATGCAATCTAAAATTGCGAAAAATTAATCATTTCTCCTGTGATGGATCTTATTATTTATTATATATAATTTTAAAAATGATTTAAGTATGATTTGTTCTATAGATATTATTGGTTCATAAGTTTGGACACCAGGGATATTTGGGAGAAGGTAGAAAGAGTAGTATGGAAAAATGCACCTCCATTTACATTAAAATAAGATTGGGAAATTTCAGTATGGAAACACTGTTTCTATAATCCAATCCCCCCCTTCCCCCACACACACAAACACATTCTAGCTCTCATCCCACCATCCCAACAAGTTATTCCGGTGGAGATTATAATTCCCGATATCTTCCCATCACTGGAAAAATGGCATTTAGATCACTGGTACGGATATTTTCCACCTAATTGGCTTATCAGATTTTATCTATAATTTATAAATTTGTTTATCCCATGGTTTGCGTGTATAAACTTGTATCAAAAAGACTTTTAAAAATGTTGAGCGACATCAACTGTGTCGAGAACCTAGGTAGCTCTATTAGTAGATCTATCGGTGCGTAAAGAAGACCAAGTTTCAAAATAATTGTATGGGTATCATTTTTACTTTTTCTCAACACCTCGAAGATAAATTATTGTGATCGTCAAAAAAATAGAACTCAAGGTTTTTATAAATGACGACGATTCATGACCCCCTGACATCAAAAAAGTTATTTTCGCTATGCTGTATGTCTGTACCTCAGGTGAAAGCCGAAAATATTTTACCGATTGGGATAAAACTTGATATCTGGGCTTTTAATAAAGTCTCCCCGAGGGCTTTTTGGAATTAGTTATCTAACCATTAATTTAAGGGTAGTTTATTGAAGGGCAAAAAGAGAACAAATCAATTTTCTAGAAATTCTTCCCAAAGATTTTGATTAAATTTTATATCTTGACGCTGTGTATTATCAAAAAAAAAAAATTGTAATTTCATTTTCTCATGAAAATGAGATTAAGGTTATTTTGAATAAGGGATATTTTCCAATTTTCATAATTTTCCGCAACTATTTGAGATATGAAATATCTTATCACTGTAAAGTTGTAGTTCTATTAAAGATAGAAATATTTTATTCGAACTCTATTTTTATAAAACCAATATTTTTTTTAAATTATAAGCAAATATATACATATACTCGTATACTTAAAAATGAATTTTATTCTTATGCTCTTAGGTGGATAAAGATATTTCTCTTTTCTCAATGTTTCTGTAACAATGTTCCTAATGCCATAGAGTAAGTACGGTACCTAACAGTCAGTGTATATTGTTTAATTTATGATCTTTGGAATAGTCTCCCTACAACAATGTATAAAGTTATTATTTGGTTTCAATAATCCGTGACCTTTTAGTGTTTGAAGATAAAAGCAAGAGAAAGTAGGTGTGGTGCACCAAACCATTTATTTCTTAACTAAAATAATCGCACACATAGAAGGTATTTTGAGACAGGAATGAATGGGTGCTGAAGGAGTGTGGTTTGAAAGGGAATCCAATGGGTAGAGCCCCGTAAAAATTGTTTTATGTTTAGTTAAATTTTGTATTTTAAATTGAACTTTTCTGTGTTATTTCGTATTCATTCAAAATTACATGTTATCTGAGGTGTTTAAGTAATATTTACATATTGAGATAATGTATATAAAATTAAAATTTACTATTTTTTTTTTTGGTAAAGCGGTATTATTTCGTTTTATTGGAGGATTTCGTGTAACAAGACGATTTCATTTTATTTCGCTTTTCAAAAAACAATGTAAATCATATCTAAAAACTATCAAATGAAAAAGTACTTGATTCCATCTTAGTATGTCACCTTTGCTTTATCGCGTCTCACCATTTTTACGGGGCTCTACCAATATGTAAATGTGAAATAAGTGCCCAAAGTTGGTTTAGGCATGTTGAGAGGATGAGTGTGGATCGAGTGACGAAGCAAATATATGAAGGTAGAGTGTGTGGATCAAAAAGAAGGAATAGGACATGTAAGACGTGGCTAAATGCTGTAGACGAATTTGTTTAAAAATAAACACATAAAGAATTTTAAAAATAAGAGAACATGTATGACTCGGTGTATGGATGTTGTTGAAGCGAAGATAGGGATGTGTGGAGAAAGTTGTAGAGGATGGATTAAGTACGGAGTTGTTTTTTGAGCTATTTACAATTTCTTTCCTACCCATAAGGGACTGGCGTGATTAGGTGTATATGTTAAAAAAAATCTACGTTGATGAAATGTTCTAAGTTTCATTTGGTCATAGAATAGGGAAATAGATATTTTCAATAATCTCAACTCCATGAAAAAAATTAAATCCTAAAGAAGGGATGGAAGGGAATATTAGTTAATGTATTTAATTTTTTCAGTTTTTATAACAAAAAAAATTTTTTTTTCCATGGTAAATAAAATATGCTTCTTTCAGGATGGTCCAACGTTTTTAATCTCGATGACCGAATATATTTATCAGCTTGATCCACAGGCCGAAATTATATTTAATAATCCTATCAGGTTAATATAGATCTGTAAACAATACTTGATAAATAATTATTTTTAATCCTTATAATAAAATAGTAGAAGTACTGGGGTAACCACGAAATGAAAACCATGGTAACAACTTGCATCACTTTTCTTTGCTTCAAATAGAACGAAAAAAAAGCTCTTCATTGTATGTGTCTTCTGACACAGTTTTTAATAAATTAAAAATCTAATCATAAATTTTAAATTCCAGCTACAAGATTAACATGTTTGTTTACAAAGCACTATTAATTTTTATTATTATTTTTTTTAGCACCGCGTTTTACTGCCCGTCCGGATTATACGCCTATGTACTAATTAAACTAATTGTTTAGGGATTAGACAGACTTAATTGAAAGGAAGTTCACCCGCATTTGCTTGGAAGGAAAGTGGAAAACCATTTAGGAAAACCACCCTCAGTGAACCTGACAGGGATCGAACTCCGATCTTCCCTTCTTCAGAAGTCTAGTCTTAACACGAGAGTAGCGCGTTAGACCACGTGGCCACCGAAGCAGGTGACTGCTAATGTTTAAAATTTCAGATCCCTGCGTGCGGTAGATATAGCCCAACTCTCATGAAAGACAAATTCTTCATTTTATGAAACATGAATGCACACAAATTTCTCAAATCAATTTATCATTATAAATATATATTTATACATATTTTATTAATAAATAAATATATATTTAAAATGCAATCATGATCAAATTTATTTTTGAATCATTAACTATTTCACATCTTCCACCCAAGGTCTCCCTTCAATTCCCCTCCAGGATAGTGTGCGGGCCATATCGCCATTGAACGCGCGCCACCAGTTGTAACACACTGGCTTAAGTAGATAAGTATATTTTAATTTACGACACAGTGTTTGAGCTCGGTGGGCTTGGGGTTAAGTGCTCACCTTGGGACCGGATGTCGGTGGGTTCAAACCCAACTGAAGTCGATGGATTTTTCTTGAGCGATAAATATCCGTAGCACAACTTCCTTCGGAAGGGAAGTAAAGCCTTCAGTCCCTGTCAATTGTGGCTTGTAAAAGATACCTTGGAAGTTATATGAAAAAATATATTTCGTGGAAAAATTGGTAGGCCTGTTTCTCCTCAACTCAAATAAATTCTCGTGTGCTGATATAAGTAGGTTCAGAGCGTGCACGTTAAATAACTAAAATAAATAAAAATAAATACTACAGATGTTGAACATTGGTCGTGGAGAACGTGGACTTTGACCAGAACATGTTCTCATCATTTAAAATGTTTCTAATGAAATGCCACGATTCTAATGACCAGGATCTGGATTTTGATTACATTTTATTTTATTTCATCAGAGATAATGATCGTGTATATACAAGTTTGTATTCTCAATCTGCTGGATGAGTAAATGTTTTTATATAGGCCAATCTTTGGTCATTTCTTTTCATTTCGAATTTTTAGGTCATATTTTCTTGGTTTGTACCATATTTTAGTGATTTTTAAATATTTTTTGGCATGTATGTTTACTAAGTATATTTTTAAATACTAACTATATTTTATAAAGGCATAAATATTCTAAGATAATTTTTAATACCCAGTTATTAAAATGAGGAGATAGTGTAGGCAATAAACTTTGTATCGCCGTTGCTTGTCTGGCTGTAAAGTACACATTCCTGGTAAGACTGTAACTAAGGTGGAGAGGGTTGCGTTGGAAGGGGATGTCTATTAATTCTGAGGCAGGTATTTGTAAATCAATATTAAATTTAACAGGATGCAAGAGTTTAGTTGTTGAAAGCTTTTTAACTCATATGAATATTTTAGTTTCCATTTGTATGGTGCGTGTTTTATTTAGTCGTTTAGTCTGTGCTTTGTTTCATATTTGTAGGTAGTTTTTTTTTAAATATAAAGTTTTTTAATATTTTATATGATTATATTATTTATATGATTTTTTTGAAAATATTTAAGTAATTAATGTCCGGACTCTGCTCATCACAAATATTAAAAAATGCTGAGATGTGTAGAAAATTACTAAACGTATTTACTGAAGGAATATTTAACTCACTTTGGCAACAAAAAGTTATAAAAATTGCAAAAAAAAGACTTATTAACTAGCGTCACCGTATACCCCACCTTAACAGAATATAATGAGAAGAATTTTTAAAGAATATATAATTAATTACTGTTAAACAGGACGGGAAATATAATTTACTCCATACCCACTTCGGTGACAACATGGTCTTAGGCAGAGGTACTCAAACTACGCCCCGTGGACTGGTTTCAGCCCGTTGGATGAGTTTATCCATCTCACGGACGCTTTTATAAAAAATAAATTAATAAAACGAATAAAAGAATAATATTAATGACGAATACCGAAATTATGGTGATTCTATATGCAGTACATAAAATACGTCTACACAACAATTTTGGTCGTTGGCAGTTTTGTAAAAGCGTAAGTATAACAGCCATACTGTTTTTCTTGACCTCCCCCCCACCCCCACCCTACGGTGGTCATTTAAATGATTCTAGGGGGCGCCGGGCGTAGTAAACATTTAACAACTGTGAGTAAATTAACTATTACTATAAAACTATTTATAGGATATTTTTTAGATTGAAAAATGACACCTGTAAACGGGAATTGAAACCAGACCCTTCGACTCCAGTGTTCATGTGTCCGCGCCTGATTCTATACATGTATATTTATTGCAGAAATAACCGTTGTTCGTCATGACTATGCGAACACAAATTTAATGATCATTTGTGTAGTTAACTAAGATGATTTACATAAGTTATCTGAATATATACAGTTTGTAGTAGATTATTAAAATGTAACTAACAATATTGACTATTCCAATATGTTTAAATTTTTTTCCCCAATAATATGTTCAATTATTCTATTTCTCATTTGATCCAAAACTTCTCAAACACCATTAACCATTACTGTCTAGCCTCACTAGTAATTTTGTTTTATTAAAAATGATCTTGAACAAAAAATAAGTTTAGGACCCTGTGCTGTAGCTACCGTTCCTCAGCAATCAATAGGCCTGTTTCATAAAGTTTATGTTTCAAGCAGGGGCTGAGGAACCTCATATATATATATATATATATATATTAAAGGCATTTTGAGATTTAGTAACGAGAGATAATATATTATTTGTAAATCAATCAGTATATTATGAAAAGATATTAAAAATTAGGAAATGAAAAAGTGTTGCAATACATATTAAACAAGTTTGTAAAATGAACATGAAACATAATATTTATATCATAAAGCATGATAGTTGAAACATTTTAACATATGAGCCTTTGTAACATATTACAATCGAGACATATTACATTTAAGATATTAGACTCATGAGCAATGGTTAGATAATTGTTTTTTTGTATGTTATTCACTCAATATTATAATATTTATCACTGATAATATATTTTTCTAAATTTAATTGAAACAGAATGATTAAGGAATCTGTTTTAGAAAAGGTTATAGCAAAAAATGGTGAAAATTAATAAAAAATAAAGAAAATATGAAAAATTGGAGTTTACTAATTGAAGATCCTAGTAGGAATCTAGTTCTAATTTTATATATATATATATAAATTGGAGTTAATAAATATATAAACTCCAAATTTTTTTATTTTATTTAGATATATATATATATATACCTAAATAAAATAAAAAAATTTGGAGTTTATATATTTATAAACTCCAATTTTTTAGTAGGAATATATATTCCACCTAGGATCTTCAATCAGTAAATTCCGATTTTTTATATTTTATTTATTCTTTATTAATTTTCACAATTTTTTGCTATTAACTTTTCTAAAACAAATATATATATATATACATACATATGTGTGTTTGTGTTTTAGATCTGGCCAACCTGACACTTTAAAGATCTTAATGTGACCCGACCCTCCTCTAAATAAGTTTGGGGATCCCTGGTCTAAGGCATCACTCTTGCAATGGACGGGATTGTCAATGAATTAGTTCAAATCTCAGTAGAATGCATTAAGGATGGTTTTCCCTTAATGTTTAAACACTCTCCCTCCTTTCAAATGAGGGTACACTTCCTCCAAATTCGATGCGTATGACCCCAACTGGTAGGTAATAAGACGCACTAATAAGTTTAAAAATAAACCTAATCCAGAGCCATCGTTGGGGATCGAACACTGAGCTCGGATATCACAGGTAAACACACCCTTACACATCCAGCTATTTCAATTTTCCGTGAAATTGTTATAACAGGAGAAAGGACAAATATCGGTTAAAGATTTTCACAGAAAGAGAATTGGATAGACAAGTTGTTTGAAATGCTAGCAGGACTCACAGGATATCATGAAACATAAAGAGGTGTACAGAAGGAATTACTGCAGAAAAGAACGAGAGTGATAGAGAGAGGAGAGAAAAAAAAGACCAGCCATATAAAGGAGAATGTTCATACGATATCATAAAGCATAGCGAAGTAGAGGATAAAGAGGCAGAGAAACATCAAGATTGCCTGAAAGAGAGGGATAAAAAAAAACGCAGACGAAACAAAGAGAATAGAATGTGCTCGGTTGGTCAGAGGGAAGAAGCGAATGATCCACGTGATATTTTCATGAAGCGTTGAAAGGGAAAGGGAGAAAGATGGAGAAACACGAGACGTACACACAAGGTATAGGGTGTTTCAAAATATATATATATATATATATGATATATCGGTATATATCATGAGTATTAGATATCCGTTCATCACCTGAAACAAGTGTTTATCTTTGTCAACGAAGGGTATATAGGAGGGCAACCTTTTTTGGGGCATGATAGAATTAAAAAACCCATCACCCTTCATCCACCGTTTCTCCACTATACTTTTTTATTTGGTCTGTATATATCTTCCTTGAATTAATTTATTTACTCATATAATTATAAACATTCATAACCTTACTATTAATTATTATTACTCCTTACAAAATAAACACAAACATTATTAGAGATCATATACAAAAAAAGAATAGATAAAACCGCTTAATTTTCTTGTAACACTTACGATTATGACAAATCAAGGTTATTTTATTAGTATTACTATTATTATAATCACCGCGTCTTACTACCCGTTCGGTTTGTACGCACTTACACTAATGTGTAATGGTAGGGTGATTGTGAGATGAAATGGAGGACCTACAGTTTAACGTGGGATCCGAACCACGGTGGAGGCCTGGCATTCCTCACATTCACAAGTTGTGAGTAATACACGTCTTGTCAGAGGTGAAGGAAGGGTTTGGTGATCAGATAAATCTGTGCCGGGACCGAGGATTGAACCCCGGATCCTCAGAACAGAAATTTGATACCTTACCCTTAAACCACCAGGTCACCAACGAAGGTTATTTTGACTAGACTCAAATATTATTTTAAAAAATACTTTATATATTAGTGAGTTTAGGAGACTCAAAGATTAACTTTTAATGATGGTTTAGTTTTATTACGTAATCAACTGAAAATTGCCGTGAGATTGCTCAGTAGGTCGCGATCAACTAATTGCCGATCACTATTCTAGAATATTCTAGAATTATTTCGGAAGCTGTTGACGAAGGTATTTAATATTTTTTCTGTGCTGAATTGTCCTGCTATTCAATTAGTAAATATACTCATATAAGCCTGGGATTATACATTTTTTAATCACTTTGTCTTACTACCTGTTTAGATTATCTACACATATGATAATTACTCTAATGAGGTAGGGGTGAGGAAGAAAGCATTTTAAAGGTAGTCTACCCGAATTTGCGTGGGAGGAGAGTGGAAAACCATTTAGTTATAACCACCTCCAATAAGTCCACCCGGGAATAGAATCCCGATCTTCCTATACTCAGCAGGCCCGTCTAACACAAGAGTGATGCCTTAAACCATTTGTCCATTGAAGTGAGTATTACCATTATTTTATAGGTGGACTGGTGAGAAGGTGGGTCAAATTGTCAAGCTTATAGAATCTTTTTTTTTCTATGAAAGAGGGGTCGGGGTTTGAATCTCAATAATGTGTATTAAGGTTGTTTTTATTTACTAATTTACCACTCTTTTATCATTCAAACGCGAGTGTTATTCCTCTGAATATCCTCCTATTTAATTTGTGTGGTTAGATGTTATATGTCAAACATCTTAGCTCAGTCGTTAGGATGTCTGCCTACTGAACCTAGGTTGCCGGGTTTGATTCCCGGCTGACAAATTTATTACTAGTAAAACGTGGGTTTTATCATTCACAGTGATGGATTAATGGCCGAGGGGCTTGGTGCTGCATCTTTTCTAGATTTAAGTTAGATAGTAAGTCGTGTCAATATAAATTTTTTCGCCCATTCCTCTGAAGGATGGCACACTTTCTGAAGAGACAGGCCACCAAATGAGCTAGGGTGTTGGACGTCATTATGATCAGTCGGTTCAGAAATTTCACCTTAAATTCCTTAAATAAAAAATAACTGCATATACAGTAGAACTTTCTCTATTCGAAGTCCAAGGGATATCTACAGTAGCTCCATGGCTTCTTTGGTGCTGACTGACAGTTGACAGCTGACAGCTCTAAAAAGTTACTAGACCAAATTATGTATCTCTACGCCGAACCATATGATTTGCAAAGACATGTGTTTAGTAGCTGTCACTTCTGACAGTCAAAACTTAGGTATATACCTAAATGTTGACTGTCAGAAGTCAGCTGTGAACTGTCAGTCAGCACCAAAGAAGCCACGGGGCTACTGTAAAAACATACGAAACATCCAAAATTCGAATTACAATTTTTATGAGTATCTAAGCAGCTGGTACACAATAAATCAATTACCTAAAATATGCTAAATATAAACACACACACATTTTTAATTTGTTATATAATACATACATATATAATATATAGTTTACATACATGGAAAAACAAGAAAAATATAAATACAAGAATATAAAAGATTTGAAAAATTTAGATACGAAAACTGCAGACATAAATCGATGAGGACACGCAACATGTAGGTTTACCCCTTCCATGCTAGGCTTCCCGTGATAGCATTTTCACGGAGAAGCGATTAAATCCGAGCCAACACATCCCATATTCTAGGAAACCCGCTCTCGCCACTGGTGGAAAATTCGACTCCTTTCCTCCTTTCCCATGCGTCAATAAATCTAACTTCACTAAACATTCTTAACATATGGGGTGATTTAATAAAGGCCGTTAGGTTATGTTTGAGATTAGCACAAAATCGAACAAATTAACAATGTCTTTGGCTTCAAATTATCCAAATATTTCCGTCTAAATTTCAAATTAATTGTTATTTTTCATCATTGATTTGAACAAGAATTTCATGAGGAATCATAGTGGGCTCGAACAATACAATTTTTCGAATCAACCAATGTCGAGTTTTCCAGATTATATTGCGTATGTTATTATTATTATTATTATTATTATTAATATTATTATCACCGCGTCTTACTACTTACTACTACTAACTACTTACTGGGTTATACGAACTTACGCTAATGTGCAATGTTAGGTTGATTGTGAGACGAAATGGAGGACCTATTGTTTAACGTGGAATCCGAACCATGGTGGAGGCCTGGCATTCCACACATTCACAAGTTGTGAATAATACACGTTTTGTCAGAGGTGAAGGAAGGTTTGGCAATCAGATGAATATGTGCCGGGACTGAGGATTGAACCCGGACCCTCAGCACAGAAGTCTGATACCTTACCCTAGACCGCAAGGTCACCTATGACTGCATATGGTTGTGTAGTACAACGTGGAGTAAAACAACACAATTTGACATTTTCGGCCCTGGGCTCGCCTCTTGAATCCGCCTGGTTATTTAACGGTCACATTTTGGGGAACACCCTGTATGGCTCTCAGAGTGAGAAAGAGAGGTGCAGATGGATAGGATCAGATAGCGAGAAGGAAAGATATATATATATATATATATATATATATATATATATATATATATATATATACATAGTGGATGTTACGTCCCTTACCCTGATGCGATATGTTCACCGTTCCATGAGCTAAGTGACTTCATTTAGGGAGCTGTCATTTCCAGAAACCGCGAGGTCGGACTCTTGGTTGAAGAACCGCTCACTGATCGACCTTTTATCACACTCCCCTTCTCCCCAATTCCACCAATCCCCTCCCCCTCCCCCTACACTTCAACCACAACCCATGTTCGTCCAGCCATCAATCAATAACAAAGGTGTTTTTGACGTTGATATCGTTATACTCGTTCTCTCACGCCACTGTTTTTACATTTTTAGGTATTAATCAAGAATGTTTATCAGAATTTCAAGTCCATCTGAAGTGGGCCCCTTCATTGATTTGATGGATCTAAAATATAGGATCCCTTTTATTTGTTTCAAATTTTTTTGCGTCATAACTGTAAAATTCCATTCATATTTTGATTTGAAAAGAAAAATGAAAAGAAGGGATGGATTTCATTATATATTTCTCTCTGGATAAAAGTGTCATAAATAAATAAATATATATTTAATATATAACACAGTTTCTATTTCAGAAAATTAATAAACATAAAATACTCTGTAAAGTCACAATATAATTTTACCAAGAATTTTTTCCACCTATGTATTTTTAAGTGAAATATTTGTGCAGATATTTCAAACTTGTTTGTAAGATCAAATTAAATAACAAATCTGCTGTTAAATTTAACCCACGCTATGAAATAATCACCTAAGATATTTACTAGAGTTAGTAAACTTGATATATTATAAAAATTTTATGGTCAATGTAATGTTATTTACTTATAGAATATATACTACAGTAACTGTTCCTTAAAAAAAATACAAATATTACACTCTGTTTAAATTAAATGTAAGCTTTAATCTGTAAATTATATTGCCTTAAAATTTAAGAGAAACACTTTGCTGGACAAAAGTTTTAAGTGCCTATAAGTGAGTTAAAGTGCACGTCCCAATTTTGGCGTTAAATAATTTGTAAAATATAAAATACTAGATTACTCTTCATCATGGAAATAAATATATTCACTTATATAGCAGATTTATCCTTTTGTATTTGAAGGAAATAAATTAGCCTCACGTAATTTATGTTATCTTGACTAATTAATAATAATAATAGTTAATTAGTATTAGTATTTTCAGTACTAAACTGGAGGAAAAGAGAGTATAAAAACGTTTTAGGCAAAGATGTCCCCAATATACTTTGCCAGGATTTGAACTCCAATCTCCCGGTCAGGCGAAACTCTTACTACTGCAAATGTGATCCCTTCAATCATTGGTTTCCAACCTTTTTTCCCTGTTGCATCCCCTCTTATTCCATTCCCCCTCCTTATTCGTAAACACTTATCTAAATTACCTCAGTACCTAGCCGTGCCAATGATTACTTCTAAATTGATTAAATATTTTAATAATGCTGTTAAGTAATTTGATTAAAATACTTCATCAAACATATTTAGTTAAAGATTTTGAGATCTTGGGCGGTAAAAATCAATAAATAAAGGAATTATTCTAGGCCAATAATATATTTTACAAGCTTCACATGTCACTTAAGTTAAAAAGTGAAATTTTGCTTAAGCAAAAAAAATTTACCCACTTCGGTGGCCACGTGATCTAACGCGCTACTCTCGTAGTATACTAGACTGCCGATGACAGGAAGGTTGAGGTTCGAATCTCGGTGATTTTTACAAATTGATTGTCCAATTTCCCTCCACGTAAATGCGGTAACACTTCCTATAAATGTAACCTCCCTAATCTCTAAAACCATCAGAATGATTATTACTTGAGCATATAATCCGAACGGGTAGTAAAACGTGGTGTTAAAATTTGTTTTTATAAAAATTCAAAATTAATAATAATTTGGATGAAAACATATAAAATACATAACTAATGAGAGTCTTTAGCTACTCTCAAATAGCACAGTTTTTTATATGTTAAGTTCAAATAATAATAACTTTGAGCAAAGTAAATGTTACTAATACTAAATTATGTTCGAGTATCCTTAGTAAATATATCACAGGTTGAAGAACACTCCCTCGGGCCATTAGACCATTAAAGAGGGTTATATTAAGGATGTTTCCTACCTTTGCCGTAGCGGCAGGTCAAGATTGTATCTGCATGTTAGTGGATTTACATTTTATTCGGCGAGTTTTCACAAAACTATGTTTTGAGTTTTGAAGTAGTTTTTTTGTAAACTTGTTTTCTTAATTGCCTACAACGCAGAATGTTTGGTTTTTTCACCCAAAAAAATTAAGTTGGTATTTTCTAGCCAGGATTAAGATTAACCTTTTTACCAAGCATAGCTCTATATGGAAAAGGAAATAAGAGTTAAATGTAAGTCAATAATTTCCAGATGCAAACAGTAGAGTGATTGTGTATACTTGTCAGCGGAATAGGGTAAATGTTATCAGCCAGTAAACAAAAAGCCAATCACAGTTAGCTACTCATTTTTTCTCAACTATTTTGCAAAGAGTGATGTAAGAACTTCAAGTTAAGAAGCAACCCTATCCACAAAATAACTTCGAATTCACCAAGTAGGTAATGTCATGCCAATGTGTTTGCAGTTTTGACAGCAAATTGTCTTTTTTGCCAAAACAAATCAAATATTGCTCAAGTAGAAACATAATTTAATTATTTACAAATGGTAGTCTCAAAAAGTATCGATCATGAACATATTAGCATAAGATGAGACCCTTCTTAAATTAAGATAAAAAGTTGTCATTAAATTTCAGGACACCCTTGACCAGGTATTCAACAACTCTTGAGGTCACAATGTGAAGAAAATTAAAATTATATAGTTCTAATGGAGAACTATTTATTACCCGCTTCGGTGGCCGCATGGTCTAACGCGCTACTCTTGTGTTAGTCTAGACTCCTAAAGACGGGGAGATTGGGGTTTGATTCTGGTCGGGTACACTGAAGGTGGTTTCCCCTAAATGTTTTTCCACCCACTCTCTTTCCACGCAAATTCGGGTGCGCTTACTATAAATTAAACCTTTTTAATTGCCAACACATTGGTGTAATTAGAGCATATGCGTATAGCCCGAACGGGTAGTAAGACGAGTGCTAAAAGTTATTTATTTATTTTGAGCAACAAAACAGTTTTTTGTCTAAAAACATCAAAAACCTTTGCCATTTCTTTTGTCCCCTTTCTACTCCCTCATAAGTGATATTTAGTAAAGTTACACATCATGTGTTCAAAGCTTCTAATTTATTTACTACCCATCTTGGTGTAGTGGGGGTTGAAATCCTCCCCCCCCTACATGCTCCCTTTAATGCACCACTTGACTTTCATATTCCTATCGAGCATGCTGTTATTTATTGATCACGGCCTAGATATTCTGACTGGGCTATATGTCAGGTCCTCAGTAATTGATACGTTGCAGTGTAAGCGCTCTAATCTAATAACCGGGCGTGTGAGGAGCTTGCAACATAATACCAGGGGCAAGGGAGTGGCATTAGTCATGCCTAGGAGCCGCCAACCCTACATTACGTACTCTAATATTCTATACAACGCCAACATTACAGTGGATCAAAGAGGTCAACACACGATGACTTTGTAAACATTTGATTCTAGTTATGGTTGAAGCTTGTTATTACATCTGTCCAGCCCCCCGAGTCTTATAGTGTGACTCGTCACAGTGAAGGGATTGCTTGGAAGATATTATCAATAAATATATCTAGTGATTTTCCTCTTTTTTTTCTACAGACGTGTGTTACTTACTCATTGGTAAGGGAAGTTTTCTCTGGTCTAGAACCTTAAAAAAAAAAGTTAAATGGGGAACGGTAGGTGGTATTAAACGTACTTAAACATTTCCTAACCCCTGGAAACTTGTGGATAAGAAATTCTTCTGTCGGGAATCAAATGAGAACAAAGTTGTCTCAAGTTGTTTCCTACACGTACGAGAAGACGAAATGAAACTACGCTACTGGATTAGCATTTTTTTTCTAAAGATTTTTTTTCAGTCAAAAAGTTTATGGTAGTAAAGAAAACTTATGATATAAGAAAACCCTTCAGTACCAGAAACAAAGGAAAAAAATCCCCCAGAAAAGTTTTAATCCTCCCATATATTCGTTTATTTTCTCTCCCAAACTTTTTTCTCTTGACCATTTCCTTTGCAAAGTTCTCAAGGGAAATAAACCATTGGAGATGAGCGAAGGTTTGCAGAGAACAATAAGTATTGTTCCTTTAACTGTAGTCCTGTGAACTTTTAAGTTACATTCAGGCTTTCCTTATGCTTTTCTTTTTCCAGGGGTATAAGACCTTTCAAAATTACACTTCTATTTGATTTGAGTTTTTTTTTATCTCCCTCATATGTTTGATCTTTTGATGTATCCTTTCGTATGGCCATCTCATAGGCTCTCCGCTTGATTTATTGCGGGTTGTAGTGCACAGTCGGGAATATCCCGGGGTGTGTGTAAGTCCATTCTACCGGAAAGGTTTCAACTTGATCCTTTACAAATTTCCTGCCCATACGTACCTCCATCTTCCTTAAATCCGTCTGTCCTGAATCAAAAGTTTTATTCCAGAAATGGACCCTAGTCTTTATTCGATGTTGAAACAGATTTTTCATTTCATTACCAAACCAATTTTTATATTTTATTTATTTTAATAGTGAAATATAAACGTCAGCTTATTTTGTAATCGGATAAAATAAATAATAAATTAAATATTATCAGCAGTAATACATTGTGTTTGGTAAAATAATCATTCTATTTTAACCTTATCTCTCTATTTATATTCTGAAAATTGAAAAATGACACCTGGACACGGGAATCGAATCCGGGACCTTTGGCTTAGTACGCCAATGCTCTAACCACCGAGCTATCCAGCTATCCACTATAAGCATAAATAATAGCTTTGGCTATCTCTATATATAATTTGAGAAGCCCATTTTCTGTTAATACGCGAAAAGTGAAAAAACCGATTTTGAAAATGACCAATCATTATAAAGGTTAGGGTTCCAGAATGTTGGTAAAATTGTATCTTTCCATGAAAACCTGAAATTTCTAGAGAATTTATAAATTTCCGTTGTGTGTGCAGTGACTCATATCTTCAATCATTCCTT
The DNA here is from genome assembly GCA_033556935.1 of Timema podura. Lineage (NCBI taxonomy): Eukaryota > Metazoa > Arthropoda > Insecta > Phasmatodea > Timematidae > Timema > Timema podura. The sequence goes on from JAVRXN010000002.1 coordinate 3,344,438, forward strand.
GTTTACATCACCATGGAAACCATGATAACTGGGAGAATGATCTTTTAAAAGTTATCATCGAAACATGAAGGGTAAAATTATACGTTTGGCTTATAATTAGAGTTAAATATCTAATTTTAGTTGATAACTGCCATGAGGAATTAATCTTTTAACTAGAAAGTCGAGTGAAGTAAACTTCTATATAATTTTTCCCCAATAAAAGTTTTTAAATATATTTTAATGCCATAATCTGCAGCCATCACTGCAACAGTCCACTAATATTATTTTTAGCTATTATACATTATCTCAGAGATAAACCAAAGAAAGTAGGCCTAAAACAGTTTCAATATGTTGAACGATACAAGGAGAATCTTAATGCTTTAATGATGATCAATGGCTTCGTGATTATTTATCAAGTTTCTTTTTACACTTTGAAGAGAGAATTTTCAATCTTGAGAAGTTCTGGACTGATGGATGGACATCAATCAAGGTATAAGTGATTGATCAGTCTTTTTTTACGGCTAATATATCTCCTAACTAGAGTGGTATTCTGGTAGGAAGACACTTTTGGATGGTACCAACATATTATTTGAACACCAACATTGATAAAATGTTGCTATATTATTACTGTAATAATATACATTGATAATAAAACAAAAGTGACACCCGTAGATCACATGACTTGACGTATGAATATGTGGAAATAGGGCTATTTACTTTTATAGCTATCGGATAATATTATACCTATTTATAATAGGACTGTACCATATCAATTCTATTTTATAAACGCACTCATTGATTAACCAACATATTAATATTCAGGAAAATAATGTGTCAAACTTCTTTATTTTAATCTCAAAATTAACTTGTTTTTTTCTCGATTTAACTTTAATTTCAGTTAATTTTGGCCATCGATTGTTTCAATTAAATGTAAAGGCCTGGATGTAAAAAAAAATTACTCGATATATCGTGCTTAACTTATCATCCTTTAATATCTTCTAATCAATTAATACTGGTAGCGGATCGAACCGTAGTATAATGCAAAACGCTATAACTGTTTTATAAAAAACTTATTTTTAATTACTTGTTAAATTATTACAAAATTAAATTACTACCAAACTTCGTAATGGTTTCCAATAATAATAGGCAAAGCTCTATTTATAGAATCTTATATATATATATATATATATACCCTGGTAACTCCAAAAACATTTATCAAATAACCTTTAATTAATATACTACCCAGATTAGGTTATAAATGGTTTTGTAAGTTCCATTCCATCTCTTTTGCATTGAAAAAAAATTAAATTCCGTTTTATGATTATCTAAATATATATATAATTCTTCTGTACGTGTGTATGTCACTGAACTCCTCCTAAACGGCTGGACCGATTTTGATGAAATTTTTTGTGTGTGTTTGAGTGGGTCCGTGAATGGTTTAGATTCACAATTGGACCCAGTAGGTGGCGCTGCAATCGGATTCTAGGATTTTTTTTTGTTTCTTAGGGAATTTTTTTGGGGGGGATTTTTTTTTAGATTTTTTGCATATCAGAACATATAACCTCAAAATTTCACCCTCCCACCACCACCCCCAATATTTATAATAATGAATATAATATTAATAATTGACCGTTAAAAAATCATAAGTTCATCAATAATTGACCGTCAAAACCTTCTGAAAAGTTTATGAATAATTGAACTTCTGAGAATAATTCATTTGTTATGTTGGTTTTTCGATACAGCTAGTATTTGTGGAGTTGTGGGCGAAATGCCAAAAATGAAAAGATGTTTTATTTTGTATGTTGTCTTGACATAGACTGAAATTGAAATATTTGTGTTACTAATTGGAGTTCATTGTAAATTTGTAATTGTGATGATCACATAGTATTTGTTTTACTATAGAAATCAATTATGCCACCCAAACAAAAGCCAACGATTCGGGCAGGACAACGTCTGTCTGGTCCGCTAGTGTTATGTAAATTTTTCTCATTATTTTGCTATAGATAGTGGCGTTCCTCCCTAAATCTACCTCTGATTAAGAAAAATGTATATCACAATTTATAGCAAATAAAAGATGATAATGAAAACAATTTATTTATATACTAAACATTTATTTCAACATGATATTTTTCAGTTCTAATATAGAGGTAAAACATTTTAAAACTAGTGATTTAAATAATGTGGTTATATAATATAAAGGATTTGTTTAAATGAACTTCAATTTCCAGAAGAATAAATGGTACTGTGCACCACCACAAAGAATCTTATCTTTATTTAGAAACATTTATTAATTACCTTAAGATTTTTTAAACTAAATCATTTACATTGTTACAGAAACATTCCACCAAAGAGCATAAATGAAATAACACACACTGTTACAGAAACATTGAGAGAAGAAGAACCTCTATGTTCACCAAGGAGCACAACAATCCAATTCAACTGTCAAAGAACGCCATAAAAATGTATATGTACATTTTCTAATAGCTCAGAAACTATTGGTTTCATAAAAATACATTCCAAATAAAATGTTTTAGTTTTGAATAACACTACAAATTTACAATGTTAAGATATTTAGTATCTCAGATAATGGCGAAGGTCTGATAAAAACTGAAAATTTAATATCAATATAAAATAAGTTTAAAGTAATTAATGGGGAAAAAGAGTCGCGATTTGATTTTTAATGAGCAATACTTGGATGACAAGTTTATTCAAAATCATTAGAGTGGATTTCGAGAAAATTGATTTTTATTTATTTTCACCCTTGAGTAAACTAATCTTAATATTAGGGTTAGCTATTTAATTTAAGGTACTCCTAAGGGAGAACCTTATGAAAACCCTGAATACCAAGCCAAGTTTCAACCCGATTGGTAAAATGGTTTGGGTTCTAGAACAAGACTCGATTTGCACGTTGGAGGCTATGCCCCAAACCCCCAGTGAGCTTTCTTTAGTTCTAGCGCTGTTTTGAAAGTAACAACTTAAAGTTACCGGTATTGTATTGTATATACCACACCGATTTTAAAGTTACTCCACCATTTTGAATTTTTTTCGAGGGTTAAAACTTAAAATGTTTAACTTTTTAGAATTTTCCGTTGGTTACAGGCTAGAAGCTATAGGTTTGCAAAATTTACAAGATTCTAGCTCATCTGGAAGTGGGTAAACATTAATGGCAGTGAGTTGAGTGAGTGAGTGAGTGAGTGAGTGAGTGAGTGAGTGAGTGAGTGAGTGAGTGAGTGAGTGAGTGAGTGAGTGAGTGAGTGAGTGAGTGAGTGAGTGAGTGAGTGAGTGAGTGAGTGAGTGAGTGAGTGAGTGAGTGAGTGAGTGAGTGAGTGAGTGAGTGAGTGAGTGAGTGAGTGAGTGAGTGAGTGAGTGAGTGAGTGAGTGAGTGGTGAGTGAGTGAGTGAGTGAGTGAGTGAGTGAGTGAGTGATGAGTGAGTGAATGAGTGATATTTCACTTAGAAATTTAAAAAAAATCTCTACAAAATATCACAATTTATCGTCCTCTTAGAACATCTATTTTTACAGAGATAATTACATGGATAAAGCTTACTTTTTAAAAAACAATTTTATACTGGAAGGAGCTAACACCATCTTTTCTAGAAAAAAAACTGGATGGAATCAACACAAGGGCTTGGGGAACTTACGTCAACAAACTAGAAACCAAATTTATTCCTGAGGACTTCTGATCTCTCACCGATTATGAAAGAGACAATTAGGATGTAAAATATAATTAAAGTCCTCCATCTTATAAAAACACACCAAGGAAAATGTTTGACCCCCGAGACGGCTGAGAATATCCTAATATCCAAGAAATACCCTCTCCGCTACCCCTTTTCCATTTTCATTTGGTTTCTTTCATCGCGTCTTACTACCAGTTTGGGTTGTGTGCGATAACTACGCCAAATGTGTTAGGGATGAGGAAGGTAAATTAATATTGAAATGACCTGCTTTGGTGGCCGCATGGTATAAGGCGTCACTCTCGCAATAGACTAGACTGCCGATGACATGGAGCTCGGGTTGTTAATCCCGGTCAGGTGTACTGAGTTTTTTTGCTGGATGGTTTTCCACTCTCCCTCCATGCAAGTGCGCTTACACTTCCTCTAAAATTAATCGTTAAGAGCCCCGTGAAAACGGTAGACGTGATAAAGCGAAAAGTGCCATACAAAGATGGAATCAAGTACTTTTCCCATTGATAGTTTTTAGATATGATTTACAATGTTTACGAAAAATCGAAATAAAACGAAATCGTCTTGTTACACAAAATCCTCGTATAAAACGAAATAGCACCGCTTTTACAAAAAATCTTGAAATAAACAAGAAATTAAGAGGAAATTTTGACCATGCTATAATTTGATTAGTATTTTGCTATAGTATAAGCTAACTTTAGGCTACAAAATTGTGAAATATGCATACCAACTTGAATAATAATTTTAAATCAAATATATAAGGTTTTAATAATAAATTTTAACTTTGTATACATTGTCACAACATGTAAGCAATACTTAAACACCTCAGATAACATGTAATTTTGAATAAACACTAAATAACACCGAAAAGTGAGATTTAAAAAACGAAATTTAACTAAAAATAAAACAATTTTTACGGGGCTCTATTAATCGTATTATTTCTTAACACATTAAGGTATATATTATGTATGCGTATAACCAGAATGAGTAGTAAGATGCGGTGATAAATAAAAGATAATGTGTAGAGGCAATTGCGTGGAAAAGACGTTTGGGGAAAACCAGCCCCAGTTAAATACACCCGACCAGGAGTCAAACCCCCGATATCCTCTTTCAGTATTTTGTATTATTTATCTTATAAATTCACAGTATGAACAATCTTGATTGCAGTTTAAAAAATTGGATCATAGATATTTTAAAACACTGATTTGTAAGAATGTATATCGGTTCTTAGAACTCTTCAGAAGATGAACTTTGGAAAAGTAAAAGTTTTAAATAAAAATTGAGATGGAAGTAATTTTTGTTCCATTTGAATCCATCATATTATAAATTAATTTCAAATTAGAGTTTTTACAATGCGAAGCAAAGGAGGTATACCAACTAGACTAAATATAATTTTTTAAATTTATTTTAACGTAACCAGTTTAGGTGGTCACGGAGTTTAGCGCGCTTTTCGAGTAACAAATTATTATTATTAAACTAGTCGGATAACAAATTTCAGGGTAGGGTTTTTTTTCGTTCATGACTACCCAATATCCTTTCATTCAAATAAGTGTATATTTCCCATAAACCATTCTTACTTAATTCTTAATCCAATAGTGTGAATAAACTAATTGTTCGAATGGGGGAGGGGTTATAAATGGAGGATTAAAAGAATAAGATCTACTTTGTTTTAATCTAGAATCGAACTACAGCCTCAAACATGTATCGGTAGTCAAGTGATCCAACCCTTCCCCTTCTTGTTGGACTGGATTGTTGGTGACTTGGAGATCAAGGTTTAGTTACTGGTCGGGTCTAAAGAAGGTGGTTTAACCCTAAATAGTTTAATACTCTTTCTTAGTAAAAATGGGGGCACACTTCCTCCAAATTGAACTTTCCTCATCCCTAAAACATTTTAAAATTATTATTATTATTATTATTATTATTATTATTATTATATATTATTATTATTATTATTATTATTATTATTATTATTATTATTATTATTATTATTATTATTATTATTATTATTATTATTATAGGTCGTATCCATAGTGCCAATTCTAGATTTGTCGAATTCGACTTTTATCATAAAAGGAAAGCTAAACTCAGAGAGTTATTTAAGGATATCCCATATCAATAATTTATCTTGTAGAGGTTCTGCCTATATTATTTAATACTATTTAAGTTTACATTGTTTAAGTTTACAATATTCTGATCTTTTTTTTTGCATAATGTTACTGCTTTTAACCACTATTTGGTTATTTATTTTTAATGTTACTTTTTATTCTTATCATTATTAACTACTTTTTTGTCTCGTGGTTGTTTATCGGTATATGGCATTATTTGGCCATTTTTTGTCTATCATGTTTTCTTATGTAAATGTATGTATTGTAGGGTATGTACTTGTGTGCTTTTCAGTGCTGGCCTGTTATAGGTCTTACGACTGTTGGTCAGCACTATAATAAAGGAAATTGAAATTGAAATTGAATTATTATTATTATTATTATTATTATTATTATTATATAAAATGTATTTATTTATAGTTAGTAAATATGATCAACATTGTTTTCTTTTTAAATTATATGCTATCTCCATCATGTTTATGTATGTTATGCGTGGTATAATGACATGTGAATGTGTGTGTGGGATGATTGTGTGTCTTAATGTCTCTTTTTCTCTCTCTTCTCTGTCTCTCTCCTTTATTTAGCTCTACTTTCCTCAATTATTTTATTTTAATATGTTCATGAATGTACAATTATGTAGTTGGGCAATATGTTATTATTATTACTACTGTACATATATTATAACTAAGTGTTAGCACATGAGCATTAAAAGTACAGTCTTTAGTTTTAAAGAGGTTAAGTGTAATAAAAAGGCGCTGGCCTTAGCTTTGCCCAATTAAAGACGATATTAATTCATTATTTAATTAGCTTAATTAGTACGTATGTGTATAATCAGAACGGCTACTAAGATGTGTAGGGGGTAGGAGAACTCCGGCCTCTTAGTTCAGAGTAGTGTTCGATACCCCCTCCCCTTTAAAAGAGGGTATAGCAGCAAGCCCAGGGCGCTCATGTGAGCCAGAATGTTTAGTTCCGGCAAAGAACCCGCCCTCCTAATTCAGACGTCAGAAGCAGTCAAACACCCGCAGGGACCCTGTGCGGAGCTGTCATGATGACCAACTTCCTTTCCCTAGTGAACTTACATTACTTCATTGGCTCTGGATTCGGAACAATTGCCTTCTTGTTTCCTTTGCCTTCCTTTAGCTTCGTTTCTCTCTTCGGTCTTTCCACACTTCTATTTCCCTAGCTCTTTTCTTCCTACTATCTTCGCCTCCACTAAATTATTTGACAGTCATCGGTGGTCACGTGGACTGAACGTTGTGCTCGTTTAATCGGTTTGGTCGGTGTCTAAGACATCGGGATGGAATATCATATTGATAATATGGATAAAGATTGATAATAATTTCACTAAAGAAAATATTTGGAAGGATATAGCTGAAAAACTGAATGCAAGAGATATCTGTAAGTTTCCAATCTTCGGGACACTCATTCTAAAATATTTGTGAAAGTTTTGCTGGTCATCTCTGAGTCACCCAAATATAGTGTGGAATTCTTCTTCTTCTTCTCTTGCTCTAATCAAATTATAAACCCAGATATTTTTTTTTTTTCATTTTCCCTCTCACTCTTTTTATCAAGTGAAATAGATAAAAGTCTACAGCAACATTACATCTTTCTTGTTGATCTATGTCTACAATGTGCCGATGAGCTAATACAGTAGCGCTAACAGCACAGTCCCAGCACGGTCCTATCAGTGTGAGTGTAGCGACATGACACAGTCCCAGCACGGTCCTATCAGTGTGAGTGGTAGCGACATGACACATTCCCAGCACAGTCCTATCAGTGTGAGTGGTAGCGACATGACACAGTCCCAGCACGGTCCTATCAGTGTGAGTGTAGCGACATGACACATTCCAGCACAGTCTATCATGTGAGTGGTAGCGACATGAACATTCCCAGCACAGTCCTATCAGTGTGAGTGTAGTGACATGACACAGTCCCAGCACAGTCCTATCATGTGAGTGGTAGCGACATGACACAGTCCAGCAGTCCTATCGTGTGAGTGTAGCGACATGACACATTCCCAGCATAGTCCTATCAGTGTGATGGTAGTGACATGACACAGTCCCAGCACAGTCCTATCAGTGTGATGGTAGTGACATGACACATTCCCAGCACGTCCTATCAGTGTGAGTTGGTAGCGACATGACACATTCCCAGCACAGTCCTATCAGTGTGAGTGGTAGCGACATGACACAGTCCCAGCACAGTCCTATCAGTGTGAGTGGTAGCGACATGACACAGTCCCAGCACAGTCCTATCAGTGTGAGTGGTAGGACATGACACATTCCCAGCACAGTCCTATCAGTGTGAGTGGTAGCGACATGACACAGTCCCAGCACAGTCCTATCAGTGTGAAGTGGTAGCGACATGACACATTCCCAGCACAGTCCTATCAGTGTGAGTGTATGACATGACACAGTCCCAGCACTAGTCCTATCAGTGTGAAGTGGTAGCGACATGACACAGTCCCAGCACAGTCCTATCAGTGTGAGTGGTAGCGACATGACACATTCCCAGCACAGTCCTATCAGTGTGAGTGGTAGCGACATGACACATTCCCAGCACAGTCCTATCAGTGTGAGTGGTAGTGACATGACACAGTCCCAGCACAGTCCTATCAGTGTGAGTGGTAGCGACACAGTCCCAGCACAGTCCTATCAGTGTGAGTGGTAGCGACACAGTCCCAGCACAGTCCTATCAGTGTGAGTGGTAGCGACACATTCCCAGCACAGTCCTATCAGTGTGAGTGGTAGCGACACAGTCCCAGCACAGTACTATCAGTGTGAGTGGTAGCGACATGACACATTCCCAGCACAGTCCTATCAGTGTGAGTGGTAGTGACATGACACATTCCAGCACAGTCCTATCAGTGTTGAGTGGTAGCGACATGACACATTCCCATGCCACAGTCCTATCATGTGAGTGGTAGTGACATGACACAGTCCCAGCACAGTCCTATCAGTGTGAGTGGTAGCGACATGACACATTCCCAGCATAGTCCTATCAGTGTGAGTGGTAGCGACATGACACAGTCCCAGCACAGTCCTATCAGTGTGAGTGGTAGCGACATGACACAGTCCCAGCACAGTCCTATCAGTGTGAATGGTGATTTAAATGTAATATCAAGCCACAGTACCTAGGTATGAGCTTCCAAGTGTTTGAAATGTGGCCAAGCTTCTGTTTAAACATAATACAACAGTGCCACTCCATTTTCCTGATATTTGCTTAAACGTTGCTATAAACATTGTGAGCAATTTCAAGTAGATAAGATTTAATCTTTAAAAATGTTTGAATTTTTATTTATTTGAGATATTTAACGTCCACATTTTTGAACAGAATGATTATATCAGCACACGAGAATTTCTATGAGCGAGCGCGAAAGGTTATAAGAAGTGCTAGAATTGGAAAATCTTAATAACATAAACGGTAACAACTAACAACCAATAATTCCTTAATCCATTTTACAGAATGAAACTATTACATTGGTAGAACCTATTGCATTGTCTATACACACTTCAATAAGTTACATGCTAGCCCATGACAATTAAATTGAATTCCAGTAATATAAATATCACATGGCAGCTTACTATACTAATCTAATTCATTGATAATTACAATTAATTAATATAGATTTATATTGAAACGACAAAAACACTGCCAGAGTAAAACGATATACAATATTTAACTATGTAGGTAGGCACTAGTCTAAAACTATATAATATTCATTATTGATTAAAATCATTTATAGTCAAGTTCAAAACTAATTATTTTCAGCATAAGAATTAATAATTACACCTTGTTGACATTAAAATATAAACATTTCATTCTATCACAAATTCACAGCAAGAAAAATCACTAGAAATATTTAACTAAAATAATCTTAATGCTAATCATTTACATACAACATTCTAATGATTACAAAATAATTATATTCAAATGGAAAATTTTTAGATTCTATGAAACCAAACAATGGTTTTAAAATTTTAATTATCACATAAGAACGGGCAGAATGATATAAATCACAAATGAACATTGAACCAATTTTGGCAGTACACCTGCGTGGTGAAATTTCGAGTATATTTGCATATTTTAAGAACATCTATATTGGGACTTTAATTTGTATGCAAATTCTGAATCTACTGATCACGCTCGATTTTTATTAAATACGCTTAGCATTTCAAAAGATTTAGCCGCTAAAAACGGACACCATTTGTAATTTTTCATTTCATTCATTGTAATAAATATTTTAAAGAAAATTGTTTAGTTATAAAACTTGCGTGGCAAGAAAATATTCTTGCTAGCTTGAGTAGATAAATAAAATGTTATACTGTAAAATAATTTATAAAAAGAAATAGGTACTTAGTAAATTTGTGACTTTCTTTTCTTTCTTTTTTGCTAGTTCCCTTGTGGCATAGAGTTCAAAACTTCAAATGGACACGTACGTTATTTACGCAACTACACTATGAAAGAAAATGAGAAAAGAACTGAAGGTAGAAATAATCTACGTACGAACAGAAACAATAAATGCCCTTTCCAAAAATAATCGTCATAGAGGACAATATAGGCTACAAAAGAGGAGGTGAAAGATTAACATGTGTAAAATATTTGTGTTGAAGTCATTGTCTTGTTATAGGAATCGTCGTCTCTGTTGAGAAGCAAATGATTGAAAAACCCATGTAATACAAAATACAATACACTACACAGACACGTAGTAGGATCTGGGTTCGTTAAGACTAGAATAGATATCCTTTGTGAAAACGATAGGAAGAATAAAAGAGTAGCATTCTAGTGTCCATATGGAACGCTTTAAACATTATGTTGTACAACCGGAACGCTCGTGATATCGTTTTGTATCAACCGGAACGGTGTTCCGGTGCGTTCCGGATCAATTCAAGCACTGCGCTTCAACCAATTTTGCCGGAAGGTACATTCATATACCTTTCAGGGATATTTTACATGGCATAATCGACATGGGACCGTCGCGACGGCTTCACCTCCCTCCGACCCGCTTAGGTGGCTGTTCTAACGCGCTACTCTCGTGTTGGACTAGACTACCAAAGACGGGAAGATCGGTGTTCGATCCCGGTCGGGTGCATTGAGGTTGGTTTTCCCCTAAATTGTTTTCAACTCTCCCTAAACCCAAATCTGGGTACATTTCCTTTAAAATAAGCCTTTATAGTACCTAGCTCATCAGTATAATTAGTACATAGGCGTATAGGCCCAAACGGTAAGAATTCGGTGCTAAAATAAAAACGCTCCCCTCTGAAGGAAGTTGTGCTACAAACTTTTATCGTTCACCCCAAGACGACCGAGGTCAGTTTAGTCCTGAAAGACATCAACACTTTACTTTAAGCATACATGAATTCATCTGACATTAAACTCCATCTGCCAAATAAAGGAGAAAAGGGTTCTAACTATCAGATAAGGAGTTAATACACAATTAAACATCATATAATATTTAAATTTATAATTTTCATTCTTATAATCTATCAATTCAAAAACATACAACTTTACTTGTTAACTAAATAAAAATAAAATATATTTAATCATTGTCAATTTTATTATATTCTTTTTAGCACCTCATCTTACTACTGGTCCGGTTATACGCCTATGTACTAAATACACTAATGGTCGATAGATGAGGGAGTTGTAATTTAGAATAAATGTACTCACATTTACGTGGATAGAGAGTGGGAAATTATTTAGGAATAATCACTCTCAGTACACCCGACTGGGATAAAGCCACGACCTCCCCATCATTGGCAGTCTAGTCTATTGTGATAGTGATGCCTTAGACCATGCAGCCTTTGAAATGGATTCATTTTAGATTGATTAACAACATTTTATATTCAATTTAATTCTGTATAACTTTGTTGATGTTTCTATATTTTTATATTTGTGCTAAATAAAAATACAAAAATGTTTGTATTTTTAACTTATTTAAAAATATAGTGTTAACTAACGATTTCTTGACACAGATTAAAATATATTGTTGAGCAACAAGATTTAATAAATACGGTATTATAAGCATCTATAGCTAATGTATTGTTAAATTATGTAATTTTATCCTCTTTTTTACAAATTTCCAAATGTTATCGAATGTAGGGTAAAAGGCGATCATTAAAAACTAATTAGCCCTGAATATTGTATATCATAGTCCATTATTGATGCAAATCTCTCTAATGACGAAAATCAACGAGGCTACCATTATCCAAATTTTTTTTTTTAATCGGTGCATTTATAAAATGTACTATTTAAAACTACGGATTATATCGGCGTACAGCTGCGTCGATTGCCACGTGGACCAACTGCCTGTCTCATTTAATCTATTTTTCCATGCGATGAGGTCAGGTTTTGATACCATACAGGGTGTATGAGGGTGCTATGTATTAAATAATCTCCATCCACTATAATTATGGTAAATTCTCTTTAAGGTGGTGCGAGTAAAGATAATCGTTTCTTCGCAGTTTTTATAGCAAAACTTGTTTTGGCCAAAATAAATAAAATATTTCTCCAGTACAAACATACAGTTAAATTTTTCTTCACATGGTGATATCAACAGTTGTTGAATATCTGTCATGAGCATAGCCGTATAAGATAGAAACTTTTTAAATGAAGAGAAAAAAGTTTTAATTAATCTACAGGATACCCTTGATAGATATTTTAAGAGTTGTTCTGATGAATTTCAACTCGTGTCTGTTTTTTCCGCTGTGCCTGATATCCTCAGCACGGGAAAGCCAATCAAATCTCAGAGCCAACAATCTAAAATCAGTGCGCATGCGCTTGAGCTATAATAAAGCATACAACTTCCTTGGTTGTTGCAAATAGATTTTAAGTAACCCGTCAATGGAAATAGTGTGTACCTATATATTGGAACAGCATTATAATTTGAAAACATCCATCGGGAGAATGATCTAAAATATATTTATCCACTATAAAATAAAATATGTTGATTATATCTTCTTTTTTTAAAAAAAAAGTTTTCATGGCAATGCATTATGGGTCAGTTAACATAGAGAAAGTAAATTTCTCCGCTACTCAGACAACTTCTGTTTATACTTATATTAACTAGTATTATACTCACGATGATTCTAACTTCAGAATTATAAAAATAATTTGTTATATTGAAACAATACAAAACTAAACGCACTTAATTGGCGCAGTAACAAATATCACGGAAAAAATCTATAAAATTGAACTACTAGTCTTATGTTTATTATAGAGCCGATTAATGAGTATAATATTTTGCAACGAACATAATTAGATTTTATTTCGCAATAGTACATTTCTTGTAAATGGCTTACTGTACTTTTCTTATCTAAACGAAAAAATTCTTGCACATCTACTAACAATTTTACACTCAGCCATCTCACACAAGGTCAGTTAGAACTGAACTGAAAAAGTAGCAAATATCTGATGGAAGTCACCCAGTGGTAGTAAAATATTAAAACAAAAAATAATATATTTTTAAGATTAAATGATATTATTATTTCTCAACCTAGATTGATCTAACCTTAACTAAGGTAATTACTTGGTTAACTTGGTCTAAGCTTACAACCGTTACACTCGCTAATAAATTATAATCCCAATTAATATTCTCAAAATAAATAATTTGACTTTCGTAGTATAAGATTACGTCATATCGAAAGACGATCATGGATGAAACGACTTGCTGTTCTAGTATATTTACATTTGAACTTTGTATTATTGATTGGTCTAAATTTTGAAAAAATAAAAAATCAAATGAATATAATTATATATATTATATTATGAGTATAATGATAGTATTATATCTTTAATCATTTGTTATCTTGAGTAAATTATACTACTATAAAGCCACATGGCTGACTCACTCACTGACATTAATGTTTAACCACTTCCAGATGAGACTAGAAACTTGAAATTTGGCAAACTTATAACTTAAAGCCTTTAACAGACGGGAAAATTCTAAAAAGTTAAAAAAAATTATAACCCCCGAAAAAAATTCAAAAGGGGGAGAAACTTTAAAGTCGGTGGGACCATTTCTTTGGAGTTCTCTTGTGGCTAAACGGTAAGACCTATCAAAAAACGGATTGCACCAGCAGCTACGGATTTGGCGAGATCCACAAGTTTGGTCCTATTACTTTTTTTCTTTATCGGTTATTCCTTAGATAGAGCTAGATTTTTTGATTTTAGGTACATTTTGCACATTTTACACACATTTTTTAACTTCAAAACAACGCTAGACTTGCATTAGTTTACATCCACTCGTAAATAAAATTTCACCAAGGGTTTGGGGGCGTAGCCCCCAACGAGCAAAGCGAGTTATAGTATACGATCTGATAGGGTGCTTACGCATCATTCCCCGCATGTTTAGTTATCTGTTTACTACCCTGAAATAAGACAAACCTTGAGAAAGAACTACCTTCAACAATATTCACCCCATCAACCAGGTTAGATATTTTTAAAAGAGATCGTGAAGCCTTGGCACAGTTATTTTTAGAGTATAAATCCTGCTGGTCTATAGCCTGATTTGTGGACCCTCCTTTGAGGGATGAGGGGGTAACATTCCACCCGCAACTCAAGTGAGAAGGGGCACTCGCCTTTTTCTAGGTCAACCACTCCGGATGTGAATTAATCACCCCAACTCACGTTTTATCATCACGAGAGAGGAATGCGTGACGGGAACACCGACTAGGTTGTTATCATGAGCTACAATAAGTCAGTATTGATTCAAAATAGTTGACTAGTCACAGCAAGCATTAAAATATATGACTAGATTAATAAAAATATCATTCATTTGAATAGAGTTATCAGGGAAAGAGTGGGAATAGAGGGAGTACATTAGATTAGTAGAGAAGCAAGGTGAGATGGTATGGCATGTAATGAGGATGTTGGAAGTACATGAAGATAGTGAGGAAGCAAGGGTGAGAATGGTTAAAAAGGCTAATGGTAATAAAGGATGTTGGAGTACATGAGATAGTAGAGGAAGCAAGGGTGAGATGGTATGGCAGGTAATGAGGATGTTGAAGTACATGAAATAGTAAGAAGCAACACTGAGATGGTATGGACAGTTGAGATTGTATATGGAAGAATGGAAAATAAGGGAGAGATATGCCAAAGAAAATGATGGTAGTGAAGTATGTAGAGAAAAGGGCCGTAAGAGAGGTCAAGAAAGAGATGGGAGGAGCAGATAAAAGAAAGTGTGAAGTGAGAGATGAAGAATGGAAGATATTAAAGGTGGAAGAGTGGTAGAAGTATAAAGGAAGATGGAAGAATTTTACTAAACTGACCCGCCATATGCTATAAACAGTTAATTATGATGATGATTCATTTCATATAAATAATAAACTCATATTAAAAAGTTTGTAGGATACGTACTAGGTATCCTACCCGACGCCCAAATACAAGATAAAAGAGTGTTGCACCCACGAATAAGTACAACAAGCATATAGAGAACTATCAAGGTGTATAATGAGCCAGTCATGATCGAACGTCTGATGAAAATTCGCCACGTGTGGCTTAAGGGAGAAAAACTTGATTTTGGAAATCTTCTCAAACGTCAAAATGTCAAAAAATTAAAAATAGTTTTCATCAGATTCACTTTTTAAATTAATAAACATATTTATTCAAGAGAATAATATTTTTTGGAACACTTTTGGTCCGATTTGAAATAAACAAAACAAAAAAGCCACCTGGTGAAACATTCAATTTTTTTTTTCCTTTCTTTCGTATTGCTCAGTTGAAACAATATACAAGCCAACGGATAGCTTAATTTCAAATTGATTTGTGTGATGATTTTAAACTCCCCGAAACAGCTTTGGTCAATATCAAACTGCCCATCCCCTCCCCCCGATTTCTGCGACTCTGCGAGGTTTATTGTACCGCCAGAGGTGGAAGGTCTGCATCACGGTGATAAACTCAACCATTTTCCTTTCCAAATGAGTTTAGTTTTAATGTTTGCTACTCCTGGAGAATACGTTCCTTTCAAAACAGTAAAACGTGTTGAAACAGCAGAGTTTGTTTTTTTATTAATGCTTTTTAGCGTGTGCGAGAGTCACTTTTTTTTTCGTTAGCACCGCGTCTTACTACCCATTCGGGTTATACTATTATATACAAATTACGCTAATGGTTTTAGGGATAAGAAAGGTTATGTTTAGAAGAAATATCTAGATACCAGCGTTTGCATTGAGGGAGAGTGGAAAACCTTTTATAGAAAACCAAACTCAATCCACCCGTTGAGATTTGAAGCTCGGTCTCCCCGTATAAGCAGTCTAGTCTAATGAGAGAGTTTCGCATTAGACCGCGACTGCCACCAGGTGGGTCAAAGTCACTATTTAAATGAAGAGATAAATAGAAGCGAGGCTTAGAACATGTTGTTATAATCATCATCATCATTATTACCGCATCTTACTACCCGTTTGGGTTATACGCACTTACGCTAATGTGTAATGGTAGGTGATTGTGAGATGAAATGGAGGACTTACAGTTTAACGTGGGATCCGAACCACGGTGGAGGCCTGGCATTCCACACATTCACAAGTTGTGATTATTACACGTCTTGTCAGAGGTGAAGGAAGGGTTTGGAAATCAGATAAATCTATGCCGGGACCAGGATTGACCCTGGCCCCAGCATGGAGGTCTGACATCTCACCCCTAGACCCAGGTCACCTTTAGAACATGTTAATCAAAGAAAAAGTCTAATTCGAATATAAGGCTTTTGTTGTTGTCACATAGCACTACTTTTAAATTTTAAATTATCCTTTAGGTTCATCTTGGTGGATATAAAGGTTTAGACAACTTACAGTGCACCGAAAAAACTGTATCTATATTTTTTCTCCTAAACAAAGACATTTACTAAATAACTCGTAAGATTTGTGAAACTAAATGAGGTAAGTTGTTGAAAAAACTCTACAAAAAGCAGAAATAAGATAATATTAACTTATTTATAGAAACAATGAGAAATGAAGAACAATAATTAGTCCACCAAAGAGCATGAGCAGTTTCTGTTTACAAATATCTGCATAAAATAAATAAAAATATTTGCTTATAGCTCAGAAACTTTTGATTTAGTAAATAAATATTCCAAATTAAGAGTTTTTAATTTTATTAGTACTACAACGTTACAATGATAAGTTATTTTGTATCTCAAATTGTTGTGGAGATGTATCAAAATTAGAAATTTCTGCATATGTGAAGTACCTTAGTCATTTTCACGGGCAAATGAAAATTTCTACTTTGTGTTATAACGTTGAAAATTGTCTAGAGACCAAGTTTAATCAAAATCGTTGAGCGAATTTTGATAAAATTGATTTTTACTCTTTTTACCCTTCAGTAATTACCCTTAATTTTAGAGTTGGATTTTTTTTTCGCTTTTTACCTTCGATTATATCCTTACTTTTAGGGTTAGTTATATATAATTCCAAAAAAACTCCTTGGGTGAACCTTATGAATTTCCGACATACTAAGTTTCAAACCAATCGATAAACTGGTTTCGGCTCTAGTCTGAGAAACAGACACAATTTCACAAAAAAGCAACCTTTTCTTTAACCTCTAGCTTAAATGGATAGATTATCACCTAATAATTGGTATAGTTAAGGGGGCCGCCTACCGAAACCCAAGACGCATTGCAGTTGTTCATAAATCCCGCGTTTTTTTAAGACGTTGTTCGTTAATTTCAAATTACAGTTATTTTATTGGTCTTGAAGCTTCGAACTACTATTACTATAAGAAACATTGCAGTCTGCAAATGTTTCTTTCAAGTAGGTGGAGCTTTAATTAGAAAAACCTTCATATAATAAACGACAAAATTCTAAACTTATGTGTTTTAAAATAAATCAAAAATAGTAATGGAATTAAATTAAATAATTCAGAACATAAGATAATAACAACAGTATAGAAATTGAAAAGTCTTTGTAAACTAATTGCTATTTGATTCAAAACTTAGTTTCAAAGCTAGTGATGTACTATTGTTTATTTTCCTACTGGCGGATGAATTATAGTAAAACCACGATATGAACGTAGGTGTATAAAATATAAAAATATCGAACTACATTAGTATTTCAAATGTATATATAGTTGCTTTGTTTTACGACATGTCCATTCCTTTTGTCATCAATGCACCCTTGTACTTCTATAACGTCCGTGCATAAGACAGTTCCTCTTAAGGATTGTGTCCGATCAGTTTGCTTTGTACCAAAGAATCACATCCAAAATGGTTCTCTTCTCATCCACTCTTAGGAATTCATTCGTCACCCTGTCTGTCCACCTGATATTCTCCAGCACACATTTCAAAGCTCTTCAAGTATTTACTTCCTTCTTCCTCAGATACGCTTATTATCAAATAAGATATAACAATATCTGTCAAAAGTGATGGATGGTATAATTTTACTTTTTACGTATTTTACGTTTTCATACATTAAAAAGTTTAGTGTTTACTTTAAACTTTGCAATATGGCTATCTAACTCTATATATAAATATGAATATTTTAAATTAATACTACCACACTTGGTTGGATGCAAATATGTTCATACTTTTCATTAAATCATGTGGCCCAAACTTTTATGACTCGTGGGCCAATCTGATAAAAGCGAATTTCATGGTGTACAAGGGGAAAAAGTGGTAATTAATAAGCAGCCCTTTAGTTAATTAATTTTTGGCCTAGAACCAGTAAGCAAGTACAATATAATAGTATTTTTACATTACCAATATAGTTGGTGATATGAATGTGCTTTTTATTTTTAATACCGCAAATGTTTCGATAGCTACCCCCTTTTATATTATTTGATTAAAAATGTTTTGAGATTGGTGGGTTGGAATGAAAGAGATTTGTGGGCCGTGGTTTGAAACAGACCACTTTTCATTCAAATGAATAACAATCCAATTTTCATAAGGAAACCATTTTGAAAACGCATCTGTATTTTTTGTGGTCATTCACCACTACTATATTTTTAATATTATTGTATATGTGCTGGTAATATTTATAAAATTTACATTTGCAGATAACATGAATTGACGTATGAATAAGTGAACGTAGATCAAGTAAATTTTCTCGCTGCTTTATGAAAATTGGACTGTAGATAATTTTGATGCTTGTATGAAAGTATGTAATCAAATAAATAAAACGTCTTTAAATATTTTAATTTAATTTTATAAATCAACCTTTTCATTAATAATAAACTTTTTTTAACAGCGACAGTCAATGTTGAATAATCGTGGGGTTAAGACCGTTTGAAAAACTCTATAGATAAAGATAAAAACATCCGTGTTTATTGACCGATGAGGTTGTCAGCAGATTCACAACTCTGCTCTATCTTTCTCATAATCAACCCCCCCCCCCCTTTTTTTTTTGCTAAATGTAAACTTTTTTCTTATAACTTTATATTTTTGTATGGTTTCTTAGGACAAAAATCTGTACACAGGAAAGTTATAATGATAGGGGCCTAATAAATATTTTTAAAAACACAAAAATACATTGCTATTTATCAAATAAACGGACCTTGATACTTATTTTGAATAAAATCGTTAAAGAAATTTTCAAAATAAGTTATCAGAATACTACCCTTAATTTTAAAGATAAAATCAAAAAGATTTTCCTTTGATTTGATTATATAACATATAAATAGAATTTTAAACAAAATTATGAGAGCTGTTTCGGCTGTAGCAGAAGAACAAACAGAATTGTAAGACTGATTTTTTTAGTTCTAAACTACATAATAAATATTTATTATATATATATATATATATATATATATATATGCGTGTCTGGGCTACATCATTCATAACAGCCCAGTAGTGGAAAGACTAGCTAGTGCTAATTTACCGCAGACCAGGGGACGCCCAAATGTACTAATCGTACATCCTTTCTGTGGAGACCCTTTCCATGTCCTATGAGATGAGGTGATGGTGATAGTGAGTATGATGGTGATAGTGAGTATGAGGGTGTGGAACCAGTGGAAACACTATACCTAACTCAAGCCTAATAAACTAAACCACTGGTAACCGTTGGGATAATTCCCTTTCGGAGAAATACCAATTGTACCAGCCGGGAATTGAACCCTGGTCTCCTAGATTTGTAGCCAGGTACACTAATCACTTTACCACGAGACCATTTAACTTCGATATTCATCTTAATCTCGAACTCGAAAATATTCACGAATATAATTAACTTTTCTATTTGAAAAAAAAAAAAAAAAAGCTCCGTATGGGAAAATTAATTTAAAATAAAAGCTCAGTGAGCTAAGAACATCGTGCTGCTCTGTTTACTAATATCGCTGTGTGAAGTGACTACATCTTGTCGTGGTCTATGAAACTGTGAGAAGACATATAAATAGAGAGAAGAGGTGGTAGGAAAGGGAGAGAGAGTCCATTGTGTTGAGAACAGGTCGAGGGATTTCTGGTTTTGCCGCAAGAATCGTGTCAAGCAGAGCGTGAAGAAGTTGACAAATTTGACAAAGCAAAATTTTGAACCTACAACTTTAAGGTGGTTTAGTGGCTTTGAAGATGTTAAGACACAATCAATAACCAAGGGAAATAGAATTGTAACTTTATATGTATATAAAACAAAGAAGAGTATCAGAATATCAACATGGCTGTAACATAATAGAAAATACAAGTAAGAAGTTTAGAGCTACAGTATTATTTTATTGGAGAACTATGTATTATACATTAAAAAAAAATATGAGGGTGACAAAAACTGGCTCAATCCATATTGTGAAAACCTTTGACCTCTAACTTCTGAAGAATTATTGGTTTTTTTATAACCCTCCGGTCTTCCCCTGAACTAAAATAATGAATTTTACTTAATGTATGTCTCCCTGTACCTATTTATCTATCCATAGCCGGGGCTGCAACCAAAACCATTTTACGAGTTCCATTCATACCTGATATTTTAAATGAAATATACTCATGGTTCGAGTTATAAATCGTCTTTTTTATTCCAGCCCCAAAATTATTGGTATTCAATTGATGAGTAATTTTATAAAAATCAAAAAAAAAATTTAAAATGTCTTAAAATATTTGGTTAAAATTAGGTATTTAGGAAGTGGTTTTTATGATAAACATAAAAGTATTTTTGTTTTTATTGAAAAAAATAATATCATTTGAGGCTAATTTAGTGACCATTAATTTTTTTAAATGTAATACTTATTTTTCAGACGGCTTTAAAAATGTAATTTAAAACTTATGTCTGAAGAGTATTTCTTATGATTATTAAAAGTGTGTTCAACACTGAGGAAAAATTATTTAAAGATAGTTTACTGATTATCGATACCAAACATTTTGCCCATATGGACAATAAAATATAAAGGCATGTACGATTCTATCGTAATCATTTATTTTTAATTTTAACGTTAAATACAGGTTTTTCTAAGAGGTGAGAGTGAGTAAATTAATAAAGAATAGATGCATCCACAGTGAATGGGGAAATAACAGCGATATATCACTTGTATAATGCCAACAAATATATTACACCGGGATCAGAACCCCGAACTCTTAATCGATAGCAGTTAGATGTAATGCTATAGGTATTTCCATTTCATGCGACAGAATATTAAATTCATGAAATAATTAAATTTAAATATTCAACTATGTAAAAACTAATAAATAAATACTCATTTAATATTCGTGAATTTAAAAATAAAAATATAGAATTTAAATGAGTTATAATTAAATTATAAATTGCTCTAATAATTATGATTCTCGAGATAAAGAAATGATTCTAATAAATAATTAATTCCAAAATATACAAATGCGGGTGTATTTCCTCTAAACTATAGATATTCCTGCCCCACTTGTGTAAATAAGTGGACAACCTGAATGGATAATAAGATGCAAGCCTACTACGGTGGTCAAATGTTCTGAGGCGTCACACTCGCAATATACTGGACTACAGATAACGGGGAAGTTGGGGTTTGAATGCTGGTCCGTTTTAAACTGTGATTTTTCCTTTATGGTCATCCATCCTCCTTCCACGCCAATACGGATACACTTTATCTTAAATACACCTTCTCCATTCCTAGCCCATAAACGTACAACCAAATGGCTGCCGAGACATGGTGACAAAACAAAGATGTGGATCAATGGAAAATAAAATAAGTCTAATATATAATAGCAAAAATAATATTATATAGAATTACGTGGAAAAAAAATACTTTAAAATTGTGATGAAAACTTTATAATAGGGACGTGTCAATCTATAAAATAAAATTTTCCTCTTGTACTTTACTGAATTTATATAACTAATTCAAACCGCACTGGTGGACACGTGGTCTAAGTGGCAAGTTCATTTATTTTGGTTTAGCGGTGACGTGGAGGTCAGGACTTCAATTCCAGTCGAGTATATTTAGGCGGTTTTCCTCAATATTTTACCATTATTCCTCCACGCAAATGAGGGTATATTAACCATGAATTTTACCTTACTCATTCTTAAACCCATTAGTGTAATCGATATCTATACATGCCCACAATCCGAACGGGTAGTAAGACCGGATGAAAAAATAAATACATCAAATCCAGGCTACGGCTCAGTAAGTCTTGAAATACTTCCCTCTCCAAACAATTTTCCCGGCCCTATATTAACTGAAATAAACTTTCAACCTAAAACGACTTGTTTAACGTATTTACGTTTAACCTCGTCAAAATATATTCAAACAAAACCTGGGTGTTATTATGTTGCCATTTTTTTACAACCCTTAAAACAATTATTATTATTATTGTTATTTTTACGTCCCGCTTATAAACGAGTGACGAGGGGATTAAATTACTGGATTAACGAGGAAGCAGGCTCATTTTATATGTTTTTTTTAAAAACAGGACGTAGGGAATTAGTTAAAAAAAATTGAGAAAAAATTAAAATACCCCTAATGAAAGTGACATATTTATAGAAAGAAATGTTAAATTGTGTTACATATGTTATTGGGGTTCTTCACGTTTACTTTCCAGACACAATGCCTTTTTATACCTATGGTTTATTCAAATAAATAATACAGTACACTGCACAGAATTTCTTTCTCTCTTTAGTCTTAAGACAGATACATTTACTAAAAACTCGTATTTATGAAAAAAAAACTTTATACTTTTTTTTAAACATTCCACCAAAGAGCATATATGAGATAACATAAAATATGTATACTGGCTTATAGCTCAGAAACTATTGAGGTTTTAAAATTATATTTCAAGCAAAATAGTATCATATTTAATAATACTACATCTTTATAATGATAAATTATTTCGTATCTCAAATATTTACGAAGATATGATTAAAATTTGAAATTTCTGCAATTTGTATAATAGGTACCCTTAAATTCATTTTTATTAGAAAAATTAAAATTACCATTCTATGTGTAGTGTTAAACAGTGTCTAGATAATATAATGTTTAATCAAAATCGTTTAAGCGGATTTTTAGAAAATATATTTATCACTTTTCCCTTCAGTAAACTACACTTGATTTAGCGATGAGATATCTAATTCAAAAATCCTTGGTGGGGGAGGGGGGGCTAGGACCTTATGAAAACGCCAGATACCAAGATTTAGTAGCCTGATTGGTAAGATGGTTTCAGCTCTAATCCAAAATATAGACAGACGGCATTGCAAAAACCAGTTTTTCAGTTTCAGGGGGTCATGAAACGTCGATATTTATCAAAATATCGAGTTTGATTTTTTTTTACAATCAAAATATCAAAAAATCAAGGAATCGAAAGAAAATAAAAATACTTAAAATAGGATAGTACCCTTAATGAAATACACCCAGAACCCAGTTATTCACTTGATTTAGGTTGCACCTTGGATTATATCTTGTCTAGAAAACACATCATATTTTAACTCCGATGATACGAAACAGCAAATTTAGAGTTTAGAGGAAATGTACCCAAAATTGCGTGGAGGAAAATGGGAAAAAATTAAGAACAAAACACCTGCAGTGGCCTAACGGTCTGAGGCGTCGTCACACTTGTGTTAGACTGGTCTGCTAAAGACTGGGAGATCGGGGTTTGAATCTCAATCGGGTCTACTAAGGGTGGTTTTCCTGAATGGTTTTCCACTCTCCTTACGTGCCAATGCAAGTAAATTAACTCTATAAATGCTTCTTTCCTTATCCCTAAACCATTAGTGTAATTAGTATATGAGTGTAACCTGAACGGAATGTAAGACGAGGTGCTTAAAAAACAGCAATAATTTTCTAAAATAGTTAATAAACAGTATTTTAACACCCAAAAGTGATTATATGACAAATATAGCTTATGCATTGATGAAAGAATTATTCGGATTGGTCAACATGAGAGAATATAGTGTGGTTTGTTTTTATCAATAAACCTTCATCTTTACCGAGAAGGAACCCGCCTCGGTGGCGTAGTTGGCTAACGCGCCAGTCGTGTTGAGCTCGACCGCCGAGGACGGGGAGATCGAGTTTCGAATCTCGGTCGGGTGAACTGGGTGTGGTTTTTCCTAAATGGTTTTCCACTCTCCCTCCACGCAAATGCGGGTTCACTTCCTCTAAATTCAACCCTCCCAATTCCTAGTCCATTAGAGTAATTAGTACTTAAGCGTATAACCCGAATGGGTAGTAAGACGCGGTGCTAAATATTATTATTATTATTTACCGAGAAAAAACTTAATGGTTAGTTCAATGCATAAAAGTAGTTCAATGTGTAAACAGCAAAATTATCTTTTGCTTCATCTTTACATTAAAAATATAATACTTTTGAAAATACCTAAATATATTATGTATTGTGTTTTTGCTAGTACATAAAATTATATTTTAAAAACATATGTTTACTAATTTTCTAAGAACTTTATTTAATTTTAAACATCTATCTTTATGATTTCCTTACTTTGTTATTATTAATAATTTCTTGTTTTGAAAAAAAAACTAAAAAAATAGAGGCTTGCGTAAACATTATAGAAAAGGTGAGTAAAACAATTTAAATCGTAATCCTTTTCCTGCATACCAGATCGTAAAAATATCCTTCTCCTCTCACCTCCCCGGATACCAACAACCTAGTGGATGAGATATCTGTTTTATCCGGACCATCACCTACCTCTGTTACCCCTCCTTCCCCCTCTTTACACTCCTCACACATACACACACTCACACTCTCTCACGTTCATTACAACACACGTGAGAATATATTGGTACGTAGAGGAGTTGTAAGTTCCTTGTGACAGACTCACCATTAACAAAAATAATATCCCGCGTCTTAATGATGGTCGTAGGATCACTATAGGCTGGACTGTCAATGGCAGGGAGATCAGGGTTTGAATCCCGGTCTGAGTGTACTTTAGTGGTTTTCTCCCATGGTTTTCAACACACTACCACGCAAATGTGGGCACAAATCCTCTAAATTCAACCTTCCTCATCCACAGCACATTAGCGTTACTATAACACTAATTATTAATACCTAGTAGTAGAGTATCCATGGATTAGACTCGACCATTTTAGAATAAACCTATTAATCTTAAGATCTTAAATTTCAAAATTGGAAATCCGTAATTAGGTAGGAGGAGGGGAGAGACGGGGGGGGGGAGGGAGGGAAAGGTATAGAGGTATAGAAAACATTATAGGGAATGTAGAAAATTAAATTTGGCAGGAATTAAGAGTGCTACTTCAAATAACAAAATTAGTGCTGGAGAAACGGGTTTCGAAATTTCTAGGACTAAAAGATTAAACTACATATCAGTGTGGTAGAAAATTTAAAATTTGTCAGGCAGGTTAAAGATTCACCCCAAACTACAACTAAGATCTGAATATTATTAAATTTCAAAGTGAAGGACTAGAAAATGGGAAGGGTTTCCACTCAAAATTTCCAAAACTTAAAAAAAAAACTTTTTGGTATAGTAGAAAATTGAAATATTTAATTTTATTTAATGTTAAGGGATATATCCAAGTATCCAGAAGAGTATGAACTTCATTTTAAATTAATTTGCAAAAAATTGTGAGAGTTGGAAGTTTATTTAACTGAAATTATTATCCACTAATCTTTGTGGTAAGAAATTTAAATTTGGTGAGATTTTAATAAAGACCATTACAAAATTTTAAAATTTTTATAATTAGGAATTACGAAATTGAGGGGATGGGGTGGAAGCAGTGAAGTGAGCGATGAGAAGAAATTTCAAAGCTTAAAACAAAAAACATCTTTCAATACGGTAGAAATTAGAAATTTCGCAAATAACCAGAAAAGTACGAAAGTTGTTTTTAAATTTTAAATAATATTTTGGTTGAAGGAAAGGTAACATTTCACAAAAAAATAAATAAAACTTATTTAAGTGTGGTGGAAAATTTAGATAATGGCAAGCAGTCATAATTACCACCTTAAATAATAACTAATAAAAATTTACTAATATTTTTGAAATTTTAAAATTTTTCCAAAGAAATTGGGCATGAAGGCAAAATATTTTAAAATAATAAAAAAAATCTCTGCGTGAAATTAAATTGAAATTATGCCTGTGGGTGAATATACCACCCTCGGATGGCCTAGTAATATCTGAATAAATGGAATTACAAAATTGAAAACAGGGAAATTTAAGAGTTCAATTTTTTTCGCCGCGTCTTACTATTCGTTCGGGTTATAGGTTGAGTTCAAAATTAATACAATTAATGTATAGTACTATTTTGATGTGGTGTGAAATTAAAATTGGGTAAGACTATAATACAACCCTTTTCAGATAACTAGATATGTTTTAGAATTTTTAAATGAGAATGTGGGAACTAAAATTGGTTGGGGAAGGCTAGGAGCAGCTTGAAATACCTTCAAAACTATTATGAAATCTTCCTTTCAGAAGAAAATTTAAATTTGGCGAACTGATAAAAGGACCATCAGATATCATAAAAGTTAGAAAGTCTTGAATTTCAAAATAGGGGTCCCAAAAAATCATACATGGTGGGGGGTTGGGAAGGGATGGGAGCTTCAAATTTGCTAAACTAATAGAAAAAAATTATTTTCGATATGGTATAAAGTTTTAATCTTGTAGAGCTAGAAAAAAATACTAAAAATATTTTAAAAAAATCTCGTGATTTGCACCTGTCACTTTGAATAAATAGTAACAATATTTATAAGATTGCACTAATAATAAATTTAAATATTATTTATTTTGACAATATTTTTTTTTGTCTAAAAGGAACTTTCTATGAAAATTGTATTTTTTTTCTTATTTATATTAGCACCACGTATTATTACCCGTTCAGGCTATACGATTATGTACTAATAATTACACTAATAGGTTAGGGATAGGGCTGGTTGAATTTAGAGGAAGTGAACCCACAATTGCGCAGAGGGAGAGTGGAAAAACTATTTAGTAAAAACTGTTCCCAGTTCACCCGAGCGTGATTCGAACCTTGATCTCTCCATCCTCGGCAGTCTAGCTCAACAAAAAAATAGCACATTAGCTAACTACGCCACCGAAGCAGGTTATGAAAATTGTAGCTACACATCATTCATCAAAGATATTTTGTCACGTTATTTATGAAAGAAATATTTTTCTTTTATATAATAAATATAACAGTTTGATACCAGTTTAAGAATAATAATAATTTCATATTGTTACCTCATACCACCCCCCTTCAGACAATTGACGAGGAGTCATGCCATACTATAACCACTGTACCTATTCTCACGGCTTTCACCCCCGGTACGGACAAACACAAATTGTTGATCACGAATTCTATGCATTTTAATGCGTGTGTTGTATCGTGGGAAATGACCTGGTGTAGGTTTGTGATATGCAAAATGTTCATCAAAAATATCTCCCTCCTCCCTCACCTAGGAAAACAGTGGCAGAGTATAACGAGAGTGGAACGGGGAGGAGGAGGGGGAGACGTGGAGTGGCTATCTGTAGCTTAGTGTTATCATAACGAGTTCTTGTCACATCTACTTTACCAACAGCTAGGATTATGGGAAAGAACAGATTTCATACATGCACTTTTTCACACACACACACACACACACACATATGTAGAGAGAGAGAAATTCGATGAAAAAGGATATCCCGCCTCGGTGGCCGCGTGGTCTAATGCGCTACCCTTGCATTAGACTAGACCTGCCGATGACGGGGAGATCAAGGTTAGAATTTTGGTCCGATGTTTTCCACCCTCCCTCCACGCTAATGCCAGTACACTTTCTCTAAATAAATAAAACCATTAGCGTAATTAGTGCATAAGGGTAAAACCCGGATGGGTAGTAAGACGCGGTGTTAGTAAATAAGACAAGAGAAAGGAGTGGAAGGGAGGGGTTTCGTTTGAATTGAAGCTAATTTGTACTTCGTGTAGTATTAGGCATAGCTTAAGCTCTTTGAAAATCTTCCCTATTCAATAATTTGGCATGAGTTTTTTTATGACACGCCAAATAGGGTTGTTAACCAAAGAAAAGATACTAATTAAAACTCTCAATAGAACTGAATTGTATAAACTTAATTTTGGTAAAATTTGTTTCGTATTTCGTTCGTAAAATCAAATCTATAATGAATTTATAGTTTTTTTTTGTTTTTGTTTCATTTACTTATGTACAGTAATTTTTTTTAAATAGACATTAATAATGATTTTTTTAATGTTAAATTAGAGGAATTTATCTAACTATTTAAAAAATCATGTAATGCAGGTAAAACGTTAAGGCTGGTCATACATCAAATACAAAACTATTTTCTTGCAAACTTTTTTTTTATCAACAAAATTTTCACATTGAATTTGGTGTTGAGAGTTAGAATTTGGTGAGACATTTCTATTCGCAACTCTAATATAATTTCTCAAATTTCTTACCAGTTTTAAGAGCGATATAAAAGAATCGAGTAAAGTGTATGGTTTTGTTGGTTGATGATCAAGATTGTTTTTGTGAATCAATTTAGAAAACATTCTAAGTTTGAGAGTAAGGAGCATTATTGCTATTATTGTTTTTTTGAAGTTGGTGAGCTGTGAAGAATTGGCAAGTGAAGAAGTCGATGTATCTGATCTTTCGTAGCAATTGATTCAATTATTGAGAGAAAATTTTAATAAACACAACTTCTACACAAATTTAAAATATAAAATCTACAGAAACAAAGAGAAAATGTACTATCAAACTCTTTAGTAAACAGTGTCCAGGTTGCATATTTATATAGATCTAAATTTAAACCAGGGTGACCTGGTGGTTTAGGGGTAAGGTGTCAGACTTTTGTGCTGTGGTCCGGAATTCAATCCTCGGTCCCGGTACAGGTTTATCTGATTGCCAAACCCTTCCTTCACCTCTGACAAGACGTGTATTAATCACAACTTGTGAATGTGAGGAATGCCAGGCCTCCACCGTGGTTCGGATCCCACGTTAAACTGTAGGTCCTCCATTTCATCCCACAATCACCCTAAAATTACACATTAGCGTAAGTGCGTAGAACCCAAACGGGTAGTAAGACGTGGTGCTAATAATAATAATAAAATTTAAAATAAATTTTTTCCTCTCACATTCTTTTTATTAATACTAACAGGATATTTTCTGGTAACTAAGAATCTAGATTATTGATGTTTTCTATACATGCACCAAGTTTATTTTAAATAAACCCAGATTATTGGACATTAAAATATTAAAATATAAATATCTCGTGTTCACCTGATAAATAGGTTTACAGAGTGTTCAATAAAAAATATAAATTTATAGTTTTCAAAAAATAGCTACATACGGTTTGTTTATATAATTTAAAACTATTTATCTGCCAATGTAACTAAAATAGGTTCTAGAAGATTTTGTGTAAACGAAAAAACTATGGTAACGAATTAAATAGATTGATTTATAATTGCAATTGTCCAAGACCTATTTGAAATATAGAATATTAAAGCATAATTTTCATAGGTAGGTCCTTTTAAGAAATAACAAACATGTTTCATGGGGTCAAAATATATTAGTGTTATTTTTTTATATATTTAATTTAAAGGTTACATTTGAAGATCGTTTGTTTTGACGTATGACTACGTGAAATAATATCTAGTAGCTTGCATATATGTCAGATAAGGTTCTTTTACGAAAGTTTAACTGAAGTAGGCTTGCCATTATTGTAGGGAGCTGACAATGAGTACATTTAGAATAAAGGTCATGACGTCAAACGGAATCTCTTAATTATATTACGTGGTAGCCATCTTAACAAGGTGGTATTATGAAGCAGAGGTACGGGAACATTCAGTGGCGGACTGGCAAGTGGGCCCTGGACCCATCATAAAGTGGGGCCCCTTAAACTTTATACAATGTTAATGACCTTTTAGTAGATTGAAAATATAATAGAAGTTCCATTATTATTATTACTGTATGCAACCAAAATTTACGTTGAATTACTATGTTAATAGTAAATAATTTTGAAACAATAGAAAGCATTTACTTAATTGTACGTATGTGAAACTACAGCCATGTTATCAAGTTATTTATAGACAAATGACTTTGATATATTTACCGCATGGAGTTAATTAGATTTAAACTTTTTACGATATAGGATAAGGAATGTTTCATTTAGAGGAAATGTTCTTAGTAGGAGAGGGGGAAATAATTTAAGGAGAAAATACCCCCACCACGCCCATCTCAATCTCGAGTCTTTATCTCCCCATCGTCAGAAATTCTGACTAAATATGATTGACAATAGGACCGTGTGCCAAACGATATGATCAAAAAGTTGAAATAAAGTTTATTTTAAACATCTCACACACGTTAACACAAATACTAAGATTATATATATTAATAAAATGAATATTTGGTTTATCATGAGCATCGCGAAAATATCTACCGCACGAAAAGAGATGGAATTTTAAAATTAATAGCCTCTGTGTACAAACATACGCGCCTCAAAGCTGGAATTTTAAACTTTTTGCTAGATTTTTTAAATTAATAAAAAGCTGGGTTAGAGGAACTATAGTGAAGAGATTTTTTCTGTATGTTTGAAGCAATTAAGATCGTTGCCAAGGGTAACCACGCAGTTCATTACGTGGCTACCTCGGGCAAATACGGGTGCTTCTGATAGTATAAAACAATTTATCTTTACGCTATCCTTGATTTTTTTATTTTTTTATTTGATTTATTTGAGTTGGTGAAAATTAGGCCTACATTATGCACACGTCAATCAAACTTTGGGTTGATATAGTGTGTATAGGTGTCTCACTGTTTCTGAGTCACTGTTACATTTTTTAAGCCCACGTCTTACTACACGTTCGGGTACTTATGTACTAATTACGCTAATGTTTTTAGGGTTTAGGAAGGTTATATTTATAGAAAGTGTACCCACATTTTTTTAGAGGGAGAGTGGAAAACCAATATGTAAAACAACCATCAGTACACCCAACCTATATTCGAACCTCGATCCCCCCGTCATTTGTAGTCCAGTCTACTACGAGAGTAGCGTATTAGACCATGCGGCCACTGAAGCGTGTGCCACTGTTACTAAATATTGGTGAAATTCATAGAAATACCTGTCTTATAAATACACCACTAGACGTTTGCTTAGCTTCAGACTACACTGGATATCATCTCTGAGGTAACTGCATGGCTACTATTGGGAAACAGCCTTGACGTTCTCTCGTTTTCTTGTGGTCAATCGCCCCTTAAATATAAGACAAGTTTCGCAACGCTGGCTGTCAATAGCTCCTTCTTAATCCAGTACACCACCGCCCGACATAACTGAGAGTGAGGAGATTTGTAAACAGTTCACTGAGAGTGAGAGAGGGAGAGAGAAGGTAAAGCTTTTTCTCCATAAGACCTGCAGTTTCCTCAGAGATTATATTGGGTGTAAGTGGTCCAAATGATTCTACTGAATTGTTGTTATTGTGCTTAGATATAAAAACTCCATAGGGTAAGCCTGCTATCAATCTATACCGACCGAGCGGCCGCCGTCCTTACCGAACGATAGTGCCAATGTTTGTGGATAGAGGGTGTCATGTGGTCAGCACAACGAACCCTCCAGCCATTAATATCAGTTGTAGAGTTCGGAAGTACTAATTTTGTATTCAATTAGCTCCTCAATTGTCCTCAAGAAGCTGAACTGACCTCGTTCAAGAACAACTTCTACAGAGAAAATCTGGAAATGCCAGGGACAAAACCCGGGACCTCTGGATCTGTAACTAGGAACTTTGATCAATAGACTACAAATAGGCCATCGCTAAAATATAAGTTCCTATTATTATTGTATTGACAAATTTTTTTATGTTACAAAATATATATTTTGTTCTATTATTTGTTTTTATTTATTTGAGGTATTTAACGTGCACTTTTTGAACCGACTGATTATATCAGCACAAGAGAATTTTCTATGAGTGAGAGCTAAAGGGCCTACCAATTTTTCTGTGGAAGATATTTTCACATACCTTCCAGGGTTCTTTTACATGACACAATCGACATGGACCGACGGCTTTACTTCCCTCCAAAGAAGTTGTGCTATAGATTTTTAAATCTCAAGAAATATCCATTGACCTCAGCTGGGTTTGAACTCAACTATATTGGATCCTGGAGCGAGTACTTTACCCTAACACCCCTGAGGTTGACTAAACTTTTTTGTTCTAAAAATATAAACCTACTAGGAATGTAATTCAAAAGTCTGATGACTAAAGCCAAGATGGTTTTCTTGTCATATGTTTATACCACCCAATGAAAACAAAACAGGATTACAAAAATATTGTGTAATTTATTTCCCCTCTCGCCTTGCACTGAATCCATTCAAAATGATATTCGCTTTGGAACTTTTTTTTTTACGGAATTTATCGCGCCGTTCCATTCCGGATGAACGGATGGATAGATAGATAGAGCCAATGGACAAATGTTTTCGTACGGTGTACGGAAATTGATGCAAAAAAATACCTAACAAGCTATCTATAATGGGGATATATAGAACTATCTGGACGTAGCATAGCAAATACTCTTTTTTAAACTTATAGTTAATAGATTTATTCCTTCCAATCGATAAAATATATGCCAAAAGTCATGAGACCTATGACAGGCCAGCACTGAAAAGTGTAAAGTACACATGTACTTTACAAGCACATATAATAACAAAATAAAATAAATAATACTAGCTCAATAAGGAAACATACTGATTAGCAATTTAAAAAAAATAGGACGTATTATTAATGATAGATGATACAAATAATAAATAAATAGTTTAGAGTAGTAAAAGCGTAAGTATTTAAAAAGGATAGAAATAAGCAAAAAATAAATCTGAATGAAGTAAATTTAAATATTCGAGGCAGAGCCTCTACAGGATAAATTGATTATAGGGGAGTGCCTAAATAATTCTCTGAGCTAGGCTTTTCTTTTATAATAGAGGTTGAATTCAACAAATCTGTAATTGGCGCTGCTATCTGTAGATACAATTACCAATAGAGTTCACCTTGTAAGAGTTTTTGAGAGAAAATAATTTTGGATCAAGAGCGGCCCAAGAAGGTACATGTATACTTAATTATAATAATAATGATAATAATAATAATAATAAAATCCTGTCTGGGCTACATGAATCTAAAGCTAATTTTTCGAAAAGATTAGCGAGTATTATTATTATTATTATTAGCACCGCGTCTTGCTACCCGTTCGGGTTATACGCATTTACGCTAATGTGCAATGGTAGGGTGATTGTGAGATGAAATGGAGGACCTACAGTTTAACGTGGGATCCGAACCACGGTGGAGGCCTGACATTCCTCACATTCACAAGTTGTGATTAATACACGTCTTGTCAGAGGTGAAGGAAGGGTTTGGCATATTTGCGAGTACTAATGTATCGTTTCCCGGGGACGCCGAATGTACTAATCATACATGATTTCCGTGGAGGCTCTTTACATGTCCCGACGAGATGAGGTGATGGTGATGGTGATAGTGAGTATGATGGTGATAGTATGATGGTGATAGAGCGTATGAGAGTGTGGAACCAGTGGAAAAACTTAAACCTAACCTAAGCCTAGGTAACTAAGCCCTGGTGACCTTGGAAATTAGTCCCTTTTAGAGAAAATCCCCTTTTACCATTTGGGAACTAAACCCTGGGCCTTTAGGTCAGCAATCAGGGGCTCTGACCACTACCGCACGGCTCCTGATATATTATGAATTAGATACAATGTGTTTTTTAATATCTTAGGCTGGTTTTTCAGATATATTTATTTAAGATATATAGTATTCTATTTTGTTATTTATTTATTTTCAAAATGAGAGCCATATTATTGACTTACTTTAAATAGTGATAGTATTCATCATAATATATATAATACAATATCATAATTATATACTAATATGAAAGTTAAAATGTACAGGTCTTATTAAACCATGTTAATTCACTTTACTTAATTTTTTCTTTGTTTTTTCCAGTATTTAGCTTAAACTATAAGTTTATTAAATTTTAAAAGTCTTTCAAATTTATCAATTAATATGTATAGTAATAAATATTAATTATTATCATTAGTACATTGGAAAATGGAAGGACAGTGACAAGGTATAATCCTATCTAAGCGGCGATTACTCAACTCTAAGACTTTTAAATCTCCTTTTCCTTAAATTTTCATTGAATATCTGTATTTCTGTTTTGTTGAAGGATGGATTTAACTATTTGAATATATTACTAAAGCGTAAAATTAATTATCTTAAAATGTATCTCTTTGTTGTAACGCAGATGGAAGGAACGGAAGCCTGGTGGGTGTTCTTGAAAGAAATTAATGAGTGAAGCGAATGAATTTTTAAAAAAAGAAGTGAAGAGAGGAGTTTTTGATCCAGGTGGATCTTATTCTTGAATGGAGGAATACTTTAAAAATAAAGCAGCGAAACTATATTATAGGATTGAGTATATATCACCTAAAGGGTAAATATATAGTTAAGTAAGTACAGTACATTACTCTTGTGAAATATTGATCAATCACAGGTAGCGCTGCAGAACTTCCGGTGAAAGGAAAATCCCGAAACTTCATCCTGTTACTTCCCCTGCAAATATTAGAAGGAGGAATATATTTAAAGAGAATATCCCGAACGTGTAGTAAGACGCAGTGCTAAAAAGAAAGGAGTATTTTTTATATACGATAGGGCTTGAGGGATAGATGGAAATGAAGTATGAAAGAAGAAAACCGCAAGGGAGGCCAATTAAGAGACGGGAGGAGCAGATAACATAAAGTGTGCAAGTGAGAGTAGAAAAATGGAAGAAATTAAATTAGGAGGAATAGATGGAAGGATAGAGGAATATGGTAGCATTTTACCAAATAAAGACCCAGCCACAGGCTGGAAACAGTTCATGATGGTAATTATTGAGAGGTTGATTTTTAACCTTTCTACGTGACCATACGGCTAGAATGATTAAGACCTATTGGTTCGATTCCAGACTGTGTTGGCCGAGACTTTTACTGTTTCTATATGGTATAGAATAAAACCAAAACTTTCAAAATTAAATGTGCAGAACTATCCTAAGCTTGGAGGATCGAAATAATCTACAGATTATGGATATAATCGTATCAAGTATCGTATTCGTAGATTTAAAAATGGCACCTGTACAAGTAAAATGAAGCTGGTATCAATGGATTTGCATTGGCTTGCTAAGTCAAGGGTCTCGAGTTCAATCCCCTTGTCAATGTGTCGTTTTCAAATTTACGAATATGTGTATATATGAGCTTTTCCTGTAATCCTGAAAGTAACGATCTCATTGCTAGGGAAATAATATAAATTTACTGTAGTACCTTTTAGGGCTAGTTTGTAAGTCGTATGATAATATTTCTTTTATAGAAAGGGCATGCATGCTAAATACTAAATTTATAAAATAAAACCGTGCTAAATTGTAGGGTTTATCCACACGACTATAGTAGGATCGTGGTAGAAATAACCGTGTCTGACAGTTAAGTCAATACTGTCATATAGTCATACTTCAATTAATGTCATCTTCAGATGTCACTTTTGAAAAGTAGTAGACTATATAAATAATAATAATATTAATTTATTAAAATGTAATCAATTTTAGCCACGAATAATGTGTTTTTATTTTATAAGCCGTGTTCTTACCGTAAAAAAGTTGTATTAGATAAATTTAATAAATGCCAGAGTATTCAACTGGTACGCTAGACTCTGAACTCTTAATTTTGGGCATTTGTATGGAATATTATTTTTGGATATTTGTAAGATTTAAATTAAGTGGAGTAAATATTACTGATATTTTTAAAAAAATGGCTCAAGTAATTTGTTAAAAACTTACCCAAAAACACGATGGAATTGTAAAATAAAGCAAAATGGTAATAGTGTCAGTTTACTATATTTCTAAAAAAATATTGGTAGTGGTAAATATAGTTTATAATTCATCCTATCTTTAACTCTATTATTATATAGATGATATAATGTTTGCATATAATAATTTTTAATACCAATAATTATTCATTGAAACTTAAATATTACATTAATTCTAAGGGATGTAAAGTTGATTAAATCTAGTTTTAATTAATGCAAAGAGCCAAATAAATACGTTTTTTTATACAATCTCAGTGGAGTTAAAAATATTAAATCATAATTAAAACACATTCGTTCAGGTGTGTTTGTTTTAACGAAAACTTTTAATATCATATTAAATTTAATATAGTTTCAAACAAGAAGTGTAGCAGGCAATTAATTTTAAAATGCGTAGCACAAATTTAATTCTTTTTTATCAATATTAGTTTATTTGATTAAAAAATTATTATAGTACCTATCATTTATGTTTGTTCTGAAAATATAAGAAATAAAAATGGTGCTTTGAGTGTAATTTAATACCTAGTTCAGTTATCATTAAATATAAAACCACTTCGGTGGCTACGTAGTATAACGCACTACTTTCGCAGTAGACTATATTGCCGATGACTAGAGGATTGAGGTTCGAATCTTGGTCGGGTTTACTGAGGGTGGTTTTTATAAAAATTGTTTTCCACTCTCCTTCACGCAAATGTGTGTACCCTTCCATGAAATATAACCTTCCTATCCTTTAAACCATTAGCGCAATTAGTACATAAATATATACCCCGAACGGATAGTAAGATGCCGTGCTATAACAACATTCATAAAATCGAAAGTAGTCTATCAGATATTGTCTAAAATTTTAAAAGTACTCTTGCTCATGCTAGTAAAAAGTAGAATCCGTCACATTAGCTCAGTCGATAGCGTGTCTGTCTACTCAGTTAAGGGTCCCAAGCTCGATTCCTAGCATGGTCTAAAAAAATTAATTGGTGAAATGTGGTTTATACTTTCACAGTGATGAATTAACTAACGGTCGGGGACTTGATGTTGTGTCCGTCCTAGTCTTAAGTTATATTATAAGGCCTATGAAGCTACGATAGGCCTAGCAAGCCGGTAGGGGAAAATATAAGGCTTGAAAAAAAAACTGACCCAGGTCACAGGCTGGAAACAGTGATGGATGTAAAGTTAAAAGTAAAAGCTGATCATTTTAATTGGAATGAATAGTGACGTTATCACAAATAATTTTGCTGAATTGGCTTCGGGACTACATTTAATAATAACAAAGATATAAATACTTAACCTCACCACCTCAGCTCACACTGAGACATAGCTTTATGTGTATTATGACTATGTTAAGCAGCCTCCTTGGTCAGCGAGAAAATATCAATCGATATTAGACACACGGCTTAAAATACAATGGTATCTGTCGTTATCTGAAACTACCTCTATATTCGGTCAAAGTTTATACTCCCTTTCACCCTTTCTGCAAATCAGAAAGAAGGGAAACCAAACAAACTACCCAGTTTTTTGTATCAAGGTAAAGATGAATGCTCGCTGCTAGTTCTAAAATATTTTAAAATTTTCTGTTTGAACCTGTTAAAATATTTCTATATTTGTTAGAGGAAGGATAAATCTAGAGCACTTTTTCATCAAGCCTAGTCTCATACTCCACAAATATGCTTAAAATGCGTTGGAAATTACCAAGTACTACACTTGAACACATTCTCTTTCTTCAAAATAGAGATGTTGTTAAGAAAAATAATAACCCCGTTGGAATCTTTCGACTTAATTTTGGCGTGAGCCATTTTTTTTTTTAAATAAAGCACCTTAGAATTAAATATTGTGTTACGATATGAACGGATTCGTGTTAATTTTACGCTTAACGAGGCAGCAGCCTTAAGAGCCGTCATATTTGTAGACCTGGGCTGCTTGGAACTTTCCAGTCCCCCCCCCCCCCCCCGCCCTCCCCTCCTCACCCGTTCTAGATGATCACCAAGGGCGGCGTTTAAAATTTAAACACTGGAAAATTTGTGGAGGAAGTACAGGGAACAATTATGAGTCTATGCAATATCGAGTGCATAGGTCTTTGAATGCATCATTACAGCGTGAGCTCCAGAAATTAAAAATATGATAGTTAGCAAAGAGATAGATGAACCCCGTTGGAGCTAACAAACTACAAAAATGTAACTGAAAACCCCTCTCCTCTTTCTTTCTTCTTAAAAATCCCTCTCCGCCCCTTGAGACATTATTTCATGTAAATCAAGAGGAAATGCCTCATTAATTTCTAGTTAATTTTTTTCCCGTTCTTTCGTTACTTTTTACGATCTCCCTCAGGATTTGAGCGAAGAAACATTAGGATTCATCCCCATCTACCACCCACTAGCTACCCCTCATGTTTTGTTCAAGGTAAATATTATCTGCCCCTGGTAATTTTAGGCATGAGGCTCCAACATGAAAGGTCAAGTTCGACTCTGTCCATGTAAACTGAATAATGAATACACATAATGAGGTTGATCATTTTTCCCCTGGAGTGTACGTATTTAAAAAAAAATGCTTCCTTATTCTGTTATTTAGTTTAGTAAGTTTAATTTGTTTAAAGTCGACATTTTTAGGTATCTATTAAACTAAGCCATAGTAGTAAATTCTAACGACTGTTTAATAAATTCCAGTTCTTCTATAAATCCACGCAATTTATTAATCAAGTATAATGTTATATAATAGAAGTAATGGGTGGTTTTCCACAAATAAAATTGTGTGTCAACCGCTTCGCCACATGGTCTGAGGCGTCACTCTCATAATAGAGTAGACTACCGATAACGGGGAGATCTGATTTCGAATCCCAGTCGGGTGTAACTGAAGATGAATATTTCCTTAATTATTTCCCACTCTCTCTCAACACAAATGAGGGTACACTTCCTCTAAATTCTAATTAGTAAGTCTGCGTATTAATCGAGCGTGTAGTAAAACGAGGTTTAAAAAAAGATGTGTCGCTCGATTTATCCAATCTCTGAGCTAATGCGGGTGCATTTTCTCAAAGCTATCATAGTCATTACTATATATTATTTAGAGACGTTAATAAATCTTGTGCTACCTACATGGGTGGGCACGCGTACCAAACGTCAAGCTCATCTATACGAGGAGCATGGGACTCAAACCCGTTTTGGTTTACTGAGGGTTTAATTTTTCATAAATGGCTTAACAATTTCCCTCCATGCTAATGAGAGTACTTTGCTCTAAATTTTACTTTCCTCCCCCACTAGTGCAAATATAAGGATACCCCGGAGGGCTTGGGGAAAAGGGAGGTAGTGAGACTCAGAAAAAACCCGATCTTATCCACTTGTGTAGCTTGGAATCCTATTTGTAGCTAATCTATATAAAACCAACTGATATATTATTATTATTATTATTATTATTATTATTATTATTATTATTATTATTATTATTATTATTATTAGCACCGCGTCTTACTAACCGTTCGGGTTATACGCACTTACGCTAATGTGTAGTGGTAGAGTGATTGTGAGATGAAATGGAGGTCCTACAGTTTAACGTGGGATCCGAACCACGGTGGAGGCCTGGCATTCCTCACATTCATAAGTTGTGATTAATACACATCTTGTCAGAGGTGAAGGAAGGGTTTGGGAATCAGATAAGTCTGTGCCGGGACCAAGGATTGAACCCGGACCCTAGCCACAGAAGTCTGACACCTTACCCCTAGACCACCAGGCCACCTAACTAATATATAATCACTAAATTAGTAAATATAAATTATTTCATATTAATTTGATGAAGATTGTCATTTTACAACTAAAAAATACTGGTAAATGTTCAGCTTTTTCGTTTACTTTTTTTTACCATCACTGTGTCTTATCACCCTTTCTGGATGTATGCACTTGTACTGATTATGCTAAATATTTTAGGGATGAATAAGGCTAAATTTAGAGGAAGTGAACCGGTATTTTTGTGGGGGTAGAGTGGAAAGCCACTTATTAAATCCACGCTCAATACACCCGACCAGGGATCGAACCTCTATCTCCCTATTATCGGCAATGGCAGTCCAATTTATTGTGAGAGTGATGCTGACACCTTAGACCATTCGACCATTGAAGTGAGTTACCTATTTATAGTTTTTTGGTCTAAATAAAAAGGTTGGAATATCAAATGGTTATTTAAATGAAGGTCGATGCCTATATTAGAGTTTATAAACTAATATAACTAAATAATAATTATTATTGGTCGGCATTGTTCCATGAGTAATATATTTGGGAAGGGGGGGCTTAAGTTTACCCTAATTTAAATCCTAATGGGATCAATGTGAAGCTCTCAACTTAATGATTTTGGTATCTATTGTAAGTACATCCGTCACCCTTTGCTTGTGAATCGTCAGGAGTTGAAGTAGGGGTCATTCACTGTGTTAGCTGCAAGTAGGCCGATTGCTGTTAGTCTAGTTTGAAACAGCAGTAGATCTGTGGGAATCGCTGTCTCAAGTATAGCGTGATTTTATGACGTGGATAGAAGCTCGTTGATTGGTGCTTTATGCCGTCATCGGAGGAATCTTCTATAGTTAGCAGAAACTGGTTTGTGTATCCTAGAGCAGGGCTCTGGACAGTTGGTTCTAGTCAGTTGATGTAGAGTGTATACAGTTACTTGTAAACAGTTAGCTTTATACAGTTGTCAGAGAGAGAGAGTCGTTTAATATGAGTCCGTTTAGTGATGGAGTGTCGTGATCACATGATAGTGT
Organism: Timema podura; assembly: GCA_033556935.1. NCBI lineage: Eukaryota > Metazoa > Arthropoda > Insecta > Phasmatodea > Timematidae > Timema > Timema podura. The sequence continues at coordinate 3,385,063 of JAVRXN010000002.1, forward strand.
TATGACTGGTTAAGACAGTGTGACACAGTTGTCCGAGAATAAGTGTCATGAAAAATGTCTTAGACTCTTGCCATATGCGCCTGTTTTATGCGACACCTTTTTGGAGGAGTTGTAGACTTAGACCTAAACATAAAATGTAACTTGAACTCAAAGGTGACCGGATGACAGGTGGGTGGTCCCTGACCCTTGTCACTCTGACGACCATGGATTAGTTCATTTTATTTTACTAAACCACTAGTGTTAATCGTCGGCCATTTATCAACCCACCCTGACTGACCCCATCACACTGTGGTCTCAAGGGCCGCGTCATATATTAGTGATTGTAAATCGTGTGCCCTCACATGATAGACTTAATGTTAATGTTTGTCGAAGGCAGGGCTAGTAGGATTGCTTCGGGGGTTAACAATAATTGTAGTCTTTGTCACTGATAACCTTGTCACCAGCTTCTGTAGCTTTATTGCTATAGAAATAGACTATACTGCCGAAGAAGGGTAGGTTGCGGTTCAATCCCGGTCGGGTACATTATGGGTGGTTTTCACTAAATTGTTTTCCACGCTCCTTCAAAGCAAATGCGGGTTCACTACCTCTAAATTAAACTTTCCTAGTTCCTAACACACTAGTGTAATTAGTACATAGGCTTATAACTCGAACGGGTAGTAAGACGTGGTGCTAAAAAAAAATCATTTTCATATCTGCAAAAAAAAATGGAGTCCATTGAGGTAAATATATTTCTTTTTTTAAAAAAAATTATGTTTCTTTTTAGAGTTTCAATACAAAGCAAAAAATTGCGGTTAATTACTAGAAAATTAAAAATATATAAGCAGTATATTGATTACTTTAGAAATTTAAAATTTCCGATAATCTGCTTGAACATCCTAACCGTGTAAATAAGAATGTATTTTTTTACAAACCACCCTCACGCAGTGTCTCTTTAATTAACAATCTATGAACCCATTGGGTTTAGGGGGGTTTGGCAATATAGTTTCTTCCTCCCTTATCCACAAACCCTGACTGTAATTATTTTGTCTTTTAGCCCAAGGCTTACCCCCCACCTCCTCATCCCCCCTTGGGTCACATAGTCCCCGTTTCCCCTACCAAGGCCACGGGACCCAACAACACTCTAATAGAACTTGGCTGTGTTTGCGTATGGCATGGTGAGTAAAAAGGACCTATATGCCAATTTTTTGAAATAGTTATTTAAAATAAATTAACGAAAATTGAGCACTCAAAAGTGTTTGGATTATTATAATTGCTTTTTTTACACCATTCCATACCAACAGTTGGGGCTAACCATATATATTCTCTATGAGGGTAGCTATGAGGGTGCTAAACTCCTTTAGGATAGCAAAAAAACTTAGAAAACCTGAACAAGATTCGAACACCAATCACCTCGTCATCATCAGTCCAGCCTATAAATTATTGTTTAGCACCGCGTCTTACTATACGTTCGGTTATACGCTTCAGCCTATTAAAAAAGTTATGCCTTTTTCCATGCGATCACTGATTTATTTAAGAAGTGTAATGTATTAGTAGCTTATTTCAGACTTTTAAAATATTCTTAAATTAAGCTAGGATTTAACCATTTGTGAAAGTTAAGATCATCAATGAAACGGAATTTTAAATGCTCCACTAAACACACTAGACTAGACTTACTGTTTAAATTATTAGGGCCTGCTCTCTAACAAAGATCTTTGAAGCCAGTCCCCTTGGATAAATCTTTAAAGGGGTCAACTGCAAGTCTAGGAGGCCCTAGTTCTATACCAAGCGATGATAGTAAAGTTATTTTCTACCTAACTACTTGTTCGTATTGCTATCTATTTACTAACTAAATATAGCAGAATTTTAGTAAAAAACTGATTGCCAAACCCTTCCTTGACCTCTGACAAGACGTGTATTAATCACAACTTGTGAATGTGAGGAATGCCAGGCCTCCACCGTGGTTCGGATCACACGTTAAACTGTAGGTCCTCCATTTCATCTAACAATAACCCTACCCATTACACATTACGTATAACCCGAACGGGTAGTAAGACGCGGTGCTAATAAAATAATAATTTAGTAAAAAAAAATTAGAAAACAGTTTTTTTGGCTGTGTACAGTACATTAATTGATGAAATCTATAAAAACTGATAGCAGAATATTACATGACTTGACATATTAATACGTGAACGTAGATATGGTAATTAGGGGTGTGGTTCTGGATATAATAAAACACAACACAATTGGACGACAACCCTTGAAATAAACGGTTACGGTTATTCCTGGTAATAAAGACTCTTCTTATCACTCGTATTCACTTACCTCGTAACTCCTGTCCTTGATAAAACAGGAATAAAGGTGGCGTAAAGTTCTGTAAAGGGCGTGGTCCTGGAACAGAAACCGGTCTAGCCCTACTCAAACCCGAACCCACTACCACTAGCGAAAAAAATAAAACACAAGGTAACTTGTGAGGTTGACTGGTTCAATGGCTGCCTCGTTTAGTAAGATATTTAGTATAAAACTAAGTAAAGACGGAACACGGCACACCACACGCGATAAACCTGTATTAAATATAACATATCATCACCCGCTTCCAACATAAATACCACATACTCGTTAAACTGGCCCTGTCCACACGTGACAATCACGGAACACTCTGTTAACAAGACACGCACGCTAAAACATCCCACTGGAAACTGACAATATAGACAATACTGACACGCCAAGAGAGGGTAAGGCCTATTCTACACTAGCGGTTAAAAACGCGGCGGTTTCTCCGCTAGCTTACGCCCCCAAACTCTTGAATCTACAACTGACTGTCAAAACGCGACTGTTAAACAGCTAACATAAAACTCTACTGATTCTATACTAGCGGTTTAAATGCCGCGGTTGTTGCTTCCACTTGTGCAGAGTGGCTTAAAAATGGACATTTTACAGGCCGGCTGTATTGCGGGCTTGTTTCGTTGGAGGAAACTAAAAAAAAAAACTAGTCAAAAGAAACGTTGGTGGACTCACCCACAAGGACAGTTTCATATTATGTCTATGAACCACAGAAAAGAATGTACCCAGAGAATATATTTATTTTTACTATAGAATGTCTGTGGTTTCATTTGATGAGTTACTTGGTTTAGTGAATGAAAATATTGCAAAACGTGATACCATCTTGAGGAAGAGTATTTATTATTCCTGCTGAAAGACTTGTTGTGACATTGAGGCACAGCTGCCTATTAACTCCTGGTGTAGTTTGATTCGCGTTTCTACCGCTAGGCGGTTTTAACGCCTCCAGAGGTAGCGGTCAAAATGCTGGTCTAGACGAAAACTTATTTTCTAAATTGATAACAAGGATTCCATTCAAAGGCGTGGTCGTTAGCGTTTTAACCGCTGGTGTAGAATAGGCCTAAAGGGGTAGACTATACCAATCCTACCAACAACAAATAGATAAATCTCTCTAACCCCAAATGGCATCACCAGGCTCGAAAACGGCCACACCAGTAACTTTTATAGTTGTCAGATAAGGTTATAACTAAAAAATATTCAGCCGGATCTAGGCACATGGGCTAGGCGGTGGTAAAAAAGGGCACAAGTTCTTAAGTGGGTAAGCAGTTTTTCGATATAATAGGTTTGCTTGAATAGTTAACGTTAAGTACTCTAATATTTTTAAAAAATATGGAGCTAGTTTTCAAATAATAAGCAACCTTATTAAATAAGATTTGGTTGATTTCAGGTAGGAGTAGAAAATGTTGCATCGTTTGAAACCTCAACACAACGTTCAACCCTTCCCCACTGGGATACGAACACCTTTGTGGAGAAAATTTATTATTATGAGCTATTAAAAATAAATGGTACGGCACACCGCACAGACTTTCTCTCTCTTTCTATAAACTCGTAAGATTTCTGAACGGAATAATGTACATTGTATCATCACCACTCCACATAAGAACACGCATAAAATAATATACAATGATATAGAATCAATGAGAAAAGAGGCGCATCTTTGTCCACCTAAGAACATTTCAAACAGTTTAATGTCTTCCACAAGGGTCAACACTTCGTATTAAAATTTCGATTTCTGGTTAAAATATTAACATTTTATAAGGTGTTGCAGATCTTCAAGTCATCGCATTGATATTTAATTATTCATTTATACATTTTGACCAATAAAAAATGTAAATATTGACTATTGAGTCTAAAATGGAGATAGATCATTGCTATGCAAACATTTCTCCTAAGAGATTTAAGGAAAAATAACATACTATTTTAGATACTTATATTTAATTACTCTATGGCATTGGAAAATTATTGCGTTAAGACTTAAGTAGTATATGTTTACAACTAAAGCTCACAAAATTATATTAATATATTTGCAAATATCTCCGAAACTGCTGTTTTTATAAAAATATATGTCAAATAAAAGTTTTTTATTTCTAATAGTCCTACAATTTTGCAATGATAAGTTGTTTAGTTTCTCCAATAGTTGTGGAGATACGGAAATTAACGCTTCTGTAATGTACCCTAAAAATCATTTTTATAGGAAAATGAAAATAGCCAGTTTATTTATAATCTTAATCAACGCATAGATACGAATTTCAATCAAAATCGTTTAAGCAGATTTTGAGAAAACCAAATTTTTCTCTTTTCGTCCTTCAGTAAACTACCCTTAATTTTAAGTTTTTATAGACACACAGAGAGACGGCATTGCAAAGACTATTTTTAGGGTTCGGGGGGTCATGAGACGTCGACATCCATCAACATTTCAAGTTAGTTTTTTTTTTACGGTCGCAATACTTAAACTTTAATGTCCACAAAGTTAAAAAAATTCATATAATTGCGTATATATTGAAAGTTATTGATTTTATAAAAATATGTTTCGGGTAAAATATCTGTATTATAAATAAATATACATATTTGTAATGCTAAGTAATTTCATATCTCAAATAGTTTCGGAGCTATTTAAAAAAATGTTAATTTACGCATCAGACCGGAGCCCTTAAAGCCATTTTGCCGAAATATTGAGGGTAGCCATTTTGTTTGGAATATTTATTAATGTTTATAAATAAAATTTAATCAAAATCGATGTAGCCGATTTTGAGAAAATCGACTTTTTCTCTTTTTGCCATTCAGTAAACTACCCTTAATTTTAAGTTTTAATAGACACACAGACAGACGGCATTGCAAAGACTATTTTTAAGGGTTCGGGGGGTCATGAGACGTCGACATCCATCAACATTTCAGGTTAGTTTTTCTTACGGTCGCAATACTTAAGCTTTAATGCCAAAAAAGGTAAAAATATATATATAATTGCGTATATATTGAAAGTTATCGATTTTATAAAAATATGTTTCGAATAAAATATTTGTATTATAAATATATATACATATTTGTAATGCTAAGTAATTTCATATCTCAAATAGTTTCGGAGCTATTATAAAAAATGTTAATTTACGCATCAGACCGGAGCCCTTAAAACGATTTTGCCGAAATATTGAGGGTAGCCATTTTGTTTGGAATATTTATTTATGTTCATAAATGAAATTTAATCAAAATCGTTAGAGCCGATTTTGAGAAAATCGACTTTTTCTCTTTTTGCCCTTCAGTAAACTACCCTTAATTTTAAGTTTTAATGGACACACAGACAGACGGCATTGCAAAGACTATTTTTAAGGGTTCGGGGGGTCATGAGACGTCGACATCCATCAACATTTCAGGTTAGTTTTTCTTACGGTCGCAATACTTAAGCTTTAATGCCCAAAAAGTTAAAAATATATATATATAATTGCGTATATATTGAAAGTTATTGATTTTATAAAAATATGTTTCGAATAAAATATTTGTATTATAAATATATATACATATTTGTAATGCTAAGTAATTTCATATCTCAAATAGTTTCGGAGCTATTATAAAAAATGTAAATTTACGCATCAGACCGGAGCCCTTAAAACGATTTTGCCGAAATATTGAGAGTAGCCATTTTGTTTGGAATATTTATTTATGTTCATAAATGAAATTTAATCAAAATCGTTAGAGCCGATTTTGAGAAAATCGACTTTTTCTCTTTTTGCCCTTCAGTAAACTACCCTTAATTTTAGGGGTAGATATCCAATTCCAAAAACCCCTCGGGGCAACCCTATGAAAACCCTAGATATCAAGTTTCACCTCAATCGGTAAATAGTTTAGGCTCTAGTTGGAGGTACAGACAGACAGACAGACAGACAGACAGACGGAAATTCAAAAACCACTTTTTCGGATTCAGGAAGTCATGAAACGTCAAAATTCATCAAAATCTCGAGTTCGATTTTTTTGACGATCACAATACTTTCTCTACCTGTAAGATAGAGAGAAAGTAAAAAGAAAGCATCTCATATTTTTTTTAGCACTGGACTAAATATCATGGGCAGTTTAGTCTACACGAGACCTAATTTATTTTGGTTTTACTTTCTCTCTATCTTACAGGTAGAGAAAGTATTGTGATCGTCAAAAAAATCGAACTCGAGATTTTGATGAATTATGACGTTTCATGACTTCCTGAATCCGAAAAAGTGGTTTTTGAATTTCCGTCTGTCTGTCTGTCTGTACCTCCAACTAGAGCCTAAACTATTTTACCAATTGAGCTGAAACTTGATATCTAGGGTTTTCATAGGGTTGCCCCGAGGGGTTTTTGGAATTGGATATCTACCCCTAAAATTAAGGGTAGTTTACTGAAGGGCAAAAAGAGAAAAAGTCGATTTTCTCAAAATCGGCTCTAACGATTTTGATTAAATTTCATTTATGAACATAAATAAATATTCCAAACAAAATGGCTACTCTCAATATTTCGGCAAAATCGTTTTAAGGGCTCCGGTCTGATGCGTAAATTTACATTTTTTATAATAGCTCCGAAACTATTTGAGATATGAAATTACTTAGCATTACAAATATGTATATATTTATAATACAAATATTTTATTCGAAACATATTTTTATAAAATCAATAACTTTCAATATATACGCAATTATATATATATTTTTAACTTTTTGGGCATTAAAGCTTAAGTATTGCGACCGTAAGAAAAACTAACCTGAAATGTTGATGGATGTCGACGTCTCATGACCCCCCGAACCCTTAAAAATAGTCTTTGCAATGCCGTCTGTCTGTGTGTCTATTAAAACTTAAAATTAAGGGTAGTTTACTTTAGGGCAAAAAGAGGAAAAGTCGATTTTCTCAAAATCGGCTCTAACGATTTTGATTAAATTTCATTTATGAACATAAATAAATATTCCAAACAAAATGGCTACTCTCAATATTTCGGCAAAATCGTTTTAAGGGCTCCGGTCTGATGCGTAAATTAACATTTTTTATAATAGCTCCGAAACTATTTGAGATATGAAATTACTTAGCATTACAAATATGTATATATATTTATAATACAAATATTTTATTCGAAACATATTTTTATAAAATCAATAACTTTCAATATATACGCAATTATATATATATTTTTAACTTTTTGGGCATTAAAGCTTAAGTATTGCGACCGTAAGAATAACTAACCTGAAATGTTGATGGATGTCGACGTCTCATGACCCCCCGAACCCTTAAAAATAGTCTTTGCAATGCCGCCTGTCTGTGTGTCTATTAAAACTTAAAATTAAGGGTAGTTTACTGAAGGGCAAAAAGAGAAAAAGTCGATTTTCTCAAAATCGGCTCCAACGATTTTGATTAAATTTCATTTATAAACATTAATTAATATTCCAAACAAAATGGCTACCCTCAATATTTCGGCAAAATGGCTTTAAGGGCTCCGGTCTGATGCGTAAATTAACTATTTTTTAAATAGCTCCGAAACTATTTGAGATATGAAATTACTTAGCATTACAAATATGTATATTTATTTATAATACAGATATTTTACCCGAAACATATTTTTATAAAATCAATAACTTTCAATATATACGCAATTATATGAATTTTTTTAACTTTTTGGACATTAAAGTTTAAGTATTGCGACCGTAAAAAAAAAAAACTAACCTGAAATGTTGATGGATGTCGACGTCTCATGACCCCCCGAACCCTAAAAAATAGTCTTTGCAATGCCGTCTCTCTGTGTGTCTTTAAAAACTTAAAATTAAGGGTAGTTTACTGAAGGACGAAAAGAGAAAAATTTGGTTTTCTCAAAATCTGCTTAAACGATTTTGATTAAAATTCGTATCTAGGCGTTGATTAAGATTATAAATAAACTGGCTATTTTCATTTTCCTATGAAAATGATTTTTAGGGTACATTACAGAAGCGTTAATTTCCGTATCTCCACAACTATTGGAGAAACTAAACAACTTATCATTGCAAAATTGTAGGACTATTAGAAATAAAAAACTTTTATTTGACATATATTTTTATAAAAACAGCAGTTTCTGAGATATTTGCAAATATATTAATACAATTTTGTGAGCTTTAGTTGTAAACATATACTACTTAAGTCTTAACGCAATAATACTCCAATGCCATAGAGTAATTAAATATAAGTAAGTATCTAAAAAAAGTATGTTATTTTTACTTAAATCTCTTAGGAGAAATGTTTGCATAGCAATGATCTATCTCCATTTTAGACTCAATAGTCAATATTTACATTTTTTATTGGTCAAAATGTATAAATGAATAATTAAATATCAATGCGATGACTTGAAGATCTGCAACACCTTATAAAATGTTAATATTTTAACCAGAAATCGAAATTTTAATACGAAGTGTTGACCCTTGTGGAAGACATTAAACTGTTTGAAATGTTCTTAGGTGGACAAAGATGCGCCTCTTTTCTCATTGATTCTATATCATTGTATATTATTTTATGCGTGTTCTTATGTGGAGTGGTGATGATACAATGTACATTATTCCGTTCAGAAATCTTACGAGTTTATAGAAAGAGAGAGAAAGTCTGTGCGGTGTGCCGTACCATTAATTTTAATATTGTCTACACGTTGATTAAATAATAACACACCCAATTTGGAGGCCGCAATCTCTAAAAGTGTCACTCTAACAATAGACTGCATTGCCAATGGTGGATATATAGGGGTTCAAATCTCGGTTAAGTGTACTCAGTGTGGTTTTTCCTTAATGTTTTCTACTCTCACTCTACGTTAATTTGGGTGCACTTCCTATAAATTCAACCTACCTCCTCCATAAAACATTAGGGGTTTGTAAGCCGAACATGTAGTAAGACGCAGGGTTATCTATACACAGGGTGTTCCTAGGTTGGATGGTTAGACTTTGGAAAGTAGTAGTGGATCAAAATATAGCTCAAAATGTATTTTGGAGAGTTGCTAGTTTTCGCTTTTTTTTCGCACAAACAGTAAAAAACTAAATAAATACAAAATAGTTAGGTAATTAATAAAATATTTTATTCATTTTGTTCAAATGGACGGCCTCCAGCCCTGAGACAAAGCATTGCACCTATCAATGACAGAACGAGTGGCTGACCGACATTGTACAACTGTTGTTTCTTCGCGTTATCCTTTGTCGTAACGATTGAAGGTCATTTATCAGGCACTTCATTCAACTTTGTTTGAGAGATCTTTCCATTCATAAAAATCTAACGGCGTTAAATCAGGTGAACTCAGAGGTCAAGCCACAGGTCCAGCACGACCGATCAATATCTTCCAGGAAAATTGCTATTGCCGAGGATCTCTGCAAAAAAACGAGTTTTTATTTAGTTTGTTTGCTATTTGCGCGAAAAGGAAGCTTAAACGAGCAAACCTCCAAAATATATTTTTAGTTAGTTTTTTATACACTGTATTCACAAAGTTTAGCCGTTTAACCTGGGAGCACCCTGTATATATATATACACACACGGGGAGTACCGTGACATGTGGGGTTAACTTCAGCAATGGACAGGAGACACAAAAGCATTTAAAAAAGTTCATATAAACACGCGACCCATTTGATCTTGTTTCAGAGTTAAATCCAAGTAATTCCACTAAACTTTTTGTATAATATACTCGATATCTCTCGACCTGTTGACTAGGTGTTATGTTCTATGGGTCATTACTGGTTATTACGAGCACCTGGTATTTTTGAAATAGTGCGGCATTCTACGACACGACGATTGCAGGCTTACGTTCAGGTCAAAGGTGGCCATTTTTAGTACCTTAAGCGGTTCCACATTACTGGAGTACAAACATGACTATAGCTTGGAAACAAGGTCAAATGGGACACATATTTATATGAACTTCTTTCATTGTATTTGTGTCTCCTGTCTACCGCTTAAGGGGGGGCTCACATGTTAGGGTATACCATATGTAGGGTGTGTGTGGTGTACCGTAACCGTATGTATAATATAATAGTAGGTCTATTATAATTATATACTATATATAATAACAACAACATTACGGTTTTCCAAAATAATACTACAAAGGTATTAAAAATGAGCTGAGAGGAGGCCTATTCGAAGCGAAAAGCTCTCTGGCGGAGGTGATAAGCTGCTTTTGTTCTGGAATCCTCTTGTTTTAAAATGCGCGTCCTGGGCGTACGCTCACATTATAGACGTTATTTAAACCATAGTCCGGGGGTGAAGAGGAGGAAATAGGAGAGGAGTGGGTGGCCTAACTGACTGGGGAATACTTGGACTAAGTCTCAATTGTATAAAAACCACACTACTTTAAAATGGACACACGTTATCAAGCTAGTATTTTTACTTTCTCTCTATCTTACAGGTAGAGAAAGTATTGTGATCGTCAAAAAATTCGAACTCGAGATTTTGATGAATTTTGACGTTTCATGACTTCCTGAATCCGAAAAAGTGGTTTTTGAATTTCCGTCTGTCTGTCTGTCTGTCTGTCTGTCTGTCTGTATCTCCAACTAGAGCCTAAACTATTTTACCTATTGAGCTGAAACTTGATATCTAGGGTTTTCATAGGGTTGCCCCGAGGGGTTTTTGGAATTGGATATCTACCCCTAAAATTAAGGGTAGTTTACTGAAGGGCAAAAAGAGAAAAAGTCGATTTTCTCAAAATCGGCTCTAACGATTTTGATTAAATTTCATTTATGAACATAAATAAATATTCCAAACAAAATGGCTACTCTCAATATTTCGGCAAAATCGTTTTAAGGGCTCCGGTCTGATGCGTAAATTTACATTTTTTATAATAGCTCCGAAACTATTTGAGATATGAAATTACTTAGCATTACAAATATGTATATATATTTATAATACAAATATTTTATTCGAAACATATTTTTATAAAATCAATAACTTTCAATATATACGCAATTATATATATATTTTTAACTTTTTGGGCATTAAAGCTTAAGTATTGCGACCGTAAGAAAAACTAACCTGAAATGTTGATGGATGTCGACGTCTCATGACCCCCCGAACCCTTAAAAATAGTCTTTGCAATGCCGTCTGTCTGTGTGTCTATTAAAACTTAAAATTAAGGGTAGTTTACTGAAGGGCAAAAAGAGAAAAAGTCGATTTTCTCAAAATCGGCTCTAACGATTTTGATTAAATTTCATTTATGAACATAAATAAATATTCCAAACAAAATGGCTACTCTCAATATTTCGGCAAAATCGTTTTAAGGGCTCCGGTCTGATGCGTAAATTAACATTTTTTATAATAGCTCCGAAACTATTTGAGATATGAAATTACTTAGCATTACAAATATGTATATATATTTATAATACAAATATTTTATTCGAAACATATTTTTATAAAATCAATAACTTTCAATATATACGCAATTATATATATATTTTTAACTTTTTGGGCATTAAAGCTTAAGTATTGCGACCGTAAGAAAAACTAACCTGAAATGTTGATGGATGTCGACGTCTCATGACCCCCCGAACCCTTAAAAATAGTCTTTGCAATGCCGTCTGTCTGTGTGTCTATTAAAACTTAAAATTAAGGGTAGTTTACTGAATGGCAAAAAGAGAAAAAGTCGATTTTCTCAAAATCGGCTACAACGATTTTGATTAAATTTCATTTATAAACATTAATAAATATTACAAACAAAATGGCTACCCTCAATATTTCGGCAAAATGGCTTTAAGGGCTCCGGTCTGATGCGTAAATTAACATTTTTTTAAATAGCTCCGAAACTATTTGAGATATGAAATTACTTAGCATTACAAATATGTATATATATTTATAATACAGATATTTTATCCGAAACATATTTTTATAAAATCAATAACTTTCAATATATACGCAATTATATTAATTTTTTTTAACTTTTTGGACATTAAAGTTTAAGTATTGCGACCGTAAAAAAAAAACTAACCTGAAATGTTGATGGATGTCGACGTCTCATGACCCCCCGAACCCTAAAAAATAGTCTTTGCAATGCCGTCTGTCTGTGTGTCTATAAAAACTTAAAATTAAGGGTAGTTTACTGAAGGACGAAAAGAGAAAAATTTGGTTTTCTCAAAATCTGCTCAAACGATTTTGATTAAAATTCGTATCTAGGCGTTGATTAAGATTATAAATAAACTGGCTATTTTCATTTTCCTATGAAAATGATTTTTAGGGTACATTACAGAAGCGTTAATTTCCGTATCTCCACAACTATTGGAGAAACTAAACAACTTATCATTGCAAAATTGTAGGACTATTAGAAATAAAAAACTTTTATTTGACATATATTTTTATAAAAACAGCAGTTTCTGAGATATTTGCAAATATATTAATACAATTTTGTGAGCTTTAGTTGTAAACATATACTACTTAAGTCTTAACGCAATAATACTCCAATGCCATAGAGTAATTAAATATAAGTAAGTATCTAAAAAAAGTATGTTATTTTTCCTTAAATCTCTTAGGAGAAATGTTTGCATAGCAATGATCTATCTCCATTTTAGACTCAATAGTCAATATTTACATTTTTTATTGGTCAAAATGTATAAATGAATAATTAAATATCAATGCGATGACTTGAAGATCTGCAACATCTTTTAAAATGTTAAAATTTTAACCAGAAATCGAAATTTTAATACGAAGTGTTGACCCTTGTGGAAGACATTAAACTGTTTGAAATGTTCTTAGGTGGACAAAGATGCGCCTCTTTTCTCATTGATTCTATATCATTGTATATTATTTTATGCGTGTTCTTATGTGGAGTGGTGATGATACATTATTCCGTTCAGAAATCTTACGAGTTTATAGAAAGAGAGAGAAAGTCTGTGCGGTGCGCCGTACCATTTATTTTTAATCTATTTTCTTTCTTTTTTTAAATGTGTTAATTAATTCGTATCCGGGACCGTTCTTAAAGTTGACTTATAATATTTATCACAACGTGAAGACAATTTGTTTACTTATTTGGGATTTGAACCAAAGCCTATTAGAAGCATGGCATTTCAACAAGTTTGGGGACCACCAATGGTAGTGAGATAGGGTTTCGAATCTTGGTTAGGTGTACTGAAGGTGGGTTTTTTTCCCTAAATGATTTCACTTTTTCCTTCCATGCATATATCTGTAGATTACCTCTAAAATGATTCTTTCCTCATCCTTTCCTTATTTTAGTAATTATCATATATAAAATAGTAATAATAATAATAATAATAATAATAATAATAATAATAATAATAATAGGAAATGCCCGAACCTTTAAGATAATCTTTTAGTTAATCCTGATTATATTACTTTTAAAATATCGCGGTAGACAGATTTACAAAACACATTGCCAAAACTTTATTAACACGGGTTCTTGCATATATGTGTGGAACCCATCTTACTACCCGTCCAGGTTATCCACGTTTTTACAATATGTTAGGGGTGTGTGAATTGAATAACATTTAGTGAAAACAACGCCCTTATTAGAATTGGCTGTGATTCTAACCAAGAACTTACCATCAGAGAAAACCCAGACAGTAAGAGGAGGTTCACGTCTTGGCTTGCGTTTCCACCGTTTCGGTGTATATTATTTCATCTATGCTATTTGTAGGAGTGTTTCTGTAATATTTCGTTTCACAAATCTTGAGAGTTTGTATTAAATGCCTCTATTCTAAGATGAAAGAGAGAGAAAGTCTGTGTGGTGCACCGTACCATTTATTTGTCAAAGAGTTTCGCAGGACACATACATATTCAACATACACAAATATGAACATCGCATTAGTATTTTTACTGGAGGATAGTAAAAAAATTCTAATAAAAAAAAGAAATAACTATATAAATAGGAGAACTTTGTTGAAACAAAATACATAATTATAAGGAAAACCTTTGATCATTCGATAAAAAAAATAGAGTTGGATATCACATATACTCGTACTCAATTCCAACAGAATTACACGCGTTAAAGATTAAAATAACAGTAGCGAGTGAGGTAATATGTAAAAAAAGGAAGAAATAAAAAAAACTACTTTTCAAACCAAAGTACCTGAATTTTAAATGGCTGTTTAAAGTTTTGTTGATTGTGTTAACATTTCTCTAGTCTTCATTTTCTCCACGTGTCCTGTTCATCTAACGGCCGGGCTCTCAATCCCACACGGTCATTGTTTTGAACCTTGGAACCTTTTGTTCCCATGGTTCTTATAATCCTTCGTTCCTCGCTATTAACCCCCAATGTTGGTTCAGGAGAAGAACCAGGTCCAGTTTTGCAGCTGAATATATTAGTGAACATAGTTATACGCTAATGTATTGTGTGGTCGGAGAGGGGGGAGGGAGAAAGGAATCGGGGGAGGGATGTTTTCAATTTAGCGCCGGTGGATTTTAGGGTAAAGTTTGTCAGGAAGGGTGAGGTTATGTTTTAGCTCAATTTCGTGCGGTGATGCCATTTGAAAATGTCGGTTTCATACAGAGCAGTATATATATATATATATACATTTGTTTCTTTTTTTTTAAATCGCTAATTATCGACCGATTTAGGTGTGAGATGGCGTGATTTACTCTTTATTTAGAAGGCAAAAATTCTATTATCAGCCAAAATATTATGAGAGTTATGTGTTTTCTAGAATAAACTGAAGTTGGGACATAATGATTATTATAAATCAATTGAATTTGCATTCTCTTACAACTTCCTGTTTGCTTTTTTTTTTATAAGTTATATATTTTTCCAAAATAAATGTCAGTTTCAAATATAGACATTTATTTTACAATCTCAAAATTTTTTCCTTCGAACTTTTTTTCTTACCAACTTCAAGAATAAATGGTTTACCTGAAACGCTTGGCAACACTGCAAAGTTTCACCCGCCATCTCGATTTAAGTATATAAAATATTCTCGAAGAATATAACGGTGAAAACAGTTATCCTATCTTGTGAGACCCAAATTGATAATGTTGATTCAATTGTGTTTACTGAATTGAACAGAATCGGATCTTTTGATTTGAATTCCACCTGCACGCTTCGATTTTTGATATTTTTGAAATGGGACTCTCAAATACTCGATTCCTTGAATCCTATGGTAATCAAGAAATGCTAGATTCATAAAAATAAAAAGTCAGATATTTAGAATACATTTATTAAGGCCCTTGTCCCTGTCGAGTGCAAGTCTAAAACCTATTTTGTGGGATGGTGGGTGGGAGGGTGAAAGGCGTGGCGTGGCTTCACAACCGACCAAAGTATCCTTCCGCGGCAACAATAACAGATGGATTACGAAAACCGTAGATGGTGCTAGCTACCGGACATGTCTTGCGGAAAAATCATACGTTTGGAAATATCAGTTTTCTCGAGAACGAGTGAAATTTTTATGTTAATATTTTCAACACCCCTTCTAATATAATACATAAATGTTTATTAGGTGTTAAATTTTCTTATTTTTTGTTATGCAGCCGGCAGTTTTCTAAAGGAAAATGTCGAAATTATTGTTATTTTATCACTGTTAAAATTAAAGCGGAAGTGTATATATAAAAAGTGTAACTTAATCGACATGCTTCTATTCTTGAAAAAACAGTTTCCTAAAAGAAAATTGCAAAACAATAAAAATTCTTGAAGACAACCCTTTGTTCCCATGGCTCTGCATTTACACGCAGAATGAAAAGGACCAATCGCCTCAAGACCTTAACATGATATAACAATTTTAAGCAATTGGTAAAAGGGATTATATATAGCTATAAGGGTGACAAAATCATTAAAAATGACAATATCTGTATAAATATAGTAATAAATTTACCAAACTAGTGTCCTCTTTGATGTTATGATGTAATATAACATTTAAAATTACTCCACGGCAAGGTCTCCCGATCGAGACCAACCGAGTGACCGCTACCGTTATTGATGATAGTTATAATATTTGCTAATAGAGAGTGTCCTCTGGCCAGCACAGTGAACCCTCCAAACATTAATATCAGTTTTCTAGATTAGAGCTGCTACCTAATTATTCAAGTATTCCTCATTTGTCCTCACGAGACTGAGTTTGACCCCGTTCCAGACCCACTGCTTCACAGAAAAATTTTGGAAGTGCCAGAAATCAAACCCTGGGACCTCCTGATCTGTAGCCAGGAACTCTGACAACTAACATAATACTATGATATGCTAGTAGTCAAAATATTTAAAATTAAATTTAAAAAATATCTTATTTAAGGTTTGGTTTCACTGACAAATAATATTTTGTCTATCATGATATAGTATGATAAACAAAATATTATTTGTCACTAGGACAAAGTCTTAAACAAGTTTTTTAAATTTAATTTTAAGTATTTTGCCTTAAACTAAAATGGTGCATTTTTAAATATTCAAGGATTTGAAATTGGATTCGAGATTCGAAAGAAAAATTTAAGATTCAAACTCGAGAAACATAGAATTCTACCCAGCTCTATTTACTATATTTGGTTGGTTTTATCCCCAACGGTAGCACGTGGACTAAATTTCAGCCATATTTATTATAATTTGTTGGCATCTTGAAGGTTTGGGTTTAAATCCAGACTGGGTGTATTTAGGATAGGTTTTTTTTTCTTAATGAACTATCACTCTTTCTCAACGCGATTTTGGTTTGGAAACATTTCCATTTATATTTAGAGGAAATTTACCCGCATTTTCGTGGAGGGAGAGTGGAAAACAATTTTGTAAAAACCACTCTACATCTGACCGAGATTCAAACCTTGATCCCCGTCATCAGCAGTATAGTTTACTGCGAGTTTTGCGCGTTGGACCACGTGGCCACCGACGCTGGTTTCTACATATAATAAATAATTTTAACAGTTATTGAATATTATATTTCATGGGCACTGCCTGATTTTATAATAAATATCTTTCTCAATTTAAAATGTTTCCTTAAATTCCATAATGTTCATAACATACAGTATATTCAAGAACTGTGGAGATTAATATGACGTGTAGATAATAACTCTACGTATCTACTGAAAGAAAGGTTTTTTTTGTCAAGAATTTTTCAACGAAAACTGTTAAAATACTGTACCTAGCACACGCTTCCTTCCTTACCTCTTTAAACCTATTTTAAATTCTATCGATTCAAAACTGTATTTAGGCGTGTAAATTATTGGTGTAGGGTGTTTTTTTCAAGCAACTTCTATCCTGCTTCGGTGCAGTAAATTAACCACATTATGTACAGAGGGTCAACCCCGGATCTTGTTCAGCACGTTTGCCAAAAATTCTCCCCCACCCTCCCCCTCTATACCAATCTACTTCTCTTCTCAACCCTTTCTTCAATCCTTGTTCGCTTCACAGCAGCCAAAGCTTGTGATAGCCAAACTGGGCAAACATACCCATTCTATTTCTCTCTTATTTGTGTGTGTGTGGAATTTTTTATATATAGTTTTAAAAAAAAGTAAAATTGTTTGAAAAAGGATTTGATAGAGGGGAATCTCTTTGGCCTTAAGCCCACATCCGTTTATAATGATTTCTAGCCGTTCCTTCTTCATCTATTGACGAATGTTACGATTCTATAAAAACCTCTTTGTTTGTGTTACAGATCATTGTTTGTATTTACCCGTGGTTGTGGAATCCTTCCTTCATCACCCATGGAACTACACCCGGAGTATGCCACTTAATAATCAATGTTTATTATTGTTCTTGTAAGAAGTTATAAGATCAAATTTCATTTTAAATTTACATTTCCTTATGATTAGGGAAATATTTACAACACAACTGTAAAATATTTTTCATATTTTCTATTAAAGCTAGAAGCATTGTTTGGAAAATTAACTTATCAATAAACTACGCTTAAATTTTTTTCCTCATAAAAAATATTATTTTGATAATAATATAACACTTTTAAAATATAAATTTTAAACAAAATTTATAAAGAATCTATTTTTGAATATTAATTTTTTTAATGAGTCTAACCTCAAATAATTTTATTTAAAAAATGAAAATGTAATATTAATCATCTAGAAAAGTCTTCCTCAAACAGAGCACAACTCATATGTCACATTAATGCCGGAGTTTAGTAGAGTTATAGGATAATATTACTTTATTAAACTCAACTTTCTTGTAAGCAAAGTCTTAATACTACAGGTGATACAGTCGTGTGCTGCTGTGAGTATCGTCATCAAGTACAGGGGACACCGTATACTTTTTATTGATTTTTTTGTCCAATCAACATAAGGAAATAGTTTTAACAATATATATTTACTATTTAAAGTACTTAAATAGTTAAGATCGGGGAAGAAATAAGGCCTTGTTGTTGGACAAACACTTCTGGGAGACTCCTTGGGGCTTAATTTACAAATTCCAATTGGAAAATGGAAATATATAAGGCTAAGTATAAACAGCTAGGAATCCATTATAGTCAATAGGTGCATGATGTTAATAATTATTCAGGTTTTAAAAAAATTGTTATGACCTAATTTAAGCAGTAAGGATGTGGTTGACTCTGGATATCTGACAACATATAATAATAATAATAATTTTAAATACAGAATTAGACATTTAATCATTAGTTCTTGAGAAAATAAGATGACCAAATATATATTTTTTAATTTCGGTTTGATTTTATTTTTTTATTTAAAATTTATAATAATTTAAGTCCGTAAAAAAGGGTAAACAGCCCATTTGATTTAAATATTGTTTCCAGAACACTGTGGCAGTAGCATTAATGTTGAATGATCTTAACTATCGGGTTTATTGACGTTAAATTATAAAAACACACATAAACGGGAACCAATTCTGGATATATTAGCAGAAATACGTGTTGAGTTGAAGAAATTTAATTCTTAAAACTTATTCAAAATTTAAAGTGTATGGAGTTGTCTAAGTTACAAACACTGACTTCTTGATCTACTCAAGAAAAGATTTTTTGACTAATGAGTGTATGATTCTTTATTTAAAATTAATAACATAGGTTGTTTTAATATGAATAGTCAAAAAATTGTTCTTCTGGAAGAACAAATAGATTCTCTAAAATTATGAGGAAGTTTGTTTAAAGGAAAGGATGGTAAAACTTCAGTGATAAATAAGACATGAAAAATTTCCCTAAATGCACCGACATTTGATTTAGAATTTGACCTTTATATCACCGGACATCCTTTCTGTTTTTGGCTTCTTTCCTTTGAATACATGATCACCAGTTTGCTTGTAAACCCTAAACATCGTACGCGGCGTCTTACCTAAGCTTAGTTAGGTATTCACAAGTCAATAGAAGAAGAAGAGTTTTAAAAAATTAAAATTAAATTTAAAAAATCTATTTTGAATCTAAAATTCCTGATAATACGCGGGTGAAACTTAACCTGATTTGATCAATTAATGTTTGGGGAATATTACCCAAAATATAACTCAAATGGGCTCTGACGAATATAAATCCAGTTGAGGTCTAAAAGTTCCAAGTTATTTAATAACGAAAGATTAACTACGCAACCTTTGTCCATTAGCAGATCCTGTATATATAACTACAGTACTTAGGTAGTTTGTGTTTTATTATATTCTTAATTTGTTTTTAATGAGCTCTTTTACGTCTCTAATAGGCTTAGATATGTACATAATGTAATGCTATTATATTATTTAATTGGAGGAAAAAACACATCATTGGTAGTGCGGTATAGTCATCAATTTCATTTTTTAGGGTTTAATAGGGACGGTAAGGTTGAGGTTTGAATCCTGGCCGAGTTTACTAAGTTTGTATTTTATCCTAAATGGTTTACCATTTTACCTTCACGCAAACTCTGGTGCGCTTCCGCTAGATTATAGCTCCCTCATCCCTAATGACACCTGCTTCTACGAAAGATTCTTTTCACGAAATATTTGAGAACATTTATTTAAAAGGACGAAAATTTGTTTCAAGTTCAAAGTATTCATGATTACACATTTTTTAGTTCCAGAAATAGAACGCTAAAGATATATGTGACATTCTAAGTTTTTGAACGAATTAACATATTTCTAAACATAATCTGTGTTTATTAATTATGTGATAGTTTATGTCAGGGGTCACCAAACTTTTAGTGTTTTTGTGCCGAAGTAATATTGCAGAGTCACTTAGCGTATTAACCAACCTAAGCCCACCCAAATCGTTTGTATTTTTATAAAAGTTAACTAGTAAAACTATTAAAACAAATTTAAGTCGATCTTGTAAATTGAAAATGCAACAACATTTAGTTTATTTTAATATAAATCAGAATAAATACAAAAGTTATAAGTGTGCTTCGCAAAATTTAAGTTCTGAACATTTTATTTTGAAATTTTTAAACAAAACAATAGAATTATTGAAAGATAAAACAAGTCGTTATTAAAATTATTACTCTCATCAATAGCTTAAATTAAAAATAAAGGTTTTAGATGATTTTCAATCAAATCGCTTAGCGTGCCATTAAGTCATTTCGCGTGCCGTTGTTTGTAGATACCTGGTTCATGTATTCGTGGAAAGCATCCATTTTGATTTGAAAAAAATAATTTCTTAGTAAAGTCTCTAGATTTCAGTGGTGAAAATATCTTAAAGCCATCACCATCTATTCTTTACACATGTTATAGACTAATCTATATATAGAAAAACTGTTTGCCAGTTAAATTATCGTCTACATCGCATAAAAACATCCTAGACCAGCTTCGGTGGATGCATGATCTAAGGCGTCACTCTCTCAATAGACTATACCGCCGATGATGGCAAGATCGGTGTTAGAATCCCAGTCGAGTAAACTAAGTGTTTATTGTCTTAAATAGGTTTCCACTCTCCTTCCATGCAAATGTGAGTACACTTTCTCTGAATTAGACCTTTCTCTCATCCCTAAAATACTAGCGTAATTATTATACATGCATATAATCCGAAAGAGTAGTAAGGTGGAATGATAAAAAAAAGCATACCTCAAGACTTAACTACATTTCTCTAACAACCTGTTAGCGAATGAACTTAATATATATTTGAGGAAAGTAAAAAAAAATTGATGTTACTTTTTTTTAATCATTTGTGATTTTATTTGGTCAGATATTGCAAAACATTTCTTGTGATGAGATATATTTTAGTTTGAGATTTTTTTTTAACTGGAGCTCATGGTTTTTTAAGACAACATTTCTTATTTACGCATCACTATCTCATTAGTGTAAATAAATGTATATCCAGAAAGGATTGAAAGATTCGATACAAAGATTGAGCTGTAGTCTTAACAAATACTACCAAATGACTAGCTTTATTGTGTATAGTATAGCTGGAGGCCTCGGTATAGCTCGTTTATGATATCGTTATGAAGGTTAACTTTTAAAGCGCGCAACAAGACAATGAAGCTAAGTTTGAAAAGGGTAAGGGCTAAAATGGGAGGCAAAGCTGTTTACAGGAGGTAAAGTTGTGTATTCTTAGTGTATATTAACGTTTTAACAAAGCAGGAAGAATATGAGCCATAAAGACCTCCCTTTCGCTTATTAAACCGTTTATCTAAATATTAGCAAACCCAAATACTCAATTTCGAGATTATTTTAAAATAATTAATAGCATATTGCATACCACATAATTCAACAAGACATATAAAAAATTAAACTACATTTATTAATTCAGTAGTAGCTTAAGTTAAATTCTGAGGAATCATGTTTTGAATTGAGATAAATTCATAGATTATCTTGATTTATAAAAGTTTATATAATACATTTTTTTGGCATTGCGTCTTACTGCCCGTTCGGGCTATACGCTTATATACTAATTACTCCAATAGTTTTAGGGATTAGAAAGGTTATATTTAGAGAAAATGTACTCGCATTTGATGGTTGAAACATGCTTCACACGAATCTTCAGTGCATGGTTGTACAAGCTATGGGTTCTGTTTGAATTTAACGTGCGCGCTCTTCCAGCTATATGAACAGATAGACTGTTCTGGTTCACGTGTTCTAGTTTTTATAGGTTTCGTTGGTTCGCGCATGCGCTCTTGCAGCCTTCTTCTCTTGGAGTTTCAGGAAGCAACGCATAGTAGGTACTTCTTTACTATGTTTTATCTCGACCATATGTGGTTTATAACTCGGAACCCTAAATTTGAAATTAAGTGAGAAAGTGGGACAGTTCGGTTCAGAAATTGCTCCATAATATCGAGGAAACCGCGTTCGGTCTACTATGGCTGTATAATTTATGATTTATATAACAATTTAGACGATGTTAATGGATAATTTTAATCCCGGAAAATGTGTTCTGTACTAAGCAGGCTTCATACGCGTCCTGGAAAACCTGAGAAATCTGGAATTTTGACAAATTGTTTCCAGTACTAGAAATGTCCTGTAATTCCCGAAATATCTGAATCCATCCTGAAATTTACATTATGGAACCATGTTTTTTATTTGACAATATTTATGACTGACTGCTCGTGCAACGGGAGGTTGATTGGGTGGAAGGGTGGCCCCTTTCCTGTCACTATTGGGTTAGCTTTCAAACCGTTTGAAGTAAGATCACCCCAACACATGCAGGAGAGTTATCATTAGGCCTCGTGCGCGCGCTGGGGCTCAGTCGGGCCTGCTATGTATCGATAAATTTTGAAAAGTAGAAAAAGTCTGCACAATTAATAATTGACATTTAGTAAAAAAATACATCATAAACATAATATTCTATTATGTTTACTAAATATTTATTTACATACAGGTTGCACCATAGCATGTGGAACCCGCTTTAGGGGTAAACAGGAATAAAAAAACATTTTAAAAGTTAATATAAAAACAGGTGTCCTATTTGACCTTGTTTCCGAGCTCTAGTCATGTCTGTACTATAGGGATATGGAGCTGTTTAACATTATATGAAGTTCTAAAAGTTACCACCTTTGACCTGAATGTAGGCCTGTGGTCATCTTTAAAAAGAATAAATTGAATTGCAATGCTTGCAGTCAAGCCAAAGGTGGAAATTTTCAGAATTTCCTATAATTTTAAGCAGCTCTAGATTACTGGAGTACAAATAGCTAGTAAACAAGGTCAAATGGGGCTAATATTGATATGAGCTGTGTAGGAAAAATAGTTAGGCAACTATCCGCATTGTTGATCCAGAAGTCGCACTAAAATTGCACTATTTTACCCCCCCCGGTGGTTAAAACCAAAGCTCTTTCTTATTTCGATCACAAGAAAAGCCTTACAACGATCGTTATTTAAGTTGGTGCCTTGTTAATTAAAGGAACATTACAAAAAATTGTTTCAAAAATATTTTAAAATAAATCCATTATTTTGTGTTGAAGACTTAACCTGTAGTGATAGAACAATATAAGAGTAGATATAAACTCCTGCACTGGTGGTTAAATGGCCTAAGGAATCAGGCAGATCAAAGTTATTATCCAGACGGATGCACACGGGATGGTTTTATGTTGACTGTTCATCACTTTGAATTTATTATATTCTTTCCTACACTAATGTAGGTGCATTTTTAATTTACCTACTCAGTACTTACATTTCAGAGGCAGTTATTCATTAATTTGATGTTTAACTAAGGAGGTGTATGATTTAACTTGAGTGAATTATAAATATATTTTCCTTGTGAAGTTTTAGCTAGAAACTAAATATATATATATATATTTATGTATATATATTTATATATATACACCTATGTAGGCAAACCCAGCAGTTAAGTGATGTGGATAAATAAACAAACTAAATGGAGTGGAAAGGCAGTTTGTTTGAACTACAAATGATAAATTAGAGTAGTTTTCATAAAACATGACAGTTTACTCTCCACTCTACCACCTATCCCCTCTATGCCTCCTCCTTCCCCTCGTGTTAGAATTGTGGTTTGTGGTGTAAAAGGTAAAGCTTGTTCCGACAAAAGGTTGTCACATCAACACATCGGTCAATATTCACAGCAAATATTTTGCTAGTGACCTCATATCTAGTGAGATATCCGGCCTCGTGACGTAATGGTCAGTGCACCTGGCTACGAGTCTAGGGGTCCTTGGCTCTATTCCCGGTTGGTACCTTGGGTATATTTCCCGAAAAGGGAACTACCCCTAAGGTTACCAGGGTTTGTTTAGCTAGACTTAAGTTAGGTTTAAGTGTGCCCACTGGTTCCACACCCTCATACTCACTATTACCATCATATTCACCATCACCATCACCTCATATCATCAGAACATGGAAAGAGCCTCCACGGAAAGGATGTACGATCAGTACATTTGGGCGTCCCCTGGCCAACAGCACATTAGTAATGGCCAATTTTTCCACAACCCACGCTGCTACGACTGATATAGCCCAGACTTGTGTTATATTGTTAATATTATCGAGTACGAAATTGCTATGATCATTAGTGCTACCACCCAATTCGGTGATGACGTGGACTAAGGCAGGCATGTCAAACATATTTAGTCATAAGGGCTACACTGAAAAACTAAAATACTAAGGGGTGTCGCAAATTCTATGTTTAATTAATGTTTAATGTTTGTATCTATGGAGTAAGAATGAGGATGGTATAATTTAGAGGAGAATAACCCAAATTTTTGTTGTTTGGGAAATCTATGCTCGTTATATCAAGCTGAAACTAAAATAATGGATTTACCCTTCACCAGAAGTTCAGAATATACGACCACGTAATTTAGTCTAGCGCATCCTATAATGTGGGTCCTAGGTTTAAACTCGTGTTGCACCTAATCACCGTCGATTAGGGATTGGAGTTTGAATCCCATCCGGGTGTATTGAAGGTTGTTTTACACATTATATAACAATAAAGCCACATGGCTGACTCACTCACTCACTCATTCATTCACTCACTGACATTAATATTTACCCACTTCCAGATGAGCTAGAAACTTATAATTTGGCAAACTTATAGCTTCTAGCCTGTAACCGCCGGGAAAATTCCATAAAGTTAAAAAAAAAATTAACACCCGAAAAAATTTCAAAATGGCGGAGCAACTTTAAAGTCGGTGCGGTATATACAATACAATACCGGAAACTTTAAGTTGTTACGTTCAAAACAACGCTGGAATTAAATTAGTTTATATCCACTTGCAAAGAAAACTCACTGGGGGTTTGGAGGTGTAGCCCCCAACGAGCAAAGCGAGTTTAATGTATAATTTGCCTATCTTCGCCCTCTAAACTACCCCGGTCCCTTATATTTGGATTAAGTCATTAATAAAACTGTTTTAGTTGTACTAGCTAATTAAAAACACACTTATGGCCACTAGTTCTAATGTGTCAGATTAAATTCAGAGTAAATTGTTAGTGAGGGAAGTTTTGGTTCGAATCTGGGACTGGTGTTTTTACACACGTGATTTAGATTCTTTACTTTGGTTTTCCCCATCTCCTCTTCACAATATTGTGGGTACACTTCCTCTAATACTATTCCACCTCTTTAGCTAGGCCATTAGTTGACGTTCTGATAGCACCAAGCATCTTTCTATACATATAATTTTTGTAAATAATTAAAATTATATTAGCATGCCACAAGGAGTAATAGCGGAAAATGTTGTTTTACCTAAATTAATCTAGCTTTTCTAACCAAGGCTTATTTCTTATACAAATAAATTATGATAATTACAATAATAAAACATTTTACTTAATAAAAGTATCGTTTTATAGAAGAATTTTACATCAAAACATATTTGATCATAAGAAATAAATGGCTCTAATTCTATTTCTATAAATACTTCTTCTCCAACGTTACTTTCCATTCCTTATTTTAGATTAGTCTTTATTCTTCCTATTCCACGAATATATAAATCCATCTCCTATCTCTTTTTTTCTATTTCCTCCTCAACGTCTCTGCAAAGTCTATCCAATGTACAAATATTTCCTCAGTCATTTGCCTCATGTGTACATGTGGACGTTTCTCAAAAGTCTTCTTCGTTTGAGTTTGTTATTACTAAAGGATTTCATCAGACGTTTCGCGTCGTCTCTTAAGCTTCAGATGAAGCGGCATTTGAAGCGGCAGTCGAATAGACTACCGCCAACAGCGCTCTCTGCGTGTATTTATAAGCAAATTAATTATCCGCTGCAAGAGAGTATTAACAATAAAATTGTTTATACATTCAGGATAAAATCAAGATGGTTTTAGATGCTGCTCTTACGTTTACATAATTTAAATACCCGAATATTTGCAATAACACGTCAGCCAAACTAAGTTATTGGGTGGCTACATATGTACAACATATAGGTGTATACATAGTTATTTACCTTAACAATATTTATCTACAGAATGTGTAAAAAATATTGGCACAAACGTTGTAGGGTTGAATGGGATGTCTTAAACAAACATTTTTGGGAAGGTAATCTTGGCTTTAAGGAATTATTTTCTTTATCGATATCTATACATATAATGAAACTGTAAATTTGTTTCCACGTTACTTTTTTCCTCCAGTAAACTCAAAAATAGCTCATAGGATCAAGATGGGACATATGTTATATTCTTTATTGTAGCATTAATTAATCTACAACAAATATAAAAATATGAATAAACGAGAAACATCAAATTAATCTGTCACTCATCCTGTACTCTATTCAATCCCTCTTTCTATGATCACTTTATCTAAATACAATACAAGCACACCTGCACGTGACAGTAGTTGATTTTAGACTGGGGAGCTAAAGAAGAGTTTGAACAATGCGCCACTTCATAGCAGTTTCTCAATGTTCAATATGGATGGGATGACGTTAAATCCTGACCAATAATGTTCTATATTTTCAATTTGGATTACGTGTCAGCCTGTTGTATAGAATCGCCACCTTACAGTCGACATACGTATACTCCCCTTATCACCTCCCTTGGTTCTCCTTACCTAAGGTCCTGACAGTCGACATATGTATCCTTCCCTTAATACCTCTCTTTGTTCTCCTTACCCAAGGTCCTGACAGTCGACATACGTATCCTCCCCTTATTAACACTCTTTGTTCTCCTTACCTAAGGTCCTGACAGTCGACATACGTTTCCTCCCCTTATTACCTCTCTTTGTTCTGCTTACCTAAGGTCCTGACGGTCGACAACCGTATCCTCCCCTTATTAACACTCTTTGTTCTCCTTACCTAAGTTCCTGACAGTCGACATACGTTTCCTCCCCTTATTAACACTCTTTGTTCTGCTTACCTAAGGTCCTGACGGTCGACAACCGTATCCTCCCCTTATTACCTCTCTTGGTTCTCCTTACCTAAGGTCCTGACAGTCGACATACGTATCCTCCCCTTATTACCTTCCTTTGTTCTCCTTACCTAAAGTCCTGACAGTCGACATACGTTTCCTCCCCTTATTACCTCTCTTTGTTCTGCTTACCTAAGGTCCTGACGGTCGACAACCGTATCCTCCCCTTATTACCTCTCTTTGTTCTCCTTACCTAAGGTCCTGACAGTCGACATACGTATCCTCCCCTTATTACCTTCCTTTGTTCTCCTTACCTAAAGTCCTGACAGTCGACATACGTTTCCTCCCCTTATTACCTCTCTTTGTTCTGCTTACCTAAGGTCCTGACGGTCGACAACCGTATCTTCCCCTTATTACCTCTCTTGGTTCTCCTTACCTAAGGTCCTGACAGTCGACATACGTTTCATCCCCTTATTACCTCCCTTTATTCCCCTTACCTAATCTCTCCTCTATCAATCTCTGGGGCAACAGTTGTATTTAGCATCCCTGGGGTGTCAATGTAAAACCACTCTTGGCAGGGAGTTCATTCGAGGAGGAGCTAATTTGTTAGCATGTATATTTAATAGAATGTAAGAAAAATGTATAAATTGCGTTTTGCCCTAAAATTCATTAAACAATACTTGCTCGTATTTGAAATCTTTCAGTCAAAATTTCATTTTTATTCATACATTATTATTTAAGTCATTAATTTTTTTAAGTAAGGAATAATATAGATTTATTGAAGATATGTAATATGACCTTTTATTATGATTTCGGATAAGGCCTTTTTTGTTAGTGACTATTTGTGTGAGTGTATGTGAAAAACACACTAATGTTGTTCTCCGGCCCTTTTGAAATTGTGAAATATTTTGAATTGATGAAACTTGAAATTTTTGTGAGAATAGTGGCAATATGTCATTTTTAGGCAATAGTAACTAGCTATTAGTCTCTTTATTTAAAATATGTTATTTAATTTTGCCCTGCTTAACTAAAACTATGTTTTGGAATATACTCATATTATTTCTGGCATAATATTATAGGGAATTAGATGGCAATCAAATGCAGAGCTACCTTTTTTTACGGTCACTATAAATTTACTCAAGCTAGTATATTATTTGTTTGTCTATGGTACTTCCTTTCTATATTCAATATTTGTACATTCGATTATTGGATTTGCAAGGTCCATCGTTTGGCATCCTTCCGCACCGACAATCACGCAGTTTAATACGTCAAGCTCACAATATGTGTAGTTACAAAAACTAAAGTTTCCCAAAGAATGTGGTTGGTACAAAGTGTTAGCTTTCTGTGTTTATTGGTTCTTTAGTATACAAATAGGTGGTAATGATGTATAATGTGCTAGATTCACTCTGGATATAAAAAACAGATACTAATATGCACACCTTAAATAATTCATAAAATCCTCATTTAAAGTTTAAAATGGGTTGGTTATTTGAGTTTAAAGATGCACTTCTTAGTTGACAGTTGACACGTGGGCTAGGGAATTAGGCTCGACGTATTTGATTATGTTAGAGTAAATACATCTGAGTTGCGCACATTGGTGTTACATAATTAGATTTTAAAAGTGCCATCTTTCTATTTTCTTTGGGTTTGGACTCAACACACCAGACGTCGTGGATTTTAAGGCGAAAAGCTCTCAATATACAATCAACTTCACTTATAGTGAACCCCTATGGGCCCAGATATTTGGGTTCACAATATCCTAAGTCCACTTAAATAGATATGTGTTTGCACTTAACCGTATTCAAGGTGGGCAGGGATAAACAAAACAAGATATCAAAATTAAAATAAATGTAATGAAATATATATTTCTTAGCATTCAAATAGTCAGCTATGCGCTGTTGCTTGCTGTTTACCATTTTAATTAATATTTTCTGCCTTCTAATGGGAGAATTCAATCTAATTTTTTGAATATATATCCATGTAAATTTAAGATCAAATCAAATAAAGATGTTAATATTACTTAGATGTAAGTTTTATGTGTTAAATAATCTTGATTTGCCTATTAGCGTGAGTCTAAAACAACCAACAAAAAAATACTTTTTCTAGGTGGGTTTAAAATTGAAATGTATTATTTAGTTATTATTTGGATTGCAGTTGATTTGGTGATCAAATAAGACAGAAAAAAAAATATAATCTCTAATATAAAGGAAATATCGTGTCCTTCCTTCCGAATTCCTTTCGAGTGAATTTATCTAACACTTCTTAACCTTCTAGAAATCTGAAATTTAGAAGCCAGATTGAGGCACCCTTCTGTACAACAACAAAAATTCACAAAAGAGGAAATTTAATCATGAGGCACAGGGAATGAAGGCGTTTAGGGGGGTATGAAATAGAAACATTCTATTGGTGAAGGTAGATAGTTGAAATTTGGTAGGTACTACTCCAAATAATCAAACGTCTTAAAATTTGAGATTTTAAAGTTTATGTTGATGAAATGGGGAAGGGGGTTCAAAACTTTCAAAACTACTTAAAATGTGGTATGAAACTTAAACTTGGCAGGAAGGTTAGGCAACCACTCCAAATAACCAAAAAGTTTAATAATCTATTTTTTTCTAAATGGGAATCTGAGTAAATGGGAAGGGGGGAGCATAATAACAGAAAACCAGAATTTTAGGTAAAACAAAAAACTAAAATTTGCCTGGAATGTAGTGGTATTTCTCCAAATACCTAAATAATTCTTAAATATTTGAAATTTTTAGAGGGAGTTGTTGAAATATTGGGGGAGGGGGCTTCAAAATTTCCAAAACCTACATAAAAACTCATTCTTAGTGTCCTAAAAGATGTAGGCTATATTTTTCAGGAAGGTTTAAGAACCACTCTCAATACCCTAAAATTTAATAACTATAGATAAATATTTGAAAAACGGGGAGAGTAAGAGCCCCGATGATGTTCACCTTGCCAGATCTCCCACTACTACACTAACATCATTCTACGAGCTATGTCGTGAGGATTACTTTGCTAGGACTCTTATTTACAATGAGGTTCCACATTACTACACATGGAATAACAAAAAGTTCTCACGGCGCAAACAAGGAGATTTCGTTTATGGTTTTCCAGACATCAGAAAGAGCAATGCTATTGGAGGAGTGTACACAGTTCATCCAAGCAATGCCGAGTGTTACTTTCTTGGCATGCTACTCCACCACGTCCCACTTCCTTCTAATCACTTAGAATAGTCAATGGTCGTGTTCACCCTGATTACTGATCAGCCTGCAAAGCTCATGATCTTCTGGAGGATGGCTTACACTGGCAACAAACTCTGTATGAATCTACTGTCAGCGATTCTCCAAGAGATTAAGGGAGCTGTTTATTGTCATGTTGGTCTTTTGTGAAGCGTCAGATCCATTGCAGCTGTGGCTTGATCATTGAGATGATCTATCTGAAGACATCCTTCACAAAGAACAACTTCCAGGCATTACAGTCACCTTAAATGATGAAATATACAACATATGATTAATTATATTTTGGAAGATAAATCATTGACAAAGGCAAACAACCGTTTAGATGCGTATGGCCTCCCATTACCAAACAGGTGTGATGCCGGAGTAACAGCATATATTTATCTACTGGAAAAGAGTTATAATTTAGTCGATTTGGTTATCTTACTCAGCAAAACTGAAGATTTACTGGTAGAGGAACAAAAGTCAGTTTATCATACTATACTTGAGAGTGTCATTAAGTATTTAAATAATTTATTCTTTATCGACGCTCCCGGAGGCACCGGTAAGACTTTCCTGCTAAATATTCTTCTCACCAAAACACGGTCAACAGGCAAGATCGCTTTGGCAGTAGATTACTCAGGCATTGCGGCTACAATACTTCAAGGAGGTAGAACTGCACATTCCACTTTCAAGTTGCCCATAAACTTAACTTACACAGGGATCCCTATGTGTAACATCAAGAAGGGCGGTGTTCATGGTAGGATACTAAGGGAATGCGTTTTGATCCTGTGGGATGAATGCACAATGTCACAGAAAGCAGCCTTTGAAGCTTTAGACAGAACACTAAGGGATATCCGGAGCAACGATATACTCATAGGAGCGGTTGCAATAGTGATATCCGGTGACTTTCGACAAACACTTCCAGTTGTTCCTAGAGGCATTAGGGTGGATGAGGTCAAATCTTCTGTAAGAAGATATTTAATTTGGACGCAAGCTTATAAGCTCAAATTATCTTCGAAATTTGAAGAAAAAGAATATACATTGGTTTTGTGAACGAGCCATCCTAGCTCCTGAAAACTAATCTGTTGATACAATTAATGGAAAGTTGATAGGCCTGTTTGAAGATGAAGACAAAACTTACCTTTCTATTGATCGGATGGTGGAAGAAAATGATTGTGTTAACTGCCCTGTTGAATTTTTGAATTCATTAAATACCACAGGAATGCCCCACATAAATCATACTTAAAAATTCGTACTCCCATAATGTGTCTTTGAAATTTTATTCCACCTAAACTCTGCAATGGCACTCGGCTGCAAGTGAAAGACATCATGAGAAATATAGAAGCCGTCATCCTCACAGGCATTGGCAAAGTATAATGTGTTTCCATCCCCCGAATACCTCTCATACCAAGTGATTACCGCTTCCAGTTCAATAGGTTACAGTTCACGGTCGAAGTTTGTTTGGCAATGACCATTAACAACCATCAAGTACACAGGAGTTTATTTAAGAACACCTTACTTTTCATGTGGTCAGTTTTACGTTGTATGGTCTAGGGTTAGTTCACCAAATAATCTTTTTTTACTAGCACCAACAGGAAATACTTCAAATATTGTGTATAAAGAAGTTATATCTTAACCTTCAAAACCTTTTAACACATTTCTGGATTATATCTCTATTTTGACATAATGTTTAATTCAACCTACTTTTCAAGTTTTGTCACACAATTTACACTAATAAATAATTGATTTTGATAAATAATTTAAGATTTGGTTACTATTACTTTTCGTTAATTTTATATTATAAAAAAAGAACAAAAATAATTTATACATTCCCCGTTCGAAGAACGGGTACACTTTCTAGTCATAATATATTTCCAAACCCCTTGTTGCCAAAAAGAATTATAAAAAAGGTTTATACATTATAAGTTAGATTGCAATTGTTTAAATGTTAAGAAGCAAATGTAACCACACAAACAGTTTTTTTACACTGCTTCAATCGCTAATGAAGTAGCGTGGTGGTGTATAAGCTTACCCTTTAATGTTAAAAATAAGGTTAAAACAGAAAATAAATCCCATCTGAATTAGATGAGTACATTTTTAGTTTACTAGAAACAAACAACAATTTGAATAATTCGAAAGTACAGACAAATTTACAGTTTTATTATATCGCCGGTCCAAAAGCACAAAGGCGTAAATGATTTTCCCCAACTTTTGAGGAGAGCACAAACAAAAATCGGGTGTCGTCCCATGCGCTGCTCTAACGATATTTTTAACACTAATGCTTTCCAACTAGATGCTCAAACGTTCAAATTTTAACGCTGTAGTGATTTTGTTGGTGAAAACCTGATTTTATTTAATACTAAATGCGTAACTAAACAACTTACGCCAAGGATAAAATTCTTCATATCTCTGATATGGCTAGGAAGCCAGCTACGCCAGTTTGTGATAAGGGAGAGCCAGCTATGAAACGTACATAGTTGAAATATATCTAAATAGAAAGTTTATCACATACGCCTGTGTGATATGTAACTAACTTGCACATTCTGTAACCAACAGACTAACTAAAAGACACAAGCTTCGACCACTAGCTCATAACTGTCAAAAAGGATTTTCATATTTCATTAAAGATAATTTATTTGACCTGCTGAGAACCAAGCCTTGGTACCCTTAGCTCAGTTGGTAGATATGCTATCAACTTAGCTAAGGTATCAGATTAAAAAATAGTAGAGTAAACAAAAATAGATCAAATGAATTACCATGCCCATCTACTTCTGAATTTTTCACAATGACACTCCATTGTTTATCCAAATATTGGATTTTTTTTAGTTCTATAGATATAAAAAAACCTAAGATAAAAATTAGTTTTTTATATTTTTCCACACACACCTCAGTAGATCACATAAAATACCCCAACTTTGATATATTACGCTTGTCATCCAATCAATCACCCATTACTCAATAGAAGATTCACGGTATTTCACTTTCTTTTGTGTCTACGCCTTCTTCTAACCTTTACCTTCCCATGCACCTCAAAAAGACGAAGATATTTCAATTTCTCACGCCCTCGCTTGTTACAAAAAAATAAATAAAAAATGTTTTACCTGATTTTTTTTTTCCCCATCCGTTCATATTTTTTTCTACCTCCTATCATCTCATCATTTTTCAATCAATTGTCATGTTCTTTCCCTCTTCGCTTCTCATCTTTATCATTTTACCCGTCTCTTCACTTTGTGTGTAGTTTTTCTCTTTCTCAATTTTCGCGATAGACTTTGAACATTAAATAAAATGTGTTTCTGAAGGTTTGATGAAACTCTGAATGAAATTAAATTTGTTTGAAATATGTTTCCTGCACAATATGTTCTCCATGCCCTAGTGGCTCGGATAGAGTAAATTCCGGTATATTCTGTTGTCTGCGATTATATTGTGTGTGTTTTTTTTATCAAAATTAATATAACGCCATTTTATTTTACTTTCTCGTATACATAAAATATCGAAAATGTTCGAACTCTGTATTATGATAGATCGTAACGTTCTATGTGTTCTCAAACTCTATAAAAATAAGTGTGTTTTTGAGATTCTGTTTTTTTGTACTCTCAGCTACAGCTATACAATTTAATAGATTTCGTTCAAAGTTTCAATTTAGAAAGTTTATATGGGAATACCTCAAAGTAAAACCTTGAGCTTAGTTACAGATCTAGAATTAAGGGTAGTTAAGTGATAACTAATTTTAAAAATAATTATTTTCCTCAAAATTTATAATGTTTTGCCTGATAAATATTACTGTTTTTGGAGAGATAAATATTAAAGGATGGTTTATTTTTATTTTTTTAATATTGCAAACTATTATATCTTACGTGATAAAATATGCAAGATTGTGTTGTACAATTTAATTTAGTGAACGTTTAAAAATATTTATTAAATAAATTAAATAAAAAGTGATAGCTGCGGGGACATAATGAAGAATTGCTTGGTCTGCATGTACTTCCGTAAACACGTTGAGGTTAATTAAAGCACTCAGAGCATATAACCTAAATCAGTATTAAGATTTGGTGATAAAAAACGCTCAGGCTGAGGTGGGTTGGTCAATATGGGGAATATGGGAGATTATAGGCGTGTACACAACATTTTAGTTGGTAGAGCTGAAGCTACAAGACCCCTTGGTAGGCCGAGACGTAGATGGGAGGATTATGTGATAATGTATTTGAAGGAGGTTGGGTGTTAGGTTAGGGATTGGATGGAACTGTCTCAGGATAGGGTCAAATGGTGAACTAACGTTTTGGCGGCCATTACATTTTGAGTTCCTCAAGAACTAAGTGTGAGTTAGATAAGAATGGGGAGGTTATATTGTAATAAATTCACCAGCACTATTATGGAGGTTATAAGGGGAAACCACAGTGATGCATCGGATGTGGACAGTCATTTGCTAGTGTATACGTCCGGGATTCAATCCCCGATTTTACCGTCACCAGAAACGAGGTGTAATGTGAGACCGAAACCCGAGACCCCTTATCCACCGTTGCGGGTGTATTTAACAGTCATGTTGATATCCGAAGAACAATACAAAATCGAGCACCGGTGCTACCGGTGTAATGGCTCACTTGCAATGTACTGACTTGAGGGTGACGGGAATATCCGGGGTTTGAGTCCTGGCCGGATGTACTGAAGCCTGTTTGCCCCCCCCCCCCCCCCCAGATATATTCCTAATTTTCTTTCCACTAAAACTCATGTACATTCCTTCAAAATTAAACCTTACTCTTTCCTAACTTTTTACTGTAAATGTACGGATAACTCGAAAGATAGTGAAAAGCGGTGCATAAAACATTCAGTGAAAAAAAAGTCAACTAAGTTAAATGAAAAAGAACAGGAAAGAAGTAAAGAAACGCGTTCAAGTGTAGGCAAAGGAATAAAAGATAACGAAATTGATTTTCTTCTTATACGTAAAACGAAATAAATTAGTTTTAAATTTTATTTTATTGATTTAAAAATGAGGTGCCCCAATGGCTAAATAATCTTATAATAATGGAAATTGATAAAACTAAAGAAAAAAGGGAAAATAAGCTAATAAGAGTAAATTTGATGTAGAAAGCCCACCTAGAGAAAGAGGAGAAATGTGGGAAGAATTCAATGCACAAAGAAAGGTGACATCTTCTTCCTTTCTTCTGTCTTCTATAGTAGAAGTAGTCAAACACACATTTTAACACAAATAGAATAATATTTCGGCATTGTTTCCTTTATCAGACAAAAAGAAAGGAAGAAGAGAAAGTACACTTGAGAGAGAAAGTTATTATTTTATATGAAGTGAATTAAAATTAGGAGTAGGCTGTGTAAAATTATCAATTTGGAAATGTTTTGATTT
This sequence comes from Timema podura, assembly GCA_033556935.1. NCBI lineage: Eukaryota > Metazoa > Arthropoda > Insecta > Phasmatodea > Timematidae > Timema > Timema podura. The sequence goes on from JAVRXN010000002.1 coordinate 3,420,928, forward strand.
GATAAATTTAATTGAATTAAAGTTTGATTATTTTATATGAAGTGAATTAAGTTTAAGAGTAGGTTGTATTTTCCCTTTCTTTTTAGTTTTATCAATTTCCATTATTATGAGATTTTATTGATTTAATAATTTGGGACGTATACAGAACTACTGATTGTATTTTATCAACTATGAGATTTTATTAGCTATGGATATTTAAAAACTTAAGTTAATAAAGTAGGGATGAGTACGGTATATTATTTCTGAAAAAATACCAGTATTTTCCTGGTAGGATTGAAAGAAATCTTATAAGTGAAAACATTTGAATATAGGCCTACCCAGTCGGGATTCCGACTTCTTACTTCCTTTCCTCCAGACGAGACTGACTACTTTATCCCCATGGCCACCGGTGTGGGTAATACATATTATAAAATCATCACATATCTTAAAGGTGACTCTTCCTATGGTGTGTTTCACATTGAAACAAAAATAAACTCGCCTCGGTGGCCACATGGTCTAAGGCGCTACTCTTACATTAGATTATATTGCTGATAATGGCGAAATCGAGGTTCGAATCTCGGTCAGGTGTACTGAGGGTATTTTTCCTAAATGGCTCTACTTCTACGTGAATGTGGGTACACTTTCTGTAATTTTAACCTTCTTCATCCTTGAAAATTATTAGAGTAATTAATTCGTTTGCGTACAACCTGACCAGGTAGTAAGATGCTGTGCCAAAAAAAAAAATTAAATTTTTCTGGATAGAATCTTATTTTAAGAGGTATATTGTAAATTTTCACAAGGTGTATTTTTTTTTTTTTTTTGTTTAATAGTATGTCAACTCAAATGCATTTAAGCTTAATATTGGTCAAATATTAGTTTGGAGCAGTAGAGGGTAATGTCGTCACCGTGGGCATCATCATCATCATCATCATCAAATGTTTCCAGCCGTTGGCTGGGTCAGTTTCTAAAGATGCCCCAATATTCTTATATTCTTCCACCATTCTTCCTCCTTTAATTGCTTCCATTCTTCTCCTTTCACTTCCACAATTTCTGCTAACTGCTCCTCCCAGAACCATATTGCTCTTTTTTGTAGTATTTTTACAACTTATTTCATCTCCATCATTCTCCTTGGGATTATTTTCTTCTGCATCCTCATTACATGCCCATACCATCTCATCCTTACTTCCTCTACTATCTCATGTACTCCAACATCCTCATTACACGTCCATACCATCTCAGTCTTGCTTCCTCTACTATCTCATGTACTCCATGTACCCCAACTCTTTCCCGAATAACTTCATTCCTAATCTTTCTCCTCATGACAGCTAACATGCTCCTCACAAACTTCTTTCCCATTTAAGTTAATTTAATTGATTAAGATACTTACAAATTAATGTTAACGATTTTAAAATGTTAATAGATTATATATTATTCTTAAATTTAATTCAGTGCCTTTAAAATAATCATACTTGTATTTAAGTTAATTTAATTAATTATAATACTTAAAAATAATTTTAAAGATTCTAAAATGTAATTAGATTATTTTTCTATCTTACATCCAATGTCCATGTTTCTGTTACTTATTCAATTATGGGTACAAAGTACACCCTATAAGTTATGTTTCTTTTACCACCGTGTCTTACTACCTGTTAGGGCTATACCCCAATGTAATAATTATACTAATGTGTTAGGGATTATAAAGGTTTAATATTAGAGAAGGTACACCCACATTTGCGTAGAGGGAGAGTGGAAAACCATTTAGAAAATGCCACCCTTAATTTTTCCGGCCAGGATCGAACCCTTATCTTCTCGTCTGCGGCAGTCTAGTATATTTCGAGAGTAGTACCCCAGTTTGACCAAGTCGCCACCCGAAGCAGGTCATTTTAACTTTAAATTTGGATTATTGGTAAATTATTAATCAACTTGGTATTTTCTAATAACATCCGAGTCATCGATGATTAAACTGTGAGATTGACTTGTTTATTTGGAGTAGTTATAATATTTAAGACAATTTTTTCTTCCCCTGAAAAATGTGATGTTTTGCACTTGGTTGGTTCTTCCACCGAGCCCTTCAACTGTAGGTAGAAGCTGGAATAAACGTGAAGTGCTTTTAAACAGAGGAATGAGTTCAATACTGTTTAAATTACAGGTTGGGTTGTGCAAGTTCGAAATAAAATGTAATTTCAATATAATCGTCTCGAAACTCAACTAAACTACGACACCGCATCGATGGGCACGCAGACTAAACGTCAACCTTGTCTTGTCTGGTTTGAGTTGGTTGTAGATTTCCGTTTTGATAATCAAGGTGAAATATGTATTTAAGGTGGTATACACCTAAATTTCTTATCACTTTCCACCTGCCTCTTCCCCCAAAAGTGGGTATATTTAATTTAAAATTATAGAATCTCATCACTACTTTACCAGTATAATTAGCAGGCCACATGGGTGGTGAGAGTAAGCAATATTTATAAAATATTAATATTTAAACATAACAATTCCACATTTCATTAAAAGTATGTATGTATTTATAAAAGTTTAGTTAAATTTTATCTACATCAAGTCAACTAAGTCAAACTAAAAATATGTTAATAATTATTCGAACAATTTTATTGTATATATTATCTATTAAATATATAAAACTATAATTAATTAAAGAAGTTTGTTATGTATTATTGTTACATGTTTATTATAGATCTAGTTTGATTTAAACAACTTTGTGTTACATAAAATTTAATTCTTCTTAGAAAATTTAAATCTCATCAAAGTAGTACATCAGCAGCTGTGATTAGAATTCAAAATTATACATTCGAATTTAAAACAGCATGATTATCAACATATAAAAGTTGGAATATGTAATTTTCATTCTCTTTACATGAAACTATATAAGAATTAAATTCAATTTCATGGTTTTTATATTGGCAGCTAGATCTTAATATAACATCGTTAGCAACAAAGATGTATGGATTATATTTTACAACACTATTACTTCTTTGTGTATTAAAGAAATTTTTTTTTTCCACGATCCTTACTATATATCCTAGCTACTTGCATATTTATAGAAATTTTACATGAAGGAGAAAGGAAGAATCTAGCGGAAGTTGTTCTCTCATTTGCATGGAGAGATATTGGGTAAATATGTATACAAAAAACTAGCTCAAGACACTAATCTGAGATTTTAACCACATTATAGACGGGATGAGACGAAAGCCCTTTCTTTAAATGCTTATTGGTGTGATATAAAAACTGTGTTAATTTATACTAAAGATAATGATAAAAATTTAATTATTTAAAATGTAAAGTATATTTTAAAAATTAGTAATTTTAAACTTAACTGTACACAGTACAAAAATTCTTTAGTTGATTCTCTTAGTCTACTTTTGTATACACCTGACTTTTTTCTACAATTAGATTATTGAGTATAAACAATACAAAAACTTCTTTATACAAAACATAAAAATGAAAGCATCTCTCTTGCGGTTATCTATATTAAAATGATAAGTGCTTTTTATTGGTTGAACACTGTTACAAATAAATCTTGCTCTCTTGGGGGACTACCATTTCTTCATAAATAAAATACTGACGTTATAAGAACAAAACAAAATAAAGAAAGGTAAGAAAAGATAAAATTAAGAGACGACTAGTGCCATTAATCAATGGTACAATCCTAAAAGAAGAGCAGAAAGTTTAATTCTTCTCTTTTTTGGTCCTTTTTTTCTTATATCCTGAAGCTAACTTACTCCATCATAGGATGACATCTTTAACAAGTTTTTCTTAGTTTTTTTCATTTAATACCGCACCTTTTCCTCCCACGAAAAATTTAAGAAGTGTTCTTTAGTAAAAAAAAAAAAATCCCTCTTTTGTTTATTAAATCTTTTACCAATCTTAAACATATTTGTTTGTTTAAATTTAAATATTATTTTCCACATAGCAAGCTCAAAAGAATATTAAAGAAAACAAATAATATAATTTACTTCCTTAGAAAAAATATTTTTTAAATCCTTATTTTGATAGCTTACCCCACAAAAAGTGAAAAGGATGTAAAGTAAATTTGTTTTTCAGTATTTTTTTTCAAAATACTAAAATTCCGACCTCATTACTACTAATGAAATATGTGATGTATAGCAAAGGATTAAAACCAAAACAGTTTGAATAATGTTTTAATTCATATTTTAAAATAAAATTATATGTTTACTCATGACAGGAATATTTTATATAAATACTAAAATATCTACTTACCTAACATGCAGCGGATTTTAAGCTCCTACAGTTCAGCATCTAGAAAGCAAAGTTTTGTTAGTTTTTTGCAACCATTACTAGAAATCTAAAATATCAATTACATTACTTCAAACTTAAGTTATAAATTGAATGGTTTAAAAGTATATTTTAATAAGCAAACTTAAGAATTCATAGAAACTAAGTCTTAAATAATACATTGTAAAGATAAAATAACGCATTTAAAATAACAAGGAAAACTATTTTTTGTAGAAGGCCACCTTCCTATTTTAATAATAGTTAAGTGACTCTTTCATTATTATTATTATAACTAAAATTTTACTTTTTATATATGTTTGAAAAATTAATCAAGGTATTGGTGTACTTCAACACGTTAAATGATTGACTTAATATTATTTCAAACCCATCACGATATTTTACTATCTTTCAGTTTTCCTATACTTCCATAGGTTTAAAAATAGTTTGAAAAATAATTTTAAATAAAATACAAATTTTTTTTAATATTTACTGCATGCATAAATGAATGCTATTAGAAATAAAAAATACAATTTAAACTAGACATTATTTTAAAGTTATCAAAATTAAATTACTTAATCACGTCTTAGTACCCGTTCGAGTTATACGCTTATATTATTTACACTAGTGAAATAAAGATAAGGGATTTATAATGTTAGAGGAAGTGTACCATCATTTGCGTGGAGAGAGAACTCCACCACCATAAATCCAATCTAGCACGCAAATGACGGGTTAGATCATTCAATGGTGACCTGGTGGTCTAGGGGTAAGGTGTCAGACTTCTGTTCTGGGGGTCCGGGGTTCAATCCTCGGTCCCGGCACAGATTTATCTGATTGCCAAACCCTTCCTTCACCTCTGACAAGACGTGTATTAATCACAACTTGTGAATGTGTGGGAATGCTAGGCCTACCACCGTGGTTCGGATTCCACGTTAAACTGTAGGTCCTCCATTTCATCTCACAATCACCATACCATTGCACATTAGCGTAAGTGCGTACAACCCGAACGGGTAGTAAGACGCGGTGCTAATAATAATAATAATAATAATAATAATAATAATAATAGATCATGCAACCACTGATGGACGTATCCCCCAATTTTCTTACGAATGGACATATCTGACAGAAATAAAAGGCTAGTTAACCTAATTTCACCTCTTCACACGTCAAATCATATAGATCTTGGCTATCACTTTTGACAAATATTATTAATACCTATAAAATTTCAATAATAAGATAGATTAATATAACATAGATCGTAAATATTATTTTTTTAATTAATTTTAAGTTTTTAACGTGCACTTTATGAAACGACTAAATATAACATCACATGATAATTTCTATGAGCGAGAGAGAAAAGGCCTACCAATTTTTCCTGTATAAGTATTTTCACATATTTTTCAGGATTCCACAATCCTCATGGGACCCACGGCTTTACTTCCCCTCCTTAAGAAGTTGTGCTACGGATTTATATCGTTCAAGAAAAATCCTTTGACCTAGGCTGGATTTTAACCCAGGAAGATCGGGTCCTGAGGCGAACACTCTACCCAAATACCACTAAGGTCGACTACAAATAATTAAAATTATGGTAATGTCCGTATGGAATGAAACGCATTTAAATTAGTTGAAAAAAATTACACCGAACAAAGGACCTTCGGCTTGGCGCGCCATTGCTCCACCACTGAGCTATCCAGGATACGTCCCGTGCTCAGATCACTCTTCACACGTAGTTTAAGGCTGAGTCTGTGATGGACGTGTTCGGTCGTTAGATACTTATGAACGACCAATAGTATCGCGAGTTGTTAGATATCACAGCCATCTGGGACTAGTAAGTGCTGTTATACTGCCAAGTATACAAATATTCTTACTATAAGGTTTTCTCTCTTACTACACTTCAATTCCTTGCACCCTGTCCTCTTTCTACTCCTTCAGCTCCACGCTTGTACACAATTAAATATTTTAAATTTTATGTATTTATTTAATTTTAGCCGAGTCGCAAATGGCTGTGGTATCTGATAGCTCGCGATACTATTGGTCATTCATAAGTATCTAACGACCACACACGTCAATCACAGACTCAGCCTTAAACTATGAGTGAAGAATGACCCTGGGCACGGGAAGCATCATGGATATATCGATTGTAGCCCGCCAAGCCAAAGGTCCTGGGTCCAATCCCCATATCCAGGTGTAATTTTCAAACTAATTTAAAATAAATAATAGCAAAGTGAAATGTTATAATTGTCAACTGCAAACGAATATATTTGATTTTTTTTTAAAAAGGTAAGAAAACTAAGTTAAAGTTATTTAATGACAAAAGTTTATTTTACATTAATCGCAAAATTAAAGCGATTACTCTATGAACGGGAGATAAGATATGTTTAATTTAGACGCCATCACAAAACCTGTAAACCTCCACACAAGTACTGTAATTAATATTGACGATAATATCAACAGAACGGTAATGGAGAGCACGTGACCGACTATAACGGATGAATTACTCAAAACGCAACAACAGTAATGACACCGGTGAACCGACATAGAGAACCTTCCGCGCTTTTGGGGAATGGCAGCCATCATGGCGTGCCTCTATGTTGTTCGATCATGACAGATAATTGTGTTTTCCCAATCACCCTGGGGGGCACTGGAAGGGTAAGAGAGGGTAAGAGAGGGTAAGAGAGAGATTGTTATAGGGGGAGTGAGAAGGATATGACTATCCAACCGTGCCTTACCCACCTTGCTGAAATTTTCCCCGGGTGAAAAAAAAAAAGAGGCCTTACTTGGACTTTATATGGGAGGAAAGACCGCTGAGGGGAGTTGGACCAGGGGTAAGGGGAAGGGGGGGAAGAGAGATCCAGGAATTAATCAGAGCTCTCCACTACGGTGAATTAATCTAATCACGAATTCGTAACCATGTTTCCCTGTCCAGAAGGACGGAGTAGTGTAAATCACCGCGATGGAAAAAAAATTGGAGGGTGGAAAAACCTGAGGAACAAGTTGGAATACATACCAGCACATTACGAGTATTTCATCCTTCAACCTCTTAATACCTTTTATTTAAACCTCAAACGTATTTCAATTTAAATATTTATATGTCTATCTATATTTATGGTTAATGGTTGCCGCTTACTTGAAGGGAAATGGCCTCACTATAGGGTATTTCTTATGGTAATGGCAGTGCTGGAGTCTTAAAACCACTAAAACAATCACCCGTTTCGGTGGCCAGACGGTCTAAGGCGTTACTCTCGTGTTAGAATGGTCTACTTACGACGGGGATATCGGGGTTTGAACCACGGGTGGGTCTAATGACTGTGTTTTTTCCTAGATGTCTTCCCACTCTCCTTCCACGCAAATGCTGGTAGATCACCATTAAAATGCTTCCTTCCTCATCCCTACCACCTAGAGTATTATCATATACGCGTGTTGTCTGAACGGGTAATAAAAAAAGGTAATAACAAAATTATACTCTAATTAATACCTTAAAGTTGAAAGCCGCTCCAAATTCCGGGGAAGATTACGCTGGTCAGTTTAATCCTCTGTATACCTGTACGTGTGTTGGGTGTGAACAAGCTAATTACGTCATTAAACATTAAATATGACTAATCTTGGGACATTTATTGGCTGCGATAATCACAACTATGAATACTAACACACTAAGAGTAGTAATAATAATTTATGACGCACCTTCAATAACTTAGTCCAAACCATTAAATTCTGAACATTGAAAAATGACAACTGGACACGGGAATCGAACCCGGGACCGTTGGCTTAGTACGTCAATCCTCCATCCACTGAGCTATCCAGGAATTGTCCCGTGCCTAGTTTCATTCTTCACTCATATTTTAAGGCAGAGTCTATAATGAACGTGTGGAAATCGTCGGCTACAAATGTGTGATTTTATTAAGATCACGAGCTATCAGATAACGCAGCCATCTTCGACTCGGTAGTTGGCTTAATGCTGCCACTTGTACAATTATTATAATTGTAAGGGATTGCATATTAAGAATCAAATAGCCAAAGCTATTACGTATTATTTTAGTAAGGATTACTCCATCTAGATATCATATCCTGAAGTAGTCGACGATTTCCGCACGTCCATCATAGACTCTGCCTTAAAATATGAGTGAAGAATGAACCTGAGCACAGGACGATTCCTAGATAACTCAGTGGTTAGAGCAGTGGCGTACTAAGCCAAAGGTCCCGGGTTCGGTTCCCGTGTCCAGGTATCATTTTTCAATTTTCAGAATATGATATCAAGATGGAGTAATCCTCTCTAAAAGCATAAATTATAGCTTTGCCTATTTGATTCCAAAACGTTAAAGTCTACAGTTTATCTTATTATTATAATTAATATTATTACGATCGAAGAATTAAGGAACTCACCCGCTTCGGTCTAAGGGGGCGGCCAGATTGAGAGAGCGATTAAAATATAAAATAGAACACATTGGTTGTAATGAGAGGTGGCCAGACTGGAGCGCGCGAGCGACTAAAATATAAAATAGAACACATTGGTTGTAATGAGAGGTGGCCAGACTGGAGCACGCGAGCGATTAAAATATAAAATAGAGCACATTGGTTGTAATGAGAGGTGGCCAGACTGGAGCACGCGAGCGATTAAAATATAAAATAGAACACATTGGTTGTAATGAGAGGTGGCCAGACTGGAGCGCGCTCTACCCGGTACAGTCTAGTTTACAGGCGCTAGGCAATATTATTGTATGTTGGTTCATTGAGTGCTAGGAAACTTCTCATTGTGACATTTTTATAATTATCGATAGGTTTAGCACACTTGCTACTAACGGCCTAATTTAATTGGTAAGATCATAAACCATACCTATATATATATATATATATATATATATATATATATATATATATATATATATGTAGAACCTACATGTTAAAATACTTCAATATTATCAAAGTAGGCCTTTACAAATAAGAATCATCATTAGCGTGGAGAGAGGATGAGAAAACCACAACAATAAATCACTTGTTAAAACCCCCCTCAGTTCACTGAGCCAAGATTTGGAGCCTCCTCGTCAACAACTAACGAGAGCTATCTGTTAATCATGCGCTCGCACGCTTGTCAGTCTGGCCAAACCCTGAGTGCTTCGGTCTAAGTGCTTGGTCTAAGGCGTTACTCTCCCATGAAACTGGACTTTTGATGACGAGGAGATCGAGGTTCTAATCTTGGATGGGTGCTCTGAGGTTTTTTTTTATGAAAATTGTTTTCCACTCTCCCTCCACGCAAAAACTTGTACCTTCTTAATCCTTAAAACCATCAGTGTAATTAGTACATAAGCGTGTAGACCGAAGAACGGGTAGTAAGACGCGGTGCTAAAAAAATTAAGGAACTCCCGTAGTACGAAAGGCTTTTAATATTTTCCTAAACATTAAAATATTCAAATATATTTTATCTCATTTGTTGTGAATTTCATGGAAATTGTTTGATTGTTTACTGGTTTGTATAAGGTGGCTTCGAAACAATTAGACGATTAATAACTTGAAAATTAACACTTTATTTGTAAAGTAAATATTCACTATCTAAATAAAAGCAAACTACATACTACACTATTCCAATTTTTGAAGATAACGTCACTCAGGTGAGCTCTACCGGACGTCAAACAAACCTCAGCAGTTGTCCATCACTTTCCTCGGCACAGATTGTCTAATTGTCTCGCCCCACCTTGTACCATTAAACTTCTTTTATTGTAGCAATTTACTAATATACAGTAAAGTGTTGTCGAGCTATAGATGGATGCATATTCAATTATTATGTATGTTACTGTATTTATATGTATCTATCAGTACTGCCCTACAGTAATAGGGTATTATTATTAATGTCATCGTACTGAATCACAAGTACTGTATTATATGTTGGTTACTGTGTGACCTCACATCTTTGTGGACATCAGTTAACCTACCAAGAGGCCCACGTGTGACTTTGCAACATCATCAATCTACCTACCTTAAACCCAGAGCAGACACAACACCCAGCCCCCTGGCCATTAAATCATCACTGTGGAAAGGAAATCTATATTTAACCAATGATACATTTTTCGGTCATGCCAGTGATTGAACACAGGACCCTTAGCTACTGGCTGAGTTATGACGTCAGATACACTTTAACTGAGCTCCGTGTAATATTTAGACCCTAAGTATAAATGTATCATGAACATTATATAATACTGTAAGCTATATGGGAAAAATATATAATGCTAAATGAAATATTATTTAGCTCGTTTCTTCTGGTTTGCTGGTGATGTGGGATTCGAATCCCGGTGGGGTGTAGTTAGAATGTTTTTCCTTAACGTTTTACCCACTATTTTTCTCCATTCAAATGCCAGATATATATATTATATAGCATGTGGGTATATTTTACGCATATTAAATAAATAAAGGTCGTGTTTACATAAAATGTACCCATTTTTGTGAAGAAATAGTGGGGTAAAATCCAGAAATAAACAGCCTCATTACAGCCGACCAGAATTCAAGCGCTGACTTTGTTGACCCAAACTAAATAATCTTGAAATTTAGAACTCGTGCCCATCGGCGTGGGTGAATGTTATTTTTCAAAAATAGTTTGATATCCATAAATAATTTACATGTTGTTGGGTTATTTGTAAATCGGATAGCCAAATAATAAATAAGAATATTATATAAAGACAAAACCGATGATGTTTTAAATTAACTACCACCAATTAACACATTAAGATTTTAAGATAAACCATAACCACAACATGATTTTTTAAATGAAACAAAAGTAAAAAATCAAAATTAGTTTGTACAAAACTCTCCCCAAATAAGCTTGTAGCGTGACATGGATGAGTACTGACCAAAGTGTAGTGATTATGTCAGCGTTCGATGCTTGCTAATCTCCGAAATGGGTGCATGGAATGTGTTTTAAAGGGTCGGAGGGGTGTAGAGGGATGGGTGGGAAAAGAGATATGAGGAGTGAATGGGGGGCGCTAAGCCTCAGCCAAACATTTCAGTACGACCCTCCCAACGGGGTAAGGATGTTAACAGTTTTGTTGCATTAGGTAACTCACCGACCTTTTCTCTCTCTACATCCATGAACGAATAACTCTTAACGTTTATAACACGCGATACGCTTTTTTTTTTTCATGTCTGGTTATTTTAACTAGAAGCTGTTTTCATAAAGTTAACCAAATATTGCTCCAACTACTACATTAAAGTGTCCTTTTGTTTGGTTTGCAGGTTTGTATACTCTGGGCTAAGTAGTTGAAGAACGTTTACCAGAAGAGAGCACATTATATCATGACTCTTCGTGGGTACGGTTGTTTTCTTAGTCACTTTTTAGGTTATACACATACATCCTACTACGATAGTTGAGTAGGGACGAGTAAGGTAGAATATTGGAGGAAATATTCACACGTTTGATTGGAGAGAAAGCGGAAGAACATATAAGAAAACATTTTTTCAATTCTTTCAATTTTTACGATTCAAATCCCGATCTTCCTGTAATCGGCTATCCAAATTATTGTGACAGTGTCCTTCAGGGGTATTCAGCTTGGAGTACGTAAATAAAACAAGTATGGGGTGCTCGAATCCTTGATTCCTCGAATCCCTCAAATCCTATTGTATTAGAGATTCATAAAAATCTCAAAAATATATCTCTCAAATAAACTGATGAAGAATTTAACTCAATATAACAATGTTAAGCATTTGGTTGAATGAATTACGTAGACTTGTGTAGTTGGGAGAGTAAAATATTCACATAAAAAAAGGTAAAACTCTATATATTTTTTAGATTTAACTTCTAGTATTTTTACTTGAACATAAATTGTACATTTTTAAAGTTTTGATGATTTAAATTTGGATTCTATATTTGAAAAAAAGCTTAAGATTCGGATTCGAGAATTAGAGTCAGCCCATCCCCAATATATAGTTTTTCATGATAAACAGTGAATAATCAGTACCAGATTTAGGGTGAGCCACAAGAGATCCGGGCATGATAATATGTGATCTGAGAGCAACATTTGTTTATATCTCTTATATAGGTAGATTATAGAATATTTAGGCCAATAGTTTGCATTATGCACCTACCTAGGATTTATATAAATGAAGAAAAACTATACCTGGGAGTACGTGAACAAAAAAGTTTGAATACCACTGTCTTATGCCATTCAATCACATAAATGGGTGTTGATTTAATTAAATTCATCTAAATATATACAATAGGAATATAAAACCCTAAACATCAGATGATGACTGATCATGAAGAGGTTCTTAGAACTATGGAAAGCTATATAAAACAAACTGTATGACAAGGAGAATCGAAAAGGGAACCTAAATATTTAAGTTTAATAAGAGGTAGAGGAGGATGAAAAAGGACCCAGCATTTTAAAGAGTGAAAGGGATAAAGCCATAAAGGACGTGTGATGAAGGAAAGCTGCTGTAGATGACGACATACCAGCTGACCTTCTGAAGGAACTGGGAAACAACGGAATAATTGCTCTTACAAAACTTATAAATTGGATCTACGAAACAGGTTAATGGGCTCAAGGACAGACGTAACCATGGGGGGTTATAAAGAAGAAGAAGAAACAAGCCAAGAAATGTGGCGACCAGAGGACCATCAGCTTCATCTCTCATGTGTGGAAGATTGCGGCAAGAATATTCAACAGGCGACAAGAACAGAAAATTGAAAGTTTTATGGAAGAAGAACCATTTGAATTCAGAAAAGAACAAGATATGCCATCGGGATGCTGAGATTAATTTCAGAAATAATTCTGTAAGTTAAGAAAGAATTCTACATTGGTTTTATGGACTGGCAAAAGGTGTTCAATAGAGTGAAATTGAAGAAACTTATGGAAATACTCAAAGAAGATCGGCATCAACTAGAGGGACAAAGGCTGATTGCAAAACTGTACCTGGGGTGGTGAGTGAATGTGAGGCTGAATGATGGAGAGAACAACACCGAAGAGATAGGAGGAGGAGTGAGACAGAGATGCCCTTTGCACCCAGTTTGTTCAATTGGGTGGAGAGTGGCTGGTCAGAGAAGCCCTAAGAGGACGTGCCCATTTAAGGATAGGAAGACGCGTCATCAACACAATAAAATAAGACGATCTAGCATTGCTGGTAAAAAAATAAAGAAGAGATACAGGAAATGATGGTCTATATGCTGGATATAGGGAGAAAATATGGCATGTAGATCCATATTGAGAAGTCAAAATTGATGGGGATTTCAAACAAAAAAATGAATAGCCACTGAAAATAAAAATTGGAAACCAAGAGTTGGAAAACGTATAGCAGTTCAAAGTATCTGCTAAGTCTTTTGATAAAAAAAAGTCCATTACACTAAATAAAATAGGCTGAGGATTGCCATGGTTAAGAAAATTTTCAACAAAAGAAGGTTACTTCTAACCAGCAATTTGAATTTGTAACTGAAGGAGAAACTGATGAAATGCTACATTAGGGGAATCACGCTGTATGGAGCAGAAGCGTGGACTCTTCGGAAAATGGAAAATATATAATTGGAGAGCTTTGAAATATGGTGCTGAAGCAGACTTAAGATCAGTTGGAAAGACAAGATCACAAATGAAGAAGTCCTAAAAAGAGTGGGTGAGAAGAGAAACATGTGATGATGTGATTCTTGGGTGCAAAGAAGACTGGATCAGACACATCCTTAGGAGGAAATGTCTTCTGTATGACATCATAGAAGGCAAGGTTGAGGGAAAGAGGAGCTTAGAAAGTAGGACCATTCAAATATTTGTTGAATTGAAGGATACAGTATAGTAAAATTCTTGGGATCGAAGGAGGAGGTAGAGAGCATTGGGTGTTTAATTTCACTGACAAGAGGAATTGATCTTTCGTAAGACACCTAAGAATAAGAATTATTATTTTTATGATTTATAAAAAATATTCATCTTATTGTAAATCATATGGCACATTTGACTCAACCTAATAACCATCTTCAATTAAGCGATAGGAGAATCAAACCCATTTATTGACTGTTATTTTCCATTTAATTGAAATTGATTCTATCAAGAGGGCTGATCTTGTAGTCAATAATCAAATATAATTTTCTAAATTAAAAATAATCCCAATGTGTTTGCTAAAGTGTAATGCGTATTTCAATAATTATTTACTAGATTAAAAAATATTACAAATTTGAACTTTATTTTTGTAACATTCTGTAAGAGTGGAGTTTTAATAAACGTGTGTGCAATTTAAAATGTTTACATCGTGCCTCTACATGGCCTCATTTTCCAAACTCATTTTTCATACTCATTTTCTCACCAAATTCTCCATTATTATTGCACGTGTTCTATTAACGGCAGATTATGGAAACTGTTGTTTGGTGAAAATTAATTACGCGAAGCGTTAGTTAGTAAGAGAATGGTTTGTGGGTGAGTGTGTGCTGTCCAATTTGAGTGTGTTTTGTGACGTCACATACCATTTGTTTATAATCGCGATAGATATCCATATGCACATCAGATTCAAAAGTGTAATTAAATGTGTGTTGCCTTTCAACCAGGTAGTTTATGGTGAATTGGTACGGAATACGTAATATTTATCTATATTGGGGTTCTAACATTGGACATTAATCACAACGATCAGTAGCTAAAGCATGGATAAAATACGTGGATAGGACCTAATTAAATAATTAGGGAGAGCACTTTCGAGTCCTTTAATCACTAAGGATATACGAGATTCAAATATTCGATAAACATTTGATTCTAAATTTTAAAAAAGTGTATAAAACCTTTAAATATAAGCTTTGGATTGGAATTGGAATTGGAATTTTAGTTGTTACATTGTATATCGGTGGCTTGACCTAATATGATTATAAGACAAACTCAACAGATATATCTCATGCACATAATTTACCACTTAACGGCTATAAAAGATACTAGAAATATCTCAAATATTAGTTCATATGCTCTTCCACAATCGCGTTTCATAGATAACATAAATAGCTATGAAAAAATCTTACTTATTCTTTGGCAGTGGGAACTTAAAAATTCATTTGCTGCACTGACAAAACTACGCCACATATTATATAATACTATAAATCCTTATGGCTGACTAACACTGACATTAATGTTTACCCACTTCCATATGAGCTAGAAACTTGAAACTTGGCAAACTTATAGCTTCTAGCCTGTAACCGACGGGAAAATTACAAAAAGTTTTTTTTTTTAATTTGTTAACCCCCGAATTTTTTTTAAAACGGTGGAGCAACATTAAATTCGGTGCGGTATATACAATACAAAACCAGTAACTTTAAGTTGTTACGTTCAAAACAACGCTGGAATTACATTGGTTAACATCCACTTGCAAATAAAACACACTGAGGGTTTAGGGGCTCTGCCCTCAACGAGCAAAGCGAGTGTTTTTTATAAGAACAGATACCTTCAATCAAATTAGGTGACCTAGCGGTCTAGGGGTAAGGTGTCGGACTTCTGTGCTGGGGGTCCGGGGCTCAATCCTCGGTCCCGGCACAGATTTATCTGATTGCCAAACCCTTCCTTCACCTCTGACAAGACGTGTATTAATCTTAACATGTGAATGTGAAGAATACCAGGCCTCCACCGTGGTTCGGATCCCACGTTAAACTGTAGGTCCTCCATTTCATCTCACAATCACCCTAACATTACACATTAGCGTAATTGGCTATAACCCGAACGGGTAGTAAGATGGGGTGATGATAATAATAATAATAATAGATGACTCGCCTTAAGATCATTCTATAGTAAACATGTTATTGCACTTATGAAGTGGATATTTGTAATCTAATAGGGTAAAAGAGTTTATTTTAAATGGATTTTAATAGCATTTAATTATATGTTTTAGTTTTCATTTGTAAAGTGCGTGTTTGTGGGTTTTGAATTGATTAATATGATTATAGTATAATATGTAAATAAAGATTTTTATTTTTATCTACAATGTATAATACATGTATGTCTCTACCCTGTTGCAAAATTAATACATCTCTTATATTTAAATGTTTATGTGTTACAAACAATCTTAACATTAATAAAGTATACTAAAAGTTGTACTTTTAAAAAAAATAAAACAGGGTCGAGTATGACTAGAAAAAATAAAGTTTATGAGATCCAACACCTTAACTTAGTTGGTAGCGTGTCTGCGTACTGAGTTAAGAATCCCTGGTTAAATTCCCAGCATAACCGAAACATTTATCTTTATCATTTATCATTTATCTTTTTAAATTTGGGTATTTACCCTATCACAGTGATATGTGAACGACCGGGGACTGGATGTTGTGCCTGTCCTAGTCTTAAGTTAGATTATAAGGTATATGAAACTACGACAGGCCTAGCAATCCGGTAGTGGAAAATATATGGCTTCAATAAAAAATTGACCTAGGTCACAGACTGGAAACAGTAATGGATGTAAAAACTAATAATAAGGTAATATCTTTCTATTCAACAAAAATCTAATATTAATTACAACAGGTTTTACATTTATTGGCAATACAAACAAATAATATTATTATTATTATTATCATCATTAATAATAATAATATTATTATCATCATTAATAATAATAATATTAATAATATTAATAATAATATTATTATTATCATCATTAATAATAATAATATTATTATTATCATCATTAATAATAATAATATTATTATTATCATTAATAATAATAATAATAATAATAATAATAATAATAATAATAATAATAATAATAAAATATACAGCTTAAAAAAAATCATAAGAGTATGAAACAATTTGCAAACTCTTTTATACATTAATTCAAAGAACAAATTATGTAGAAAACCTACTTTTTTAATGTTTTTTAACAGATAAATCGAGTTTTTTATCGTATGTTATAGCTCAAGTCTCCGTAAATGTAGACTTCTAGCCGCCTTAGAGGTTGTCTACACGTCATACCCACAATGAGATGGCGTCATGATAGTGATTATAAAGGTGTGGAGTGACCTTAAACATAATTTAAATCTGATTAAACAAATCCTGGTGAATTTTGGGATAGTTCCTCTTTTGGGATAAACGCCCATGGTACCACCGGGAGTCAAACTCGGGGTCTCTAGATAAGTGTCCAAGATGTCTGACCACCAAACCAAGAGGCCAGAGTCATATATTCTGAATATCGGGGGAAGTTTTGAGGTATCTGCTATAGATCTATACTTTCTTACAATTTTTGTTTAACAAAACTCTGCTATAGAAACAATACTGTCATATATATGTAAGAGTAAAAAAACTATAAACAAAGTTAATTGAATCTCATGTTCCTCAGAAGGGAGGGGGAAGGTGGGCGGGATTAAAGGGGAGGGGGAGGTTTCAGAAAATAACGTTACATTGTTTGACCACAAATTACTTTTGTTTATCTCTTACGCAATATACAAACGGAACTCATTCGTTAACAAACAAACAAACAAACAAAATGTTAGTGTGTACACGTAAACGCAGTTATTTCTGGGGGATTCTATTTTTCCTGTTGTAATCTGCTAGCGGACAAAATTTGATCCATTGTTTTACCGCAAAAACCCGACAATACCCAAAGGGCATTAGTAGCCAATATACCCTATCCTCGTGTCCGGTGGGTAGTGAGTTGGGGGGGCTCGAGGGGAAGGGGGGAGGTATCAATGTAACTAAATAGGGTAAAAGCCCCCCCTCTCACCCTACCTCTCTCACCTACCACAGCCTTTCCTGTTATATCCCTGCAATCCCAGGAACATTCTCAAGGGACATATCATTGACTTGTGTGGAGGAATTAAATCTGTGAATTAAAGGGAGACGGGAAAATATGAAATAAACTGGACCCTTCAATTCATTGGGCGGGCATTTACATATTATGAACAGTGTAGTTTTCAATCTGCACCCATCCTTACATTTATTACTTTCTCTCTATCTTACAGGTAGAGAAAGTATTGTGATCGTCAAAAAAATCGAAATCGAGATTTTGATGAATTTTGACGTTTCATGAATTCCTGAATCCGAAAAAGTGGTTTTTGAATTTCCGTCTGTCTGTCTGTCTGTCTGTCTGTCTGTATGTCTGTCTGTCTGTCTGTCTGTCTGTCTGTACCTCCAACTAGAGCCTAAACTATTTTACCGATTGAGCTGAAACTTGATATCTAGGGTTTTCATAGGGTTGCCCCGAGGGGTTTTTGGAATTGGATATCTACCCCTAAAATTAAGGGTAGTTTACTGAAGAGCAAAAAGAGAAAAAGTCGATTTTCTCAAAATAGGCTCTAACGATTTTGATTAAATTTCATTTATGAACATTAATAAATATTCCAAACAAAATGGCTACTCTCAATATTTCGGCAAAATCGCTTTAAGGGCTCCGGTCTGATGCGTAAATTAACATTTTTTATTATAGCTCCGAAACTATTTGAGATATGAAATTACTTAGCATTACAAATATGTATATATATTTATAATACAAATATTTTATTCGAAACATATTTTTATAAAATCAATAACTTTCAATCTATACGCAATTATATATATATTTTTAACTTTTTGGACATTAAAGCTTAAGTATTGCGACCGTAAGAAAAACTAACCTGAAATGTTGATGGATGTCGACGTCTCATGACCCCCCGAACCCTTAAAAATAGTCTTTGCAATGCCGTCTGTCTGTGTGTCTATTAAAACTTAAAATTAAGGGTAGTTTACTGAAGGGCAAAAAGAGAAAAAGTCGATTTTCTCAAAATCGGCTCCAACGATTTTGATTAAATTTCATTTATGAACATTAATAAATATTCCAAACAAAATGGCTACTCTCAATATTTCGGCAAAATGGCTTTAAGGGCTCCGGTCTGATGCGTCAATTAACATTTTTTTAAATAGCTCCGAAACTATTTGAGATATGAAATTACTTAGCATTACAAATATGTATATATATTTATAATACAGATATTTTATCTGAAACATATTTTTATAAAATCAATAACTTTCAATCTATACGCAATTATATGAATTTTTTTAACTTTTTGTACATGAAAGTTTAAGTATTGCGACCGTAAAAAAAAACTAACCTGAAATGTTGATGGATGTCGACGTCTCATGACCCCCCGAACCCTAAATAATAGTCTTTGCAATGCCGTCTGTCTGTGCGTCTATAAAAACTTAAAATTAAGGGTAGTTTACTGAAGGGCGAAAAGAGAAAAATATGGTTTTCTCAAAATCCGCTCAAACTATTTTGATTAAAATTCGTATCTAGGCGTTGATTAAGATTATAAATAAACTGGCTATTTTCATTTTCCTATGAAAATGATTTTAGGGTACTTTACAGAAGCGTTAATTTCCGTATCTCCACAACTATTTGAGAAACTAAACAACTTATCATTGCAAAATTGTAGGACTATTAGAAATAAAAAACTTTTATTTGACATATATTTTTATAAAATCAACAGTTTCTGAGATATTTGCAAATATATTAATACAATTTTGTGAGCTTTAGTTGTAAACATATACTACTTAAGTCTTTACACTATAATTCTCCAATGCCATAGAGTAATTAAATATAAGTAAGTATCTAAATAGTATGTTATTTTTCCTTAAAGCTCTTTGGAGAAATGTTTGCACAGCAATGATCTATCTCCATTTTAGACTCAATAGTCAATATTTACATTTTTTATTGGTCAAAATGTATAAATGAATAATTAAATATCAATGCGATGACTTGAAGATCTGCAACACCTTTTAAAATGTTAAAATTTTAACCAGAAATCGAAATTTTAATACGAAGTGTTGACCCTTGTGGAAGACATTAAACTGTTTGAAATGCTCTTAGGTGGACAAAGATGCGCCTCTTTTCTCATTGATTCTATATCATTGTATATTATTTTATGCGTGTTCTTATGTGGAGTGGTGATGATACAATGTACATTATTCCGTTCAGAAATCTTACGAGTTTATAGAAAGAGAGAGAAAGTCTGTGCGGTGCGCCGTACCATTTATTTTCTATTTATTTTTGTGTGTGTGCGTTACATGTAGAATTTTAATTATAAAAATGTTTTGCTTACTTTCTGTTTTTCTTTTTTTTTTAATATTAATAAATGAACTTAAGACATTGGAAACTACTCTCTTCATTTCCGACTAAAAAAAATAATTACTGACGATATTTTATACATACGCGGTGAAAATTTTTTGTTATAAAGATACTTCAGCCGTAATTTTAAGAGATACAGTTACCCGGTTCAGAGGCCGGATGGTCTAAGGGAGGGGTCCCCAATTATTTTTGATGGAGGTCCGTTTTAAAAAACTCTACATACTCACGTGGTCAGACAAAAATTTAACAGTGACTCAAGTTCAAGCCCTGTAGGACTGTACTAATTCAAAAACGTGATTTTCTTTCTTTTTTGTTATCTAAATTATTTATTATTTCTGTTAATTTTAGTTAACAATAATAGTTTTATCTATATTTTTCTCGAGTGGTTTACGTTATGTTACATGGATCCTTATCAAACAATGTGTTTACTTACGTTACGTGAAGTTAAGTTAACGTTACATTAAGTTATATTAGTTTTAAAGCTTTCACTATCTGAATTGATGGTTACAACGAGTTTGAAGCTCAAATCCAAGATGGACTTATGTTCTCGAAGTTATATATTCAGCCCTGTAGAGCCTAAGACTTTGATCACGTGGTCTAAGGTCTCATGATCGCAACATTGTTAGTAAGGCTTGTTTGTGCCTAACGTACTATCTTAGGGAAATAAATTAGATCTGGACACTTTTTTTTCACATTGTCTCATTATCGTCCGGACTATGTGCATATTTGTAAATATATTTTATATTAGCACCCCATCTTACTACCCGTTTGGGCTGCACGCCTATTTACTCATTGCGCTTATAGTTTATGGATGAGGAAGTTTGTGTTAGAAGAAGTGTAACCACATTGTCGTGGAGGGAGAGTGGAAAATCATCTAGGAAAAACTACCCTCATTACTTCCGACTGGGATTCGAATAGAGATCTCCCTGTCATCGTCATTATCAACTATAGTGAGAGTGACGCCTTATACCATGCAGCCACTGAAGCAGGTTGCATATATATTAATTACGCTAGCGGAGTAGGGGTGATGAGAGTAGAATTTAGAGGAAATGTACCGCGATTTGCTTGAAAGAGAAATGTTCAGTATAAAGCCAACCCAAGTACATCTAACCGGGATTTGAACCCCAATCTCCTTGCCATCAGCAGTCCAGTCTATTGCGAGAGTGTCACCCTAATACATGTGAACACCGAAGCAGGTCCTCAGGACAATAAGAGGAACGTTACCTTTTGTCAAAAACATTTGTACGGACTCATGAATATTTACCCATTCTGATAAACCTTTAATATGAACTCAGCCTTGCGGCACTATCGCTTGTGATTTCCTGAAAATCATTTCCATTCGTAGCCAGGCTCTTTAGGCTGTGCTTGATACGTTTTATCAAATCTAGTAGAAAGGAGGAAAAAATGTATCCGTTGTTTTGACGTCTGGAACGTTTTCATAATCGGCTTCTGTGGCCGCATGGCTTAGGGCGTCACTCTCGCAATATACTATAGACCACCTCATCACGATGTGACGTCTGGTTGTAGCTGTATGACCTACTAAAGCTGGCTTATATCCAAGGGAAGAGATGGGATCTTAAGGTCATTATCATCATCATCATGAACTATTTCCAGCCTGTGGTCTGGTCTGTTCAGTAAAATGACTCCATCTCCCTCTGTTCCTTCCATTCTTCTCCTCTCCCTTGCACACTTGCTGCTATCTGTTCCTCCCATCTCTTCCTTGGTCTCCCTTGTGGTCTCTTCCCTACATACTTCATATCCATTCTTCTTCTTGGAATCCTCTCCCCTTCCATCCTCATCACGTGTCCATGCCATCTCATCCTAGCTTCCTCTACTATCTCATGTACCCCCTTACGCCAACTCTAGGCCATACATCTTGATTCCTAATCCTATCTCTTCTGGTGACAGCTAACATGCTCCTCAAAAACTTTATTCCCATGGCCTCCACTTTCCTTGTTTCTCTTTTACCCAAAGTCCAAGTGTATGCTATATACAGAACTTCCTTACACTTGAGGCGGGGATGTAAAAAAAATCGCGAAAAAAGGTCAGAGCTTTTGCAGTTTTATCCAAACTTTTCCAACCAAAATAAATCAAATATTTCTCCAATATAAATAAAGAATTTAATTTTTTTCATGTGGTGACATCAACAGTTCTTGAACATCTATCATTGAACATAGCAGCATTAGATGACAAACCTTTTAGATGAAGAGAAATAGTTTTCATTAAATTAAAGGACATCCTTGACAGATATTCAGTAACTGTTTGTATCATAATTCGAAGAAAATTAAACACTTTATTTTTAATTGAGTTATTATTTGATTTCTTTTGGTCAAAAAAAGTTATTATGTATAAACTGACAAAATTCTGCCCTTAACTCGTGTTCCCTACAATACCACCTTGAGACGTCTGGTTGGAGCTTTATTAGGTGCCAAAAATAAATGCTATGGTAAGGGGGGGAGATGGTTTCTTTAATATAGTTTCTTTATTGACAAATTGTTGTGTTTCAATTCGTTGCTAAAAACATTATCTCAGCCATTCATAGACCACTCTAATACTAGTACAGGTTCATTTACATTTCCTTGTAAAGTACTTCGTTTAGTTTCCAAAGTACCCTTAACATCATCCTCTTAGGTAAATAAGCACCGCTTGAAGATTTGGTAATGTAGTATTTCACCAGATGGATTAGGAGCTCACGTGATTGGTTTTTATGGCTCCGGATGAGTTAAACGAACACTTTGGGATAGTTCTTCCCTGACTTCTTACCCGCCTATTTTTATTGGATATGAGGGAAGTGGATAAAATCCTTTAAAATAAAACATTACTTTTTTCTCTCTTTCCTTTTTTATCTATATTTTCACTTTTCCAGTTCTTGATTATTTTCTATTTCAAATAGACCTAGTCATAAAATTTTAACATAAAAAAATAAATCCTTGACCCACTGGGGGATCACGACCCAGAGTTCGGGAACCACTGCCCTAGAACCATATTTTGGAGGATATATAATCTTTGTTATTATAGATAGGACTCGAGAATATTCCTCCTGGAAGGAATTTATACAGGAATTTTCCCCGCTTATTTTGTTGAAAATATTTCTTGTATGAAAGTTGTGGTTGTGTTTCGTAAAGTTAAAACGTTACTAAGAAACTTGTGGAAAAACGGAAACATATATTTTATAGTAACCATCAATAAAATTTTATTTTATTCATAGTATGATTTCATAGATTAATGAATATTGATACACAGTTTAAAAAAAACCTCTTACATCCGCACTTCTAGTATCAGAATTTTTGTTTCTGTAATTTTTTCAGTAAGTGAACTGCCAAATAAAGTGTTTTACGTTGGTAAAATCTCTATTTTTCAAGATAGACTAATCGTAAAAAAAGTTAGAAAAAATGATAAATTTAGTGTGTTTAAGTATTTAACCTTGCTATATTGAATAACCATTTATTAAAATATTGTATGTACAGCGTATTTCCACTCCTACTATTAAGTGAAAGAAGGGACGAACATAGTAACAAGGAAATACAAAAAAGGAAAGGATACCCAAAGCATAAGAGAGGTATACAAGTTTAACAAATATGTCTATTAGTATCAAAAACATAGGGAATTATTATAAGTTCAAAGACACCATTGTATACAAATCTTTCCATTGTTTAATGTTAGGCAACATTTGTGTAGCTAGTAACATGGTTGCCCTTATAGGGCGTGTTAGGGGATAAGCACTAAACGTGACTTAACAACCAAGCCACCTATGGTTGGGTCGGAGCTAGAAAGGGATGTAACTCATTAAAGAAGAACAAGCATACATTTCTAGAACGAAAGTATGGTAACAAGAATACTACATTATTTTAAGACAAGGGGAATAAATTAAGATGTGGTTAAGCAACAATACATAACTCTACTTTAGCCTTACGGCTACAAGTCATAAACCAGATCGGCTTGGACCAGGAAGGTAGTTATACAATATATAAAACTAGAAAGTCATTGTTTAAGGAGTTACATCGAAGGAAGTTAACTGAGCTAGCTAGCGTAGCCTGTGTTAACTCTATGAAGAGTTACATGATACAGAAGTTAATTTCCTAGAGCTGTAACTATAGGTATACAAATAGTCATAGGAGAGCTATCAAGAAACTAGGCTCTTAGGATACTATGGCTGGCCTATTCCTCATCAGTACTGCCTGGTCATCCAATAGTATAGTTAATACTCAACAATATTCTGGAAATAGAATATAACAATAGCAAACAGTCAATATTTAAAAGGTCAAGCGGCGCCTGAAGGGAGCCGGAATATAAACAATACTACGCGGGCCACCCCTCAGGAATAGAAGCATACCCACGAGGTGAGCACCGTACGAAGGTACAACAGTAGGTAAACTACAGACTGATTCAAGTCAAAGACCCAACTAGGTCATGGAACAAAGCCATGGATTAACCTGATCTCCTCTTTTTCCCGATCTAAAATGTTAAACCATCTAAAGTATGGTCACACAGTGCAGGGCTTCGGGCTATCACCCAAATATTTAATACTAGTAATATGAACACAGTAACAACAATAAACAAGTGTGCTCATAAGGACTACACTCTGTTTAGAATAAACTACCTCTATTAAAGAGTAGAAACGTTAAGACTTTGTCAAATGGATATAGCGGAACAGTACACAAACTCTATCAAAGAGTACTAACTTTAAATTTACATCATTTGACATAGTGTGACATTATACTAACTATATCGAATAGTACATACATACTTTAAGGCTAGGTCATATGGAGATAGCGAGACAGTATAAAAAACCCTACCAAAAGTAGTAGCGTTAGATTAAATAATTTATATTTTAACATATATTACATTATCTGCGATGAGGAGGTGAGACCTACGTGTCAATCATCGAGACCACCACTTGAATACCGACTAGTTCTTGATCTTGAATGAACTTGGGTGCTCTTACGACGAGTAGTTAGAAATGAATACAATAATAAAGCGAGAGGCGAGGACTTATATATGAAATGAAACTGACGTGTAAGGAGTGGGGTGAAAAGGGGGGTGGTACTGGGAGAACCGAGAAGAGCTTGAGTTGGTCACCGTCAAAGGCATCTTCTGTCAAGTTGTGCATGCTGACCAGATCTGGCGGGAGAATCCGTTAGTTCTTTTTGGACGTCAAGTAGGGCTGGATTCACGTGTACAATGGTCGTATTAAGAACACAATTACACAGTGAGTTAATAACATCACGTATAAATCGGATTCATTAATTCTTGTATGTATACTATGTTATATTAATTAAGGTTTTTTAATTTATAGGCTAATATAATTAGTCATGTTACAACTGTACATATGTATTCATAAAATACTTTTCTGTAAATATGTATGTCATGCAATTCTATAGTTTTTTTTAACTAGTGGGTCGTTGCAGCGTTGCTACAGATCTTTGACTAAAATGTATTTTAAACTTTTTACTGAGAATAGTATCTATATAATAAGCCCTCATTCACCTTTTAGTTAAAAGTTTACTTGTCAAAGGTATCAATTTTACCTAGATATTTAGTTTTCAGTGTGTAATTGGAATAAAAACGTATATTTTCCTTCCTCACGCCCCGATGAAAACTTTAAAATGACTCCTCTCCCAGATAGCATATATTCCTTGCACCAAACCACTCAAGCTAATATTATTTTTAAACAAAAACAAATATTTTATCTACCAATCCGCTTATCTAAAAATCCGTTATATAGAAAAAGAACATGGACAGGACATGGAGATCTAAGGGTAGAAGGGGGAGAAGAGTTGAGAAATAACTCCACTTTCTCACTAGCGCTGTAGAAGATGTGGCGAGCAGAGACAATAGGCTCTCTTTTGTTCTACGTGTGCCTTTCGATCAAGACTGCTCGCGATGCCGAAATAGTCCACTGGGACAATGTTCCTCGACGCTTGGGCGTTTTCCGACAACATCATTTCTGAGTGAGTCACCACCTGTCTCTTATTATTGGACTAGATGATCGCTTGTTATCTTGTTTTAATTGTATTTATGGAATTTTAATTGTAGATCTCATATTATATAAATGACATTCTACACTATAACAACATTCCAATAAAAAATAAATGTTTTACAGTTTAGGAATCTCAATTTAGATGTGTCATGACCAGCATCCAAAGAAAAAATTATGATGTGTTTGGACCAACAAATAAAGATTGGGCTATAATTGTTTAGCAAAAGAGATGTATTTTATCTAGAGATTTTCAATCATGCAGCAATTAACGGTTTCCATGGTGACTAAACAAAGAGTGGAACACAGAAAATTATCTGTTAAAATCATGTTTTCGTGTAAAACTACTATTTTTCCCGACATCCTGAACTCCTATCGTTAATGAGTGGTCTTTGTCAAAATCTGTTCATTCATTTCATCGTAAATTCTATTACCGGAAACGGGCTTATCAAATTATAAATAAGGAATATCTTTAAACTTCATATCCTAAAAATTTGCCTATCGGAAAGGGTTCAGCCCCCTTATTTCGGTTATTAGAGGTTTTACTGTATATATATATTTTTTTTATTTATCAAACGCTTCTTACTACTACGGTTATACGCATCTGTACTAACTATTCATGTGCTAAGGATGAAGACGGTTGAAATTAGAGAAAGTGTACTCACATTTACGTGTATGGAGAGTGAAAACCATTTATGAATAGAACCTTAAGTACACCTGACAAGGATTCAAACCCCAATCTCCCCGTCATTCGGAAGTCTAATCTATGAGAGAGTGATGCCGGCTTAGACCATTTGATTACCAAAATCAGTGATGCGTGTTTCTCGCCAATCAATCGTAAAAATCGGCACGTATAGTTTTAAATAGCCCCTTAGTCTATGTAAAAAATATTGTAACTGTTACTCAAACCAAAAGGATTCAGTCACTTAGGTGGCTTTAACATTTTAACCGTGATAGCTCAGTGGTACACAAAACCCTCTTTGGTATTGGGGATATAACAACAGAATCAGCTTTGGAAAACAAAACAACATCGGCAATCAAAATCAACCCGACCCTCCCCGCACTCTTCATGCCCTAGGGTCAGCATCCCATCCACCCCGCCCTTTTGGTCGGAATCTCCAAACCTCTACCAGGCCAAATAAAAAAACTTACACTCACTGCACTCAAAAAATTGATATTTTTACTTTCTCTTGACGCCTTGGAGAAAGAAGTATTGTGATCGTAAAAAAAAATTAAAATTGGGATTTTGATGAATATTGACTTTTCATTGCCCCCATGAAACAACAAAAATGGTTTTTCGCAGTTTCCGTCTCTCTGTTATTCTGTCTTTACCTCAGGTTAGAGCCGAAACTATTTTACTGGTTGGGCTAAAACTTGGTATCTGTGGTTTTCATAAAGTCCTCTCGATTTTTGGAAATAGATATCCAACCCTAAATTTAAGGTAGTTTACTGAATAGCAAAAAAAAAAAAATTTCTCAAAATTTTCTCTAACGATTTTGATTAAATTCTATATATAGATACTGTTATCATTATAAACAAGATGGCAATTATAATTTTTTTTAATAAAATTATTTTAAGAGTGCTTTACATGTGGGAAATTTTCCAATTTTCATCATTCCTCGGAAACAATTTGGGATACAAAATATTTTATCATTGTAAAGTTGTAGAACTATCAAAGATACAAATCTTTTATTTGAAATATATTTTTATAAACTCAATACTTTCGGAGCTATAATCAAATATATAAATATACTTTTTAATTCAGGTCTTTGAAAATTAATTTGATTCTTATGTCCTTTGGTGGGCAGATATGTTTTTCTCTTTTTAAATTTTTCGGTAACGGTGTTCCTAGTTATTAATGCCCTAAAGGAAATAAGTAACAGTGTATATTATTTCAATTATTATCTTTGGTGTAGTGTTTCTATAATAATGTATTATTTCGTTAATATTTTGATTCACAAATCTTACGAGTTTTTAGTAAATGTATATTTTAATATAAAAGAGGAATACATTCTGTGCAGTGTAGCGTACCATTTATTTTTCAATAAGATTTTGACACTGAGCTCGAGGGAGAGAGGAACAAAATAGATTGCTCACTGTCTGGAGTGAACGGAGAATTGATTCCGGCAGCTTTAAGCTCAAACTTTGTTAAAGTATTAAAAATTTCAGTTTTTGCCTCTATCATAATTGCAGGAGGAAGACCAACTAACACAGTTTTGACGTGTTCCCCAAATGTTTCTACTGGGGTCTTCAACTTGGTTAAATTGTCAACATCCTGCTGCCACTGCTCCTCTCTTCTTTTCATGAGTAGAATGAGCTCATTGTGTTGATTATTATCATTATTTTTCCTTTCTTTGTCATCTCAGTGGAAATACTAGGTGAAAGGTCTTCTTGTCTATTCGGTGTATATTTCTCTACACTGGTGCTCGGTATAGATTGTTCTTCAGTACTCGGTGCATCAGCTGTTTCTCAAGTTGGAGATGGTGTCATAGCTTTATAGTTATCTTGTGTTTGTTCTTGTACATTGGAAATTGTGCTTCGCTCTCTAAGTACTACATTTTAAAATGTTAAGCGATCGTAGGGATGTCATTTTGTAGATCTAGTCGCTGCTGAGCTAGTTCCATTTTGGTCTTTATTTCTGCGCCTGAAATAAGAGTCGCGTTGCGACTTCCACCGTTTCCTTTATCTGAAAAGAAGGAAAATATTTTTAATGATTTTGAGGTAACTACCTATATTATATTGTTTTTTTGTTTTTTTTGGTTTCAGGTTCATGGCTACAGGAGAATTCTACAAATCACTGGCATTTACATACCACATTTCAACTTCTCATATTAGTGCTATCGTGAAAAACCCATTACCAATATTCCAATTTTCATGCCTAATCCAACAAAGAAGGACCTAAAAGGTATATCGGAAGATTTCTAGAATAAATGGGACTTTACAAATTGCACAGGAGCGATTGATGTTAAACATATTCTTATTAAATTCCCTGATGATAGTGGGTCTCTATTTTTTTAACTATAAACAACATTTTTCTATCGTTCTTCTAGCTCTTGTAAGTGCAAATTACAAATTTATTGCAGTGGATATAGGCTCTTATGGAAAAAAAAGTTGATAGAGGGATGTTCAAAAAATCATCCATGGGCAAAAAAAAATGGCAGATAGCCAATTCAACATCCCCGAAGATTTTTTTCTACCTGGTAACACTAGCCCTATATGTTGCTGTAGGTGACGAAGCCTTTGGTTTGGATGCATTTATGATTAAACCTTATCCCAAAAAATGATGCCAAAAACTGTTTAATGAAATCTGTTTTCAATTATCTCTTATGTTGAGCAAGAAGATTTACCGAAAATGTATTTGCAAATCTTTGCCAGGTTTTTAGGATATTTTACACATCAAACATGTGATTGTCTTATATAAGTTGCATGTTATTTACATAATTTATTAAGGGATGGATATCTTGAAAAACAATGAAAACTACATAACGTCACCTCTGATAGAACTTCACCCCCGTCAGAAAATATGATACTATTTGATAGAAGGGGTGGAAACGGAAACGCTTGTGGCTTTGAGGTTAGGGACAAATCCAAGGACATTTTCTCAAGTCCCGTTGGGAAAGTACCTTGGCAGGAAAATGTAGTTAACAGAGCTGGTTAGCGTACGTGTTTTTGTTTAAAAATACATGAAAATATATGTTTAAAAATACACGAAAAAAATGTAGGCTATGTTTTAAAAATACATCATAGAAGTCGTAGCTAAAAGAAATGAAATATTGCCCATGATTGTGTGTAGATATTTTATATGTATGACTATATATATGTGTTTATAGGTGAATGAAGCAATAAAATGTTTAAATACTTACCAGTTCTGGTTAATTTTAATCCAATCTCCTTCCAAAGTTTCTCTCGCATTACTGCGTCTTTATAACCAGCCACACTTGCATCATATAAAACTGGATATTTTGACACAAACTCCACGAGCTTTTCTTCTTCCAATGGAGAAAAATACATTTTTTGAACGCACGACAACTATCTACTACTACAGCGGCGAGGCTGCACGCTGCCAGACTGCTCCTGGCGCGGCTGGTTGGCGCCGCTGCACAGGCAACGGCGGTAGAGCTCGAAAAGTATTCCTACAAAATGCATTGGAGCGGTAGTGATCCTCGCCACTATGGCAGCGCGCAGCTATGGCAGTGGCAGCGCGCTGCCAAGGAAGTGAGGCTTGTAATCGTACCTTAAGATGCTTTGGCCGCATAGGTACTCTACACACCACTCTACTGCTCCATGCTGACTAAATGGCAAGTTGTGGGGATCAGCCTTTGTGTATGTCCTTCCAAGCTACCAACTTCCAGGGCCACCACACCACGTTTCAAAATTTCCCGTTCTATTGAGTCATCCTGTATGTTGAAACTATCATGTATTCTCACATGTTATATAATAAGGGGGCTTAAAGTTAGATATTTGAACTCAAAAATGAAATCGAATAAAAAAATGTGGAACATTCCCAAAGTGGAATCAAAATTAGCATATTTTTGTTGTTCTTTATGTCGAATTTTGTTTTTAATATAATGTACATACATTTAAATTTAGACAACAAATGTAACTTACAAAATGTTTGATCGCAATAAATATGTTTAATATAATATAGTTCAAATCTATCATCATATAACTATGGATTTTTAACTTGTCGACATAAATAGTATATCCTAATTTTCTTAGGAACACATCTATCTGACATCTAATAAAAGCTCCTAGATCTACTTCAAACTATTCTTACATTAAATCATGTTTATTATTATTACTATTAGCACCGCGTCTTACTACCCGTTCCGTTTATACGTACATACGGTAATGTGTAATGGTAGGGTGATTGTGAGATGAAATGGACGACCTACAGTTTTAACGTGGGATCCGAACTACGGTGGAGGCCTGGCATTCCACACATTCACAAGTTGTGATTAATACACATCTTGTCAGAGGTGAAGGAAGGGTTTGGTAATCAGATAAATCTATGCCGGGACGAGGATTGAACCCCGGACCCCCAGCACAGAAGTCTGAACACCTTACCCCTAGACCACCAGGTCACCCTTTACACTGCTGCCATTGGACAAAAAGGTAATGGTTGCCTCTTAAAGAAAATCGATCGTTACCGTTTTAGGAATTTGGAAGGTTATATTTAAGATTAATTGTACCAGAATTTGCATGGAGGGAATTTGGAAACCATTTTGGGGAAAAAAATTGTTACACCCAACCAATACTCGAACCTCAATCTCCCCATTATCGACAATCTAGTCTACTGCTAGAAAAGAGACTTAGACTATACGGCTACCAAAGCGGGTCTATTTGCATTCGTAGAGTAGGAATCAAGAAGGTAAAATTTAGAATAAGTGTGCTCAAATTAGCATGCCAGGAGAGTTGGAAACCATTTAGGATTGAAATACACCTGACCTTACTGGTATTTCAAACTTGACATCTACATCATCAACAAACCAGACAAGATGATATTGATGCCTTTATCCGCACGACCACCAGTTAGGTTTGATATAAATAAATAAATGTATTTTATCTAATGATTTTGATTTTTTTGGAGGTGTTAAGAGGGGAAGGAACCTTGTATATTTTGAAGACAATTTTTTTTTTCATAAAAGAGGAATTCAAAGTTTTTTTTTAAGGCTTTACACTTTATATATTAGAAATAATTCAAATTTGGTCTGCAGATAATCATTATAACATGACTAATAATACAAAACAAAGGAAATTATTACTAGATATTACGTTGCATAAAAAAATTGTCGATTGAAAATTGAGATAAAATTTTAACTCATTTCAGAGACCTGTGATGTTCACAGAGTGAATGTACGCCGAGAACACAGACAGTAATTAAATCCCTTGTTTTTTGGAAAAAAAGGCAGTTTCCCCCCAAAGGGGGTGAAGGGTTTGGGAGAAACGTGGGTTGTACATGACAGAGAGAAATTGTAGGTGAGTGGGAGGACATATACATAAAAACTACACATTTCCCATCAGAACGATCGCTCCCCCTTCCTTCGAGCAAATTGTCAAATGAAAGTCACACGGTTCATAACAAATGAAGTAAATTAAATATTGCCCAGTGCAGTATTGGTTCGCATCCGTTCTTTTTAAAAACCAAATTTGTGATAGTTCAAAACACATTATAAAGGTAATTATAGTTAAAGCTTTGAATTTTAATTATTACCGACTTGCTCTTTTGACGTATCATGCGTCAATTTTGAAATGACAGTTCTCAACTGAATGATTAATATATTTTTTAATTTTGTCTAAATCAGTTCGGCAGAAATAAGGGAACCGTTTTTATTAAATTTTGGTTTTGGTTTGAAAATTTGGTAAACATTGAGGACATAATAATATTTGAAGAAAATTATTCTATTAAGGAAGAATATATTTGGTATGACTCCATAAATTGTTCTTTGAATAAATAATCGTTGATTAAAATTGTGACTTTTCCTTTGAGTAATTTTGAAATTTGAATATTTTTGGCAAAGACTTGGTGTGTAAAGCTTAGTTTTAAAAAAAATAATTTGAAAATTTGTTGTATATAAGGTTAAGAATATTTATTAAATGTACGTTTTATTTTTACGCACTTGAAAACAATTATTCTAATCATGAACATGGGCTAAGTTAAGTTAAATAATTTATACATATCTACCTGCATTTAAACCAGTGGTTTATGTAACGCAGCAACCAGACAGAATAAAATCCAATGTTGAGAAATTTAATACAAAGAATTATATTTATTTAAGAGTAATGGTAACTGTCCGGCTACAGAGGATGTAAACATCCTAAATCAACAAGTTGAGAAGATCAGGTGGACAGTCATATTGACAATTGAACAAGTCCTAAGAAGAGTGGGTGAGAATAGAACCATTTTGGATGTGATTCTTCGGTACAAGGCAAACTGGATCAGACACATCCTTAGGAGGAACTGTCGTCTTCTGCACGACGTCATCAAAGTCAAGGTTGAGGGAAAGAGGAGCTTAGGAAAGCAGGAGGGTTCAAATATTAGATGAGGGATGAGTTGAAGGAAAGAAGACAATTCTGGGAGCTGAAGGAGGAGGCAGAGGACAGGGTGCATTGGAGGTCTAAGTTCAATGACAAAAGGAATGGACCTGTCGTGAGACAGAACACCCAATAATAATAATAATAATAATAACTAGTCTCAGCCTTTAGCTTGGACAGATATGCACGGTAATAATGATTATATTCATTCATTTTAATGTTAACATTCCAAGTCAAATGTTTCAATTTCAAACCATTTTAATTTACTGTGCGTCTTTCAGAATTTACTCTAACTATATAAAATGTTTTAGTTACAGCTATAAATCTTTTAGTCGGCTCTTTTTTTTTTTTACAAACAATAAATAGTGTTTATATACCAACATTAAGTAGTGTAAGATTTCAGGAAACCATGACTCATACACGAGTTATTAACCTAAGTGCAACTGTAATTTGAAATGGTTACACAGATTATTAGTATTTATAGGTCAAAGAGGCTATGTTTCAAAATCCAATAAAATGTGGAAATTCCCTTGTTTTATTTGATTGATTTCAACTTTTTTTGATTATTCAATCACATAACACAGGAAATAACATCCAAATAATTTCATGTATGTAACATATATTTTAAATGTTTTCATTTTAAACATTTATGGTGAGGAGGGGAGAAGGGGTAAGAGAAAGGTCAGCAAATTACTGCAAAAATGCTAGTTTTAATTTCATTAGGGTTTCCAACATAGTATTTTAGGTATGTTAAATTTAATGTAAATTTTATTATGTTGTATTAAAAAACTTAATTTCCATATATCAGCATATTAATTAGTGCTATATTCACTTTCAGGTCATATATAAAATTGTAGTAAAATATTATTATTTAATTTATTTTATGGTCCCATATTTCTTAGTAGTACCTTATACATTGATTCTGTTTATAAGACGATCGCTCTCTGACAGATAATAATGTTATTAGATATACTTTCACACATTTATACACCAAATAATTATATCTGCAGATATTTTTTGTATATACGATTAATACCTATAAAAAACCGCCTCGGTGGCGTAGTTGGCTAACGCGCTAGTCATGTTGATCTCGACTGCCGAGGACGGGGAGATCGAGGTCCGAATCTCGTTCGGGTGAACTGGGGGTGGTTTTCCCTAAATGGTTTTCCACTTTCCCTCCACGCAAATGCGGGTTCACTTCATCTATATTCAACCTTCCCGATTCCCAACCCATTAGCGTAATTAGTACTTAAGCGTATAACCTGAACGGGTAGTAAGACGTGGTGCTAAATAAATAAATAATAATACCTATAAAATAGCATTATTAAAATAGAAAGATACTACAGAATTCTTGGCTGTAAAAAAATTGTTTTTACTCTTAAAACGTTTTTTCCTATGTCCCACTAAATTCAGATACCAATAATTCCCAAAATTGTTCATGAGGGAACTTAATTTTTTTTTTAGCACCACGTCTCTCTATCCATTTTGCATATGTACTAATTATAGGTTCGACTCCAACGATACTTGAAAGATTCGAGATTAAAAAGAATCTGAAGGTATGATTTACTTTTAAACAGTAAAATGGGCCATATTAGAATTTTTTGGCTAAAAATAAAATCACAAAATCGCAAAATAGGTACAATATTGTATCAAAATAATTCATTCATTCAAAAAGTATAATCTTTTTATTTTATAACGTAAAAAAATATGGTAAATAAACAGATAAATTGATATTAAGTATTAGCCAACCTATAACAAGAAATTCCTTTCATACGTGATGGTAGTTTTCTATAAAGTAAGTTTCATTTTCTGTTATTTAATTTGTATCTATTTAATCCTTATTAAAACTTTACAAGTTTAAGTTTTAAATTTTTCGTATAAATTTAAATATGTTGACTTCAAAAAGATATTATAATTAATAAATACGTTTTCTCTACAAATTAGAAAATACACAAATGATTTTATATATCTAATTAAAATAGTTTCTATACCCAACTAAGCGTGTTAAATAAACTATATATAAATCACTATTTGGCCACAAAATATTATCCTAGCTTACTTATACTAAATTAATATTAAAGATATAGCATTTTTCTATAAATAATACAATTAACAAAATAAAGGTATCAATCTACTTTTATTATTTATTATAAAACAGTTTTAATATTTTATCAAATATTTCCTTATTTATTCCAACTGTAGCTTAACTTTCTTGATTTTATGTGAAAATAAATTTTCCCTTGACAAATATTGCAAATTAATTTTACAGATTTATTATTAGAAGGGTTCATAATTGAAGATCAAAATTATGTACTAAATGTTTCTGAAATAACGAAAATAGAAGAATACAGAAAAATAAAATATAATTTCCAAAGACACCTTTTCAAATGAAACTGAAATTCATCCAGGTTACTAATTGATTTAGACCATAACTTATATTTACTCAAGGAAAAAATCTTCCTCACTCTTCTAATAATTCAATTACATCTTCCTACGTTTGGGAATTTCAATAAGTAATTGCAACACTAAAGAAGAATATTTTATTCCCTAGGCCTACAATCATGTTTATATTATAAACTATCATAAAGTATCCAGCTTTTGCCCAGTATAGATAGTTTAGGGAAATAATGGTAAAAAGTAAATCAAACCAATATTTTATTTTCAAAAATTGCAATTAAAAGGCTTAAAACTGTAAAAATTGCAATAAGGGTGAAAAGGACAATAGAATTAAAGTTTAAGAGGGGCCAAAATGGTAAAAAATTAAATATAAATAGATTTTTAATATCACTTCTCACATTAAGTTAACCCTTTTGAAAAATTAGCGTTTATGCACTACTATCTTTCTTTAGCCTTTTAATTCTTTTTGACCTCGTGCACATTTTGTCTTGAGCCTTTTTACCCTCTATGACCATTGGTTCAAAAGATACACCAGTGAATTTTGAAAACTTTCAACACTTTTTTTAACTCCTTAGAGGTGAAATTTCGCAAAACCCCGTCCTATCTCTTGTATAAAACCTAAAAGAAACCTTCATGATAAATTTAAAGTTTCCAGGACAAGGGCTTGGGGAGCTACGGTGATTAATGAGTGCGTGAGTGAGTGGATCTCGTTTTTTTATATACACATAGATAATAACGGTTATTATTACTATCATTATCATTATTATTGTTATTATTATTAACCTTTCCTGTTTTATTTTTCTTGCTATTTCTTAAGGTATAAATCTCTCCCTCTCTCTCTCTCATTATAATCTTCTGTCTCTCTGTCATTAGCTTTTTATTGGGGGACGAAGAGAATGAGAGCCAGTAGCGTAATGGGAAGTTAATAGAAGGGGGGGTTTATACTACCTTCATTGACAAGGCTTGAAAGAAGTGAATATTTTACTAAAGGAATATGTTTTCAATTTTTGAAATATATTGAATATATATTCTAAAAATAAACATCATGGATGAACGAGAATATTTGATATTTAAATATTTGTACTGCTGCTCTTCTTGAAATTTTAATCAAAATAATTTGTCAAGCTACCATTTATATAAAGCTATAGTACACTTTAAATTCTTTTTCCCAGTATTTAGTTCATCCGATATATATCCAAATATTACCCACGCATGAAGATATTTTAACTGGAGCTTTACGCGATTTACATTTACTTTGCTATATATAAAAACAAGTTGTTTAAAGCTTACTAACTAAATTTTAAAGGAGTTAAAATATTAAATTGTTATCAATTCAGTTGACAAAATACCAACGGAGCAAGGATGTGAGACAGCTTTCAGTTTTCGATTAGTCAAGACCATTCCTTTGCCATTCCTCTTCCAGATTAACCCCCCCACCCCCATCAAACCTTCCTCCCAATCAAGCGGCTCTCATGGCATTAAGGAAGTAATCACTAGAAAGAATTTTTCTATGTCAAAACAAAACAGTGATGGCCGACTGTAAGAGATCGAAGATCAACTAAACTTCCCTCTAAAGTTGAACTTATTTCGAAGCAAAAACAAAATAAATAGTAAATACCGTGTCTGTCGATATCAAAGAGATAATATCTGTATCTTAAAACATAATTAAAACCTGAAGTGATACCTTTCAACCATTACTCCCATAGCTCTACAAAAACATTTTTATGAAGCTTGTACATCGAGAAAACGCCAAAATAGTTCAAATTTTGAAAATACTCAAAGGAAAAGCCCCAATTTCTTTTGCCGGTATTTTATATAGAGCCAATAATTGGTTGATCGACTATATATCACTTTTTAATATCAGAATTTTTTTTCATCAGCGCGTCTTACTACCTGTTCAGTTTATGGTAATTATTCTAAAGGGGTAGGGGATGAGGAAGGAGGCATTTTAGAGGCAATCTAACAGCATTTGCGTGGAAGGAGAGGGGTAAACTATTTAGGAAGAGCACACTCAATAGACCCAGCGGGGATTTGAGCAGGACAGTTGATTTCACCACATATATACACAACTGGTATAAGCAATGTACTGCACCTGCTCTTTGCAAGTTGTGACTGGCACACCAATACAGGCTTACACTTGCAAGTACAACTAGCGCGACAGTTAACTACTGGTGCCAAACTATTCGAGCACTCAAATATCCGTGCAAGTGGAACATGAGTCGTGCAAACCCTTTAATTTTGCATGCAAGTAGAGGCTTGCACTAGCGTTTATATGGTGAACTTTTTAGAAAAAGTGTTGTTTGTTGTTTTGTATTGATATTAGCAACAAAATAATTTTTATAGCAAATAAAAACCACACAAGTAACGTTCAAACTGATAAATTATTCATCCACGCCTACATTTACATACATTTGTATTCAAACCAAACAATTACTTCTCTTAATAAAAAGGCATCTTGAAAATGTAAGAGTGATGGAGGATACATTAACAAAAATAATCTGTTAAAGAGAAAATGACATATCCTCTCAGGCAGATCTTTCTCTTCATTTGTGTTTTGGTGCATTTGTTTGAGCCAAAGAAGCTGTGAGAAGCTTTATTGTTATCTTCACAGAGACTTTGCCCGAAAACACAATAATTACTCCCTGATGTTTTATTGATAATTTGGAATCTATAAGATGTAAAAAAACTACTGATCCTACAAGGCAAAAAGTGAGATGATTTTAACCAGGTAAACCGATGCATCACATTGGGTAAATAATTCAAGACATGTCTGACATGCACAAGGAATAAAAGGTCTGCAACAGCGTGTATTTGACGTTGAATGCCTAAATAAACTTACATTAGAATGACATTGAATTATGAAACCTTCGTCAGAGGCCAAACTGTTAATATGGGATGGGTTAATCATGGCTTCGAGACATGCAATATATGCAGTTATCCTTATTTTTCCAGATAGGGACGGTGAATAATCATTTAACATTTAGGAGCTACGTTTTATCTGTTGGGGGAAAATTCAGGCAATGTTTACTAATTTTACCGCATCCTCATAGAATAACAATCGTCCATACAAGTATTAAATACTCCCTACTGTGGAAGGAGTTTTAAATCACCAAGTTAAACAATAATTTATTGGTAATTTACAATAACTTGTGTTATTGGCTATTGCAATGGTTGATGTAAAACTGAAAAAATACATCCTGAAAGAAAATACTACAGAGATTACAAAGAAAATATTGACACACAAGAATCTGGAAATATACTGAGCCTAACTGACATTTTGGATAGCCATTCTGTGTCCAAGAAATGACGAAGTTGATCAAATAATTGAGGAAGTATTGAGTATTTCAGGAGAAGTGCTTCATTAGTGTTATCTCAGTCGACTGTAAGGATGCGCGGGAAAAAGGCAACATTCCAATAAATATTTTAACAGTTTGACGCCCTCGGGAATACCGCCACACAACTTAAACTTAAATACAGGCAGTTTCATTGTGCACCTACATTTTTTCAAGGCCTATGTAATAGAGCATAAATATCACTGATAAAGTTGGATAAAAATCTAATCCATGCAACAATTTTAATAGGTGTATTTCAAAGTAAAGTATTTTTCCTACCAAGAATCGCTTTGTTACATGTAGACCTTGACCTCCTTGTAAAAAAAAAAATTATAAATTATTTAATAAAAAGTATAAATAACTTAGTTCACTTTATCCACTCTTACGTAATCACTGACAGAAAAATACTTTTTTAACAAGTCCCAACCTTTCATGTGATTATAAAATAGAGGTTAGGTTTAGTTATATGGTTATAACTACATCGTAGGAAATACAAATATATATTCTTGCTGACATTAGTGAATTTCATTGGTATTGATAATACTCATCAAAATGGTCAAAGGCGGCACTTTTGCAATATTCTGCACTGCCTGTGACGAGGAGATCGCGGTTCAGATCTCATTTGGGTGTATTGAAGGTATTTTATTTCTAAATGAATTCACACTCTTCCCCCATGCTAATTTTGGATACGATTAATTTGATTAACAAATATAGATAACATGGTTTGGCGTATGAATACATTACTTACTACTTACTCTGCAGCAAGTGTGCAAATATTTTCATGTCAGATAAATATTATTTGTTTTCCATTAAACATGGACATTATATGTAAAAGAGACAAAGAAAGTGGAAGCCATGAGAATGAAGTTTGTGAAGAGTATGTTAGCTGTCACGAGGAGAAACAAGATTAGGAATGAAGTTATTCGGGAAAGAGTTGGGGTACAGGGAGTACATGAGATAGTAGAGGAAGCAAGGGTGAGATGGTATGGGCATGTAATGAGAATGTTGGAGTACATGAGATAGTAGAGGAAGCAAGAGTGAGATTATATGGGCATGTAATGAGGAAAATATGGCAATGGAGGCCAAGAAAGAGATGGCAGTGGCAGATAAAAGAAAGTGTTCAAGTGAGAGAAGAAGAATGGAAGAAATTAAAGAGAAAGAGTGGTGGAAGATATGGAGGCATTTTACTAAACTGAGCCAGCCACAGGCTGGAAACAGTTGATGATGATGATGATGATGATGATGATGTTTTTCCAAACCAATCTGATTAATATTTTTTCAATGCTATTATAAAAGAACACAAACTAAAATATTAAATTTAGTTGTTCATGAATCTATTCTCAGTTCTATCCACAATTATTTGTGGGTGTATTTTCGCTAATATTCTGACGTACATTCACAAAGGTATTAACTTACAAACTCGCTAGGTAATGAATGATGAAATTTTAATCAAACAGTTTGTACGTGTAACCAAGAACTGGTATAAACATAATTTCAGCCCTCTCCAGCATTTCGAAAGCCTTTCTCCGCCTCCCATTTTGTTTACGATATCTTTACCTCGGAAGTAAACGTCTCTGCATTGGCCCCATCTATCCGTCCGCCCGTCTGTCCGTCCATGAAGAGGAAACTCAACAACTTCCGAATAAAAGGTCAATACAAAATGAAATTTCATATAAACGTGCACGCCCAGGCTGGGAATATCTTTCCCCTCCCCTCAAAATACGGCCTATCGTGAACGTATCGCGTTGAAAGCCGAGCCCATAAAATAAAACGATATTTCATAATACCCATACGAATTTGTCTGTTTATAAATCCTATTTCTAAAACTTTCTCTTTATAAAAGCTTTCGGTCATTTCTAAAATACTGATCAATAAAGACCCTCGTAATTTTGGAACCGAAATGATCAACCCCGTTTAGTTAAAGATGAACCAAATAGAAGGATAGCTTAGACGTTTCAAAATTATTAGAGATAAGTATTTTGGCCAGGTTAGTACTTGGATCACAGACACACAAACGGAGTGAAAAATTTCAATATTTTAAAATACATTACTCTTCTCTTAAAATATCGAACAAGCCGCGTTTAATTACTTACATATTTAAAATATGGTGTTAGGAATTTGAAAGGATCCTTAAGTTTCCTTCATATTTCAAGAACAAAGATGTATATCTAGTGTAGATGATTTTGAAGTTATCAATATTTTTGTGGCAATTGCATTTGCACTTTTATTATTTCATAAATAGCCTGGATTTAGGGGGTTGTTTAGCTGGGAGCTAT
Organism: Timema podura; assembly: GCA_033556935.1. Classification (NCBI taxonomy): domain Eukaryota; kingdom Metazoa; phylum Arthropoda; class Insecta; order Phasmatodea; family Timematidae; genus Timema; species Timema podura. Next base: position 3,462,189 of record JAVRXN010000002.1, read on the forward strand.
CTGGGTGCTAATGGGTTAAGATGGTGACAATATTGAAATTTCTGAAATGCGGCCCCCTTATTATTTCCAATGTTCAATGTGGTCCTTTTGGTAAAACCAGTTTGACACGCCTGTTTTAGAACACTCGATCACCGAAGCTGATTTTAGGGTAAAGTTTCTTAGCAGTTTATATCATTATCGCCAGTTACTATCTGATAATGTCACAGTTGAAACAAGGGTTTCAGTTATTTAGCTCAGTGGTTTTTAACTGTAGTTTATATCTCTTATAAGTTATAACTCTTCAAAACTAAAGTATGTTCGTCAGTGAAATAGACCACGCTTTAGTTCAAGAATTGCTTGCTTAGAGGCAGTCCTGTTTGAATTAAATAATGAAAGAATTGAAGTGATGAATGAAATAACGTTATAGGTCTTGTTTTCTTACTTTTCTTGACACCCCATAGAAAAAATATTGTGATCGTCTGTCTGTCTGTACCTCGGGCTAGAACCGAAACTATTTTACCTATCGGGCTAAAACTTGGTATCTGGGGTTTTCATGAGGTCCCCCCAAGGGGTTTTTGGAATTAGATATCTAACCCTAAACTTAGGGGTAGTTTATTGAAGGGCAGAAAAAATCTATTTTCTCGAAATTCTCTCTAACGATTTTGACTAAATTTTATATCTAGACACTGTTTATCATTATGAACAAGATGGAAACTCTCATTTTCTTACGAAAATGAATTTGAGGGTATTTTACATAAGATATATTTTCCAATTTTCCTAATTTCTTCGTAACTATTTGAGATACGAAATCAATAATCATTGTAAAGTTGTAGTTAAAGAAAAAAATATTTTAATTGAAAAATATTTTTATAAAATCAATAGTTTCTAAGCTATAAGCAAATAAATATACTTTTTAATTCAGATATGAAGATTAATTTGATTCTTATTCTCTTTGGAGGACAAAGATATTTCTCTTTTCTTAGTTTTTCTGTATCAGTGTTCCTAGTTCCTAATGTCATAGAATAAATAACAGTGTATATTATTTCATTTATGATCTCTGGTGTAATGTTTCTACAACAATGTATAAACCTATTATTTCATTTCTCAAATCTTATGAGTTTTGAGTAAATGTCTATTTTAATATAAAAGATGTAGAAAATCTGTGTGGTGCACTGTATCATTTATTTTATAAACCCAAGGTTATGTGAAAAAGCCTTATCTTTTCAAACTTTCTCATCAAATAAGTTTATTTGGAACACTCAAGCGAATATATTTTTATCTATGATTTTTCCATCTCGCAATTTTTCTGTACGATAAACTGGAGTTATTTAAATCAAAAGTTTGTGAGTAATATAAGTTACAATATGACAGTATTTTTTCTTAGGATCCGTCAGATTTATCTCACAAAGTCTTTCAAGCCTTCGCTTCAGTTTTTTTTACAGTAAATGCAAAATGAGATGTGAAAGCAGATCCCATGAAAAAAAAACTTAGAAAAGCTTCTACGCGCCAGATTCCAAGGAATGAAAGACGTAGTCTTTTGAGAATCCTTTCAGTCAATGTCCAAGAAGTTAAGTGAACAGTTTTCCCGGCGTTGTTCAAAGATCGTGGGCTAATCTTAGACAGGTTTTTTTTTTTAAGTTTCTGATCAGTTTCACGATGGTTCGACGGATGTTAAAATACGGACAACTTTAGACATGATTTGTAAACTCAAAATCTTCTTTCATGACACCTGCAAGTTCTGTACTCACTAGAGCTTTTTTTGTACTTTATTTCGGTTGAAAGAAACTTGGGATTGAAATAAGAATTCAGGTATGTTAAAAAATATTAGCTCAACAAATTTTCTAATAAAAACCACGGTGAATATCCACACTGTGACCTTTATTAAGAAAGATCCTTGTTTGATAAAAATTAAAAGTTAGTATTAAAATATAAACACGCATTTTTTTTTCCGCCGTTCCCCTTTTGGTCTATACGCATACAGAAATTACTCTATTGGGATAGGGACAATAAAGGTAAAACCCGCATTGGTGTGAAGGGAAATTTGGAACCCATTTAGTAAAAACACTACCTTGTACGTCCAACCAGGATTCGAACCCTGAATTCCTCATCACCGATAAAATCAGCCTTAATGAGCTGGACATTTAAACCATATGCACACCTAAGAGAGTTGAGCAGCTATTAAATCATTCGTAATTATGACTTCATAAAATTAGCATTCCAATTAGAAGCAATGACAAAGTACACATGTTTCATCACCGTAAAGTACGTAGCCAAGGCTCAATTTTGCGGAGATCGTAGGATTCGTGACGTCACAAGACACGAAAATAGCTGCCGGCAGACGATCAAACCATATCGTGAATGTCTGCATGACTCAAGATGAACAAATGTTCATTACATTGGGCATAGCTAGCAACGACTCATATATAATATAATAATCTACAACTTTATAAATTCATTTCTTTACTAAACGTTTTGGTGGACGCATGGCCTAAGGCGTCACTCTCAAAATGGACTAGAGAGTGTATATGACGGGGAGATATAGGTTCGATTCCAGTCAGATATACTAAGAGCGGTTTTCCCTAAATGGTTTCCCACTCTCTTTAAACGCAAATACGGGTACACTTCATCTCAATTCAACCTTCATCAACCATGACCAGTTTGCGTAGTTAGTATATAAGCGTATATATAACCCAAATGGTAGTAAGAGGCAGTACTAAAAAAAATCTGTATTTTTCGTTTAAAATTTTGAAAGGGCTTATCACCCTAAATAAATAAATATGTTTCTTTATTAATTAGCATCTCTGTGATTTGAAATTCGCCTTTACGTGTAGATAGGATCGGAATGTGTCCCTACACCGCACGCTCAGCCAATACTTGAGACTTTGAGAGTAGTCCTTGTGGCTCTCAACTCGGGAGAAATCTCTGGTCTTGTTATCCACCTCTCGAAATACTAGCGCAGGTCTTGTAGAGTTGGATTTCTCACTGAATTCCTCAAGAGTCGGAAACTATCGGGTAAAATCTGTCTTCCTTTGATTTATACGGCTGAGGCTGAGAGCGCAAAAGACTCTTTGACATTTGAGAGATTCCTTGAGATACAGATTCGAATACCGGTGAAGAATACCAAGTGGATCTTTGATCGATCAGGAAACGGCAGATTAGGTAAGAAATTTCTACCATCCTAGGCGTTTATAAGGACATTAAGCCCCCCGTCTAACGACCGATTAGCCAGTAAATTAGGTATATTGTTACGTTCGAACAAGAAATCACGTCTAAACGCTGTTTCCTGCATTTTTACTTTCTCTCTATCTTACAGGTAGAGAAAGTATTGTGATCGTCAAAAAAATCGAACTCGAGATTTTGATGAATTTTGACGTTTCATGACTTCGTGAATCCGAAAAAGTGGTTTTTGAATTTCCGTCTGTCTGTCTGTCTGTCTGTCTGTCTGTCTGTCTGTCTGTCTGTCTGTCCCTCCAACTAGAGCCTAAACTATTTTACCGATTGAGCTGAAACTTGATATCTAGGGTTTTCATAGGGTTGCCCCGAGGGGTTTTTGGAATTGGATATCTACCCCTAAAATTAAGGGTAGTTTACTGAAGGGCAAAAAGAGAAAAAGTCGATTTTCTCAAAATCGGCTCTAACGATTTTGATTAAATTTCATTTATGAACATAAATAAATATTCCAAACAAAATGGCTACTCTCAATATTTCGGCAAAATCGTTTTAAGGGCTCCGGTCTGATGCGTAAATTTACATTTTTTATAATAGCTCCGAAACTATTTGAGATATGAAATTACTTAGCATTACAAATATGTATATATATTTATAATACAAATATTTTATTCGAAACATATTTTTATAAAATCAATAACTTTCAATATATACGCAATTATATATATATTTTTAACTTTTTGGGCATTAAAGCTTAAGTATTGCGACCGTAAGAAAAACTAACCTGAAATGTTGATGGATGTCGACGTCTCATGACCCCCCGAACCCTTAAAAATAGTCTTTGCAATGCCGTCTGTCTGTGTGTCTATTAAAACTTAAAATTAAGGGTAGTTTACTGAAGGGCAAAAAGAGAAAAAGTCGATTTTCTCAAAATCGGCTCTAACGATTTTGATTAAATTTCATTTATGAACATTAATAAATATTCCAAACAAAATGGCTACTCTCAATATTTCGGCAAAATCGTTTTAAGGGCTCCGGTATGATGCGTAAATTAACAATTTTTATAATAGCTCCGAAACTATTTGAGATATGAAATTACTTAGCATTACAAATATGTATATATATTTATAATACAAATATTTTATTCGAAACATATTTTTATAAAATCAATAACTTTCAATATATACGCAATTATATATATATTTTTAACTTTTTGGGCATTAAAGCTTAAGTATTGCGACCGTAAGAAAAACTAACCTGAAATGTTGATGGATGTCGACGTCTCATGACCCCTCGAACCCTAAAAAATAGTCTTTGCAATGCCGTATGTCTGTGTGTCTATTAAAACTTAAAATTAAGGGTAGTTTACTGAAGGGCAAAAAGAGAAAAAGTCGATTTTCTCAAAATCGGCTCCAACGATTTTGATTAAATTTCATTTATAAACATTAATAAATATTCCAAACAAAATGGCTACCCTCAATATTTCGGCAAAATGGCTTTAAGGGCTCCGGTCTGATGCGTAAATTAACAATTTTTTTAAATAGCTTCGAAACTATTTAAGATATGAAATTACTTAGCATTACAAATATGTATATATATTTATAATACAGATATTTTATCCGAAACATATTTTTATAAAATCAATAACTTTCAATATATACGCAATTATATGAATTTTTTTTAACTTTTTGGACATTAAAGTTTAAGTATTGCGACCGTAAAAAAAAAACTAACCTGAAATGTTGATGGATGTCGACGTCTCATGACCCCCCGAACCCTAAAAAATAGTCTTTGCAATGCCGTCTCTCTGTGTGTCTATAAAAACTTAAAATTAAGGGTAGTTTACTGAAGGACGAAAAGAGAAAAATTTGGTTTTCTCAAAATCTGCTTAAACGATTTTGATTAAAATTCGTATCTAGGCGTTGATTAAGATTATAAATAAACTGGCTATTTTTATTTTCCTATGAAAATGATTTTTAGGGTACATTACAGAAGCGTTAATTTCCGTATCTCCACAACTATTGGAGAAACTAAACAACTTATCATTGCAAAATTGTAGGACTATTAGAAATAAAAAACTTTTATTTGACATATATTTTTATAAAAACAGCAGTTTCTGAGATATTTGCAAATATATTTATACAATTTTGTGAGCTTTAGTTGTAAACATATACTACTTAAGTCTTAACGCAATAATACTCCAATGGCATAGAGTAATTAAATATAAGTAAGTATCTAAAAAAAGTATGTTATTTTTCCTTAAATCTCTTAGGAGAAATGTTTGCATAGCAATGATCTATCTCCATTTTAGACTCAATAGTCAATATTTACATTTTTTAATAGTCAAAATGTATAAATGAATAATTAAATATCAATGCGATGACTTGAAGATCTTCAACACCTTTTAAAATGTTAAAATTTTAACCAGAAATCGAAATTTTAATACGAAGTGTTGACCCTTGTGGAAGACATTAAACTGTTTGAAATGTTCTTAGGTGGACAAAGATGCGCCTCTTTTCTCATTGATTCTATATCATTGTATATTATTTTATGCGTGTTCTTATGTGGAGTGGTGATGATACAATGTACATTATTCCGTTCAGAAATCTTACGAGTTTATAGAAAGAGAGATAAAGTCTGTGCGGTGTGCCGTACCATTTATTTTTCCTTAAATCTCTTAGGAGAAATGTTTGCATAGCAATGATCTATCTCCATTTTAGACTCAATAGTCAATATTTACATTTTTTATTGGTCAAAATGTATAAATGAATAATTAAATATCAATGCGATGACTTGAAGATCTGCAACACCTTTTAAAATGTTAAAATTTTAACCAGAAATCGAAATTTTAAAACGAAGTGTTGACCCTTGTGGAAGACATTAAACTGTTTGAAATGTTCTTAGGTGGACAAAGATGCGCCTCTTTTCTCATTGATTCTATATCATTGTATATTATTTTATGCGTGTTCTTATGTGGAGTGGTGATGATACAATGTATATTATTCCGTTCAGAAATCTTACGAGTTTATAGAAAGAGAGAGAAAGTCTGTGCGGTGTGCCGTACCATTTATTTTATTTGACCATGGCAAGGATTGGCACAGTTTAAAAGTTGTTTAGTTTTTAATTTCTTGTCAGACGTTTTTACAGGTCTCAATTCCAAATTTTTCCCAAAGAAAAATATATAAAACCACACCATAAGCAAATAGGATTAGTTTAATATTCTTGTTAGAATTTTAGTCATACGCATTGTTGAATTTGAACATAATATATTTAAATAAAAAGAATAAATACTTTTGAAATTTCGCGATGCCTATATCTAATATTCAAGAACTTTTGGTATTACAATATGTGTTTAGTATTTAATCCTATATTTTTTATATTTTATTTCGTATTAATAGTATTATTATTTTATGGTATTAAAATATTCTCTGTTTACCTCATTTTTTTAAATACACTAAAGTCATCTAAAGTGGCGGCATTCCGGGCCGGATAGTGGAAAATCCGGGTAATACAGAATCCTAGTGTAAATCATTTTCAATATGGGTTTGCCTCATGTAGCTACACCTCCCTTGACACAGCTTCTGTTTCCAGCCATATCAAAACAGTGCTGCTATTTAAACCTTCCTTGACACAGTTTCTGTTTCCAGCCATATCAAAACAGTGCTGCTATCTACACCTCTCTTGACATATCTTCTGTTTCCAGCCATATCAAAACAGTGCTGCTATCTACACCTCCTTTGACACATCTTCTGTTTACAGCCATATCAAAACAGTGCTACTATCTACACCTTCCTTGACACAGTTTATGTTTCCAGCCATATCAAAACAGTGCTAATATCTACACCTTCCTTGACACAGTTTCTGTTTCCAGCCATATCAAAACAGTGCTACTATCTACACCTTCCTTGACACAGTTTATGTTTCCAGCCATATCAAAACAGTGCTAATATTTACACCTTCCTTGACACAGTTTCTGTTTCCAGCCATATCAAAACAGTGCTGCTATCTACACCTCCCTTGACACAGTTTCTGTTTCCAGACATATCAAAACAGTGCTGCAATCTACATCGACCAAGACTGTAATATTATACGTCAACCGAATACATAGCAGCTACTTTGTGAGTAATTTTAGGTGCGTGGAAGAACAATAAATTCATGTGAGCAACAAACACCAGGTGGGATCTGACCAAGTGCATGTCTTTATTATAAGGTTACAAAATGGGGGGAGGGGAAGCGGAAACTCACATTACAAGTATTTTTCAGGACAACGACCTTAAATAATACCTCAAATGCCATGATTACCCCAACAAATACTATTATTTTAATTGATTTAAATAGGACAGAAATCTCGTTTATCCCTAACTAAAGTACATTATAAAATTCTCATGACTGTACCAGATGGAAGCAATAGGGCAGTAAGAGTTAAAATTGTACATTCTCCCTTATTCCCTTGTATCCTTAATTTCATTTTTTTTTTACCATCTCTTTTACTCAACCCCAAAAACAATGTGTAGAAAATTAAACTAAATATAAATTTATTGAATTTTTATTATTATTATTATTATTATTATTATTATTATTATTATTATTATTGAATGTGAGGAATGCCAGGCCTCCACCGTGGTTCGGATCCCACGTTAAACTGTAGGTCCTCCATTCGTCTCA